>JASPKZ010003424.1:1397500-1487500 GCA_030220185.1 Diploptera punctata | reverse complement strand
ATTATAATACTAATTAAAAATTAAAAATATACGAGTTATTGAATTTCTGAAGAAGCCAAAAATCTAGGCTCTCAATTTACCAACATAAATGTGAAATAATTTTGAATTCCTGTTTAAACATCTTCTTGTAAGCCCATGTTTCCCTTAACAGAGATTTAGGCGCTCTCCCCCTACAGAGAAGAATTTTAACCATACTAATTTAGTTACACTTGTTTTCGTATAGATGTCATTTGAGAGGTCCGTGGTCAGCCTCCCGCCTCATACTGACATCTAGGAAACCAAGGTAGTACTAGGACGGGAAAATTCGGCAAATTTTGCTTAGAGGCCTTTTTTATTCAGGCTTAAGGATCTTTTACGAGCCTGAAAATCTCAGACTCGGGACCCACGGCTCAAAGTCCCTCCCGGAGGACTTGCTCCTTGCATTTTTCCATCCTAAAAAATCCATCGACCCCGGCCGGGTTTGAACCCGCGACCCTCGGGACCAGACGCAAGCAGCATAACCACTAGTCCACCGCGGCCGACTGTTCAAACAGCAGTTAAATAATGTTTTTTTTACAAAACTCAAATTATTTCATATTTTCTTAAAAATATTTAGAATCAAATATACTTTTTCGTTAATTTTGCATTCATTGCTTATTTGTATTAGCATGGAAGTTTCTTGTAGGAAAACCAGAGGGAAAACGCCCAGTTGGTAGGCTAAGAATTGGGTGGGCGAATAACATTAACTATGATTTGAGGGAAGTAGATTATACAAGGAATGATTGGAAAACATTAGCTCAGAATAGAGATGTATGGAGAGCTTATGTTTCGCGCGGCCATGGACCTATGGATTCGATAGTGCCAGTGAGTTAGTTATATACTTCCAAATACTAGAATGTTACATCAAAAAACTTTATTCATAACATCCTCTTCGCACCATATCTTTTTTTTCAAATAGTTATTATTTATTTACATCATGTTGTTCAAGAAAATGCGAAGTTGATGTATACATCAACTTGTGGTAAAACTGGATACTAGAAGCTTGTTGTTATAAAACTGTTGATCGTTCAGTTACGTGGATGCGAAATATTAGTGTCAAGATTTAAGGAAGGAGAAAAGTTTACGATTATTTGAGAATAAAGTTCTTAGGATTATTTTTTACCAAAGAGATACGAAAAGACATGTGAATGGAGAAGACTGCCTAACAGTGAGCTACATGAACTTATGGGAAACCAGATATAATGAGAATAGTAAAGTCTCGCAGACTGCGATGGACAGGACATGTGGTACGAACGAGGAATGAAAGAGGGGCAAGGAAACTTACTGTTTTAAAACCAGAGGGAAAGATTCAAGTAGGTAGGCCAGGAATAAAGTGGAGAATAATATTAACCATGATTTGAGGAAGGTGAATTAAACAAGGGATGATTGGGACACATTAGCTGAGGATAAGGTATGTATAGAGCTTTACTCTCCAGATTCGAAGTCCCAGTGAGTTAGTTAGAAGTTCGTTGTTCAGCATCAATACCGGAATTTGAATGACTGGTGCACCCTGTATCACAGCTTTAAATATGATATTCGTGGACTATACTGCTAATGAAAGTGTTAAATATACTATTTGGTAAGATCAAATGTATACTTTTTTTTATATTAGTTTTGGTCTGGACATCTTACCTCAATATTAATGTTGATTTGTTCTTGGACATGTTTCAAAACAATTCTGTTTTATCGTCAGCTTTTCCAAACTGGTTTTATTTGTGTTGCATTATGTTGCACAACCTGGATGTCGATGTCAGCTCCATCCTGTGGTTGGCCAAACAACCTCCAAACAAGGTCACCCTCCATCGGAATATCAAAATTCATAACTCTGTTTCTGTTCTTCTGAATATAAATTTTTTCCCAAATAGTCAGCTCTTTTGTATTTTCTAACTGATTTAATAATTTAGTGCCTGAATTTATTTTATGTTTTTCAGACCAAACATGCTCATGTTTGGTCTGAAAAACATAATATAAATTCAGACACTAAATTATTAAATCAGTTAGAAAATACAAAAGAGCTGACTATTTGGGAAAAAATTTATATTCAGAAGAACAGAAACAGAGTTATGAATTTTGATATTCCGATGGAGGGTGACCTTGTTTGGAGGTTGTTTGGCCAACCACAGGATGGAGCTGACATCGACATCCAGGTGGTGCAACATAATGCAACATAAATAAAACCAGTCTGGGAAAGCTGACGATAAAACAGAATTGTTTTGAAACATGTGCAAGAACAAATCAACATTAATATTGAGGTAAGATGTCCAGACCAAAAATAATATAATTAAAATAACCTCAAAATATAACTTCCTAAAATTAAATATTATATACTTTTTTACTAACTCGGAATAAGCAAAATTAACTACAGAATTTCTTCAGCAGTCAAGGCTAATACAGGAGTGATTGATTTATTAAAATTTTTCTCATACTCCAAAATTTAAACGAATATACAGACTTTATAATACTGTATTACTCCACCGAGTAATCTGCACACGCGGAAAATACGAGGGCGGATCGGAAAGTAACGCACAATAATTTTTTTCTGACTTGGTATTGCAGCTAGAATGTTGAAATTTCACAGAGATATAGTTTGAAGTTTTCACTACAGATGGTATTTTTTCTCAGGTACACGTCTTGCGAGAGAAGCTTGAACTATGCAACAAAGATGGCGCGAATGCTACAGTCGTCCACCTGTGAGGAACAGAGAAGTGTTGTTCGATTTTTGTGGGCCAAAGGGCATAAACCCAGTGAAATTCACAGGGACATGCGTGGCGTGTATGGGGATGATTGTATGGACCGTAGCAATGTCTCCAGGTGGTGCACATTCTTCCAAGAGGGACGCGTGAACCTTAGTGATTCGCCACGCTCCGGCCGGCCGACAACAGCAACAATCCCGCAACACGATGGGAAAAATGTGTTGAGAAAGTTGGTGACTATGTCGAAAAGTAGGTAAAAGATTTAAGTTCATTTGTGATTTTTTTCCTTTTTTTTTACTATTAAACTTTTTAAAAAAAATATTGTGCGTTACTATCCGATCCTCACAGGTGGACGACTGTAGCATGCGCGCCATCTTTGTTGCATAGTTCAAGCTTCTCTCGCAAGAGGTGCACCTGAGAAAAAAATACCATCTGTAGTGAAAACTTCAAACTATATCTCTGTGAAATTTCAATATTCTAGCTGCAATACCAAGGCAGAAAAAAATTATTGTGCGTTACTTTCCGATCCGCCCTCGTATGTTAACTAACATGTTGTCTTTCTCTTTCTGTCCTCTGTAGGCCTATATGTTCTTTGTCTGGCAGGCGGAGAGCTGACAAATACTATAAATTTTAATGGTCCGTCCTTCTAGGCGGTCATTGGCAATATTACTAATTTGATAACCCTGTTACTATTGGGGTTACGTGTAGGAATGGGCTGTCCCTTCTCATTACATATTGCTACTTGTGATTTATTGTGAGGCTGGTAACGGAGAGACGACAATACAGTAATTTTAAATGATCCGACCACTTGAGCGTTCCGTGCTTAAACGACTAATCTGACAACTATGTTAAGATACTTCACACGTGTTTAGGGACGTACAGTATTCTCCTACATCCCTTCCACATATTCAGTACTTCAGTGACACTAGCACTAAAACTCTTCCCTCCCCCTGCCCGTGCGAAATTAACTTAGTGGTGTAATATAATAAAAAAAAGCTTGAAAGTAGTTTGCATTTCATTGCGGTGTTATAATTGAAAATGAAATTGAAAATCAATTATATTACACATAACAGTGAACTGCGCGGTCTTATAGGAAGTCAGATAAATTATAAGAACAGTTAAGTCTCGAAGATTGCAATATGCAGAACATGTGGTACGAATGGAGAATGAAAGAGGGGTATGGAAGCTTCCTGAAGAAAAAAAACAGAGGGAAAACGCAATTGATAGACAATAATGAGGTGGGAGAATAGCATTAACCACGATTTGATTGAGGTAGATTATACAGTGGATGATTGGAAAACATTTGCTCAGGATAGGGATGTGTGGGGATCTTATGTGCCCGCGGCCATGAACCTACGGGTTCGATAGTGCCAGAGAGTGATTGAGTGAATATTATTATATTTTAGCACTTTATAGGTATATTTACGTGCGCGACACCTCCCGGGTCTTACAGCTATACGATCTCTATCAGGAGAGGATTATTATCAGCACTGGATCATAAATATACTTTTTGCGCGATAGTGGGTTTTGTCATACTTAGAGCAATGGCCACCATGATTGAAAGTTCAACTTCCTACATTTCGGGGTTGCCAACCTAAATAACTATACTGTAACCTAAATAACTATAATGTAATATTACATATTACAAACCACGTGTGGGAAGTAAACCCACTGCCCTCTGTATACTATGTACAATGTATATATAAAAATATATCCAAAAGGTAGTGTTAATGTACATTATACGAAATAAATCACTGCATTTTAAATGAATTGAACTGTATATATATATATATATATATATATATATATATATATATACAACAATAAATACGTACTTGCCGTCATTTTATAACTAATTTATCTCACGGCCTGCTGAAGATTCAACTATAGTGTAAAAGGACTAAGTTGGCATGATTTGTGCTATCCTTGTCTAGAGAACTGTTCTTCCACCCTTCGCAAAACACAATGGGCTACCCTTGTAAAATTACTTAGGAATGTTAGAAAAACTCCACCCCCCCCCACTTCCGTCCAGTCACTTTTGTGTCAGGTAATTTTTGTCAGTGGCGACTGGTTCAGAGTGCTCTGTTAAAAGTGACTGCAGAAAATCGGAGAAGAGCGTGTGAACACACTGAAAATATTGAAGAGTCATATTGGGAGGCAGACGGTTTAATGGACGAAATTAGTGATCGGTTTGAAATAAATTTGGATGATACCGACGACGATGAAAATGAAAATGAAGACATAGAAACTTGCCAGGAAGAATCTTTAGAAGAAGGGAATGCCACCACTGATCTATGTTCACTGCAGGGAGTGTCTGCCCTACCGCTGTCACCGTGAAGAGATATGCGTATGAGTGAGAAAGAAGATGGTGAGTACTCTCTTTCTCTTTCTAAAATATTCTAGACACTTTAGCCCTCATGGACTATAATAAACATTGCCCACACTGTTAACGTTAGTCAGTTGTTTACAATGAACGTAAATATTTCCAACAAAGATGTTATTATTTTTACTATTATTTATTATTTTGAAAACAACATCACATAAAAAAATAATGTACAACGCTCGGTTTTTAAACAGTTTCCTCGCTTCTATAAAAACCACTTCCCAACCTCGCATCATAATATACTATTTTTTCACAACACAAAGACATGAAGGGACTCTCAGATGAATGTCACCTTCGAGGCAAGCCGAACATATAAGACGAGGTAAATCATTCATGCATACGTTCATTTTTAAGTGGTTATGGTGGCCATATGGGGATTATTTGCGCCGACTTTTTTTTTTAGAATCATCCTTTTTCAGACTTGATGTTCTTTTACGTGCAGTAAATCTACGACATGGGAGCCCGTATTAGATGCCTCCCTAAGATATCCATGCTCAGGAATTTGATACCCTGAAAAGTACATCGGCCTGGTCAAATCTGAACCTGCGAACCTTGAAACCAGAGGTCAGCATTGATAATCTATTTAACCAACGTAAGGAAAATTTACTTACAGATATTAATATTACAATTTTATATTTGTAATTTTATTTAATACACAAGTGATCTTCTTGGTGATAAAATATTAAAATATATATGCAGTCAATATGCCCATTTCATCAATTAATGTTTTAAAATGGTCAACAAGTTTCTACAGCCAAGCTGTCATTCTCAAGACCAGATATTGACTGAAGACAAAATTGATAATAAATAAATAAATAAACAATTTAAGTTAAAAACAAACTACGTCACATGACGCAATCATTCATAAGTAAACAATAAAACATAATAAAACTAATCCTCTTTTGTTTCAATTAAAGAAAAGAGGGCGCTGTACGGAATAGGGCCCTTGTCTTTATTCATTATTTTATCCTTTTTTTTTTGAGTTTGTTTATTTATTTATTATCAATTTTGTCTTCAGTCAATATCTGGTCTTGAGAATGACAGCTTGGCTGTAGAAACTTGTTGACCATTTTAAAACATTAATTGGTGAAATGGGCATATTGACTGCATATATATTTTGTAATTTTATATTTAAAATTTTATTTATATTGCGACTTATTCCTCAACGGAATTTTAAACATGTATTTTAATAGTATATGACTTCGAAATTAGGAAAACTATTTGCTTGCAACTTTTTCACAATACATGGAATTTATGCGCTGAATTCTGTGAATCTCTGTGTAAGAAATGGGGATTTATAAGATTCCAAACACATGAATAAGTTGAGTGCGTATTAGGTAAGTTCTAAAAATAGTCAAGGTTACTTGAAAACAATGACTTTAATTGTCAAAAACATGAAACTGGTTAAGTATTTTTGCAAAGGCCTGAATTTAAAAATAGCCAGAGTAACAAGTTGCAGTTAAAACTTTTTTTTTGCATAATAACTTCTTGTTGGAACTTATGACACATTTGCAATTGCTTTGTTGTTTTCAAATGTTTTCAAAGGAAAAGAACCAGTCTAATTACTGACTCACGCCATCATATGGACGCCATGCACAGGTTATCGGCGACATAGTGGTGCCGAATTACAAGTGCATTTATTTTTATAGATACGTATTAAATTAAATTACCTTAAGGCTTGAACGTGTAGAGAAATGCCGATGATATGAACTACATTTCAAAATAACAGTATCAGATCGTTTATTTACTCCCTGACACTCATAATTTAGATCCCCGTACCAAATGCCATCAGCACACTGTCCTCCAAATTCCTCCAATAAATTGGATGCTAACTATGATTTTTTTCCAATTGCAGTCATCTTTCTTATTTTTTATGTAGAAATTTTGCTCTTATATTACCAATAGTCCACCGCTGTGGTCTCGAGGTAGCGTGCTGTATTGTCAGGCAGCGGGCCCCGGTTCGATTTCCGGTCAGGACAGGCTCCTGGGTGAGTTTTTTCGGGGTTTTTCCACACCTGCAAGATAAATGTCAGGAAGCTTAGGGCCCAACGGTCCCCGAAAATCATCCGGCCATCTTTACCATCCTTATAATCATCACCCTTCATCGGTGTGGAAAGCAATGGGAAGCTACTAACTAACTCAATGGCACTATCGAACCCATAGGTTCATGGTCGCGCGGACATAAGTTCTCCATATATCAATATCCTGAGCCAATGTTTTCCAATCATCCCCTGTATAATCTACTCCCTCAAATCATATTTAATGTTATTCTCCTACCTCATTCTTGGTGTACCAACTGGGCGTTTTCCCTCTGGTTTTCCTACAAGAAGCTTCCATGCACGTCTTCCATTCCCCATTCGAGCCACATGTCCTGCCCATCGCAGTCTACGAGAACGGGAAGCTACTACACCTATAATTCCCTAGTAAAGCTACAAACATAGCATTAAAATGCTATGATTGCGGCGAAATACCTGCCCTTGGGCAGAACACAATATAATTACCAACAGCAATATTTATCACTGATGGTATAATTATAAATAGTCAATATAAACAGTAATGAAATGTTGGTATCGTATATCCTGTCACTAGAGTCAACTGGAGTCCGATTTATAGAAAATTCCTGTATTTATTGGTGACTTGCCACAATTTCTGTAAAAAGTTAAACTAAAAATATATAAAACAGGTTAAAGAATTAAATGGAAGCGAAACGCAGTATTTAAGTTTTACAGAGAAGACATAATTACAATTATTTGAGAATAAAGTGCCTATGAAAATGTTTAGATAAAGGGGGAATGAACGGACAAATGAATGGAGAAAACTAAATAACATTGTGCTACATGATCTCTATGGTTAACCAGATGTAATAAGAATAGTTGAGTCTCAACGACTGAAATAAGAACGACATGTGTCATGAATGGGCAATAAAACACGGGCGCCAAAACTTTGTGTAAGAAAACTAGAGAGAGAGAGAGCTCCTGATAGGTAGACCAAAATGTGGTGGGAGAATAATATTCACTATGATTTGAAGGATATTGTGTATGTAAGGAATGGTTGGAAAATATTAGGCGAGGGTAGCGATGTATAGAAAGCTTACGTGTATATAAGTCAGCTCTTAGTTACTTAAACCGTCAGAAATAATCGACTGTATACATACACATTTATAGAGTCCCTACCTTCCACACCGGCGACCCGTTCGATTCCTGACGTGGTAGGGGATTTTAAATCTCCACCTTGGGTCTGGGTGTATGTGTCCTGTCCTCGTGTCTATGTGAGAATTAAAGAAAGTTAACAAACAGGTAAAAAAATAAGGGAAAAAAAATGTATAAAATACATTTCTTTTTGTCTTTTTTTTGTAGTATGTAATTTCTTTTGCATTATTCCGATTATTTTGTAATTCCCTTTCTTCAAACCATGTTTCTTAATTTGCAAGTTTTTTTCCGTTTGGTAGTAATTAAAAGCAATTTTTCCTACTGTTTTGTAAGAAACGAAAAAAAAAATGCAATTATAAGTTGGTAGGTAACTGAATGTGAACTTTTTTCGCTGCTATTTAGATTTAAAACTTAGTTGAAGAATTTACATAATCTGATAAGCTATAAAATATCAGTGTTGATAATCTGAAATACTTTGTAGTTATATAGTTATGTAAAAAAGTAGATAAGCAGCATTAAAAAAATACTGTCATTTTCATGATTTTTCTGTGAAAAGTAATATCACTGCTTTAAATATAAATTACTTTTTGGCTGCCTACATTAAATATTTGAGGCGCTTTTTTTCACATTCATTAAGCATTTTAATGCCTGAACATTCAGTCTCTGATTTTGAAAAATATGCTAAAAATTTGCATGCTATTTTGATTTCAATTTTTGTTAATAAAGAAATATAGGCCTCAATAATGCCTTAATGATGGTTGCAAAAACTTTATTTCTGCTGTTCGTATTTTGTTTCCGATATAGTAATTGTTCAATTTTCGCATCCGTGCATAGGTGCTATCACTTTTATGCAATGTTTCAATTGTACAGATCGTATTTATAGGTATGAATCTAAACATTCTAAAAAGTAATTATATTATTCGAAACGGTTCCATAAAAAAGTAACATAAGTGTTAATTTAACATAACTGGTATACAACTCTCACATTCCCATTAACAGCAAATCCATTTTATATTGTTAATGCATTTTAAAATTGCCATATTTTATTTTTTTGTATTAATTTGATTAAACCTATTATATGTAACATATTTAATAGTGAATAAAATAATAATAATAATTATAATAATAATAATAATAATAATAATAATAATAATAATAATAATAATAATAATAATAATAATAATAATAATAATATTATTATTATTATTATTATTATTATTATTATTAGTAGTAGTAGTAGTAGTAGTAGTATTAGTACTTATAATTTTATTATTATTATTATTAATTTTATTATTATTATTATTATTATTATTATTACTTTTATATATTGTAAGAAAAATCACGATAGTTTATACTGAATATACACTATTCTCTAGTGGTGTAGAAAAGCACATATGCACTATGTCTTGGTGATTTTACCTTGCAGACGCGAAGTTATGTCTATGTATCAGTTTCCCCCAGGGGGGTGCCTTCAGGAATAGAATTGCGACAAGCATTTCCCTGGAGATAAGAATATCCTGCCTGCACGCACTCACACCATACACATGACAGTACACGCACTCCGAACAAATACAAATTTCCTACCAACTGACAATTTCATTTCTGTCTCCAAAAGATATAACCAAATAACATCCTATTTTCAGAATCATTTTAAGCCATGCTCATCATCTACCATTATATTATATTAAAGATTGTATATATTAAAGATTGTATACGTATACTGTGCTAGCCCAACTGTCCGACTTACAAGTAGTTCCAATAAATCCTTCGAAAGTTTTCATGGATGATGATAATTGAATAAACCAATATCAAAATGCCAAAACTTAAAAAATAAAAAATACACTTTGGCAGGCGGATAGAGAAGACTAAATAGTGAGCTACATGAGGTTTATGGATCAACCAAGTGTAATAAGAATAGCTAAGTCCAGTAAATTGCGATGGATAGGAATTTTGCATAAATGGGGAATAAAGAGAGGAAAACTAGAAAGGGTGAGAGAATAACATTAATAATTATCTGAGAAAGATCAATTATATTGGGGAAAAATTGGAAACACGCTATCTCAAGATAGGGATTTTGGAGAATTCGATAGTGTTTGATAGTTATTAAGTTTATATTCTATCATATTGTTGTTATTAAGTTTACATTAACTTGAATTAAGGTTATGTAATTAGTGAAGTGGAAATGAAAATCATATGCTTTTAACTTTATCAAATAAATAGTTTCTGTGGTGTAACGGTTAGGATTCTTCCCAGTATATCAGGGATGCTGATTCGATTCCCATATATGCCATAAAATATTCATTTATACACAGCGTTTATGACAGGGTCCATGTGTGTATATATATATATATATATATATATATATATATATCCATAGTAATTCTACCCGAGGACAGGTCTTTCACTGCAATCATAGCATTTTCATGCTATGCTTTGCAGCTTTACTAGGGAATTATAGGTGTGGTAGCTTCCCGTTGCTTTCCACACCGTGATGGATAATGATGATGACCGGATGATTTTCGGGGACCGTTGGACCCTAAGCTTCCTGAAATTTGTCTTACAGGTGAGGAAAAACCCCGAAAAAAACCTGACCCAGAAAGCTTGTCCCGACCGGGATCGAACCCGGGCCCGCTGCGTGACAAGGCAGCACACTACCTCGAGACCACAGCGGTGAATATATTATCATGAACAAATCCGTTTTGCCATGTGACTTGTGACGCTAAATCTAACGAAGATGGTCTTGATCTTTCCACCGATGTTATGGTCTTCCTTGGCCCCTATGTCCAGTTGGAGTATATTAGAACGCCAATTTTGGAAATGTATTTCTTTCCATTCTTTTCAGATGATTTTTCAATTCTTGTTGGTATCTTTCTATATCTCCATCTAAACTTGGTACTCCAAGTTTTTCTATGACTATTTAACTCATGTCCCAAATGGGAGTCAATGACCAATCACGTTTTTTTACAACCAATCACACCCGATATTTATCAATTAAGTGTATAATATTAAAGGAAGCTCTTCCGTTTTAATATTCTGAATAAGGCATAGCATTATTTTGCAGTGACAGTCTCTCCAACAAACACAGCTACCAGATTGTATATATAGTGCAGGAATGTACACAGATACAGCTTGCGGGATATAATAGAAAAACAGGTGTAGTAATTGATTATACCACAATAAAAAGAAGCCACTCTTTGCACTTTCATAAACGTATTATTTACCTGGAATTTACGTCCCAGAAAAGTATAATTTACATCATAGGACATTAGAGATTATTAATGACCCATAATGTTGGTTATAAACACTTTGATGTGTTTCATTTTTTCTCCACTAGGGTGCATTCTTACAATATTGCGACCCATTGGCAATAATGTGATCTGCAAGTACAAACAAACGTTTCTCGTTTGTTTTCAAACATCACCGTTAACATTAAATATAAAAATATTTTAGAATAACTATATTTAAATAATGATTTGCGAGTAATTAATTTTATTCGTTAAATAGTCCTAACAAATGTCATTCTTGACTTCCAAATTTTCTAAATAAATTCACTCCTCACTTCGTGAGTCGTGGATTTATCGATAATTTGGAAATCACTCGTGGCATTACTTATGATAATAGTGTTCCTTTGGTAATACAGTCTATTAATTCCTAACAGTGAATGTATAAAACGCATTTGGCTTACTCTAAGTTTATAAGAATTTATTTTATTTAACATCCAAATTTCACTTCCGTATTTTAGAGCAGCTTTTGATGTGATGTTATGTAATCTTAGTTTTGTATCTGTCCTCATCTGCATATATATATATATATATATATATATATATATATATAAAAAATTCGTGTCACGTTGTTTGTCCGCGATGGAATCCTAAACTACTGAACCGATTTTAATAAAATTGTGTACACTGTGTGCAGTTTGATCCAACTTGAGACTTAGGGTAGTTTATAACTAAATTTATAGTCGCATTATTTTTATTGCAAATTATTTGTTTATTATTTAACAAAGAGTTATAATTATCTGTGAGTTCCATACGATTCTAACAGATGGCGGTGTAAGGTAATTTGGTAAGGTAATTGGTTTATTATTTAACAAAGAGATCCAGATGGCTGTGCTTTTTGTTGCAACCGCGAATTTCAATTGAATTACAAATATTGATTATTTCATAATTTAAGTGTGTTCAGTGTTTATTTTATTTTCAATATTATTAATTTCGTGTGTAAGTATTAGTTTTAAGTAATCTGTCTGAAAGACAGCAACTTAATTAACATTTTTAACGTATACCTTAGCTTAGCCACAGCATAGCGTGGCCGGGACTTCTAGTGTATATATATATATATATATATATATATATATATATATATATATATATATTGTCTTAAACCAACCTCAATAGCTACAATCCTTCGGAATTCATTAAAAACAAGGATATCTTGAATTCTGTGTAACATGTTGGGCGTTGGTCAAAGCAAGAAAGCAAGATGTTAAAATTTGAAATGTTATTGTAGTTGGACACTAATCCGGATCCTATAGGTGGCGAGTTCATCAAGGAATGAAATGAGTGGTTGTTGAACCTATGGAATCATTACTGCCTGACATTATGGCATGATGCAGATTAAGGAAATGCTGCAAGTGTTCGCCCACTATTTTTTGTGCGTGTCCAGCAGACGGGTTTGCTTGCAACTTCACCTCTTCAAGTCCACTGGAGTTCCTTGACTCCGATGTTCCAAGGACGCCAATTTCCAACTTCTGGGCCGGGCGACTCCTTGTCGGATGGTTGATTGTCTACGCATAAAAATACTTCAGGGCAACTTTGCTTCTCTAATAGATCAGGGGTATCAAATTGCCATTTTTATTTTGCAAATTCTAAAATAATTAAGCTAACAGATTGTTCTTATGAACTTTTTTTAAAAAAACTTTTACATATTGCCATTGCACCTACTTAATTAATAGACATCGAAAATTACCATGATATATATATATATATATATATATATATATATATATATATATATATATTCCTTGATAATAGTATGAGGGAACAATCGAAACGTCGAAATCAGTGGCCAGAGGCCAAACTTGAAACCTTGACGCGGAAAACCTAATAAACATTTCTTAATCATACGTATATCCGCGAAAATCTACAAATATATATATATATATATATATATATATATATATATATATATATATATTTGTACATTTTCGCGGATATATATATATGTGTGTGTGTGTGTGTGTATTAGAGCTCTAACTAACTAACTTATTGACGCAATCGAACCCGTAGGTTCATGGCCGCACGGACATAAAATCGCTATATATCCTATCTTGAGCAAATGTTTTCCCATCATCCCTTGAATAATCTCAATACTAGTAAAATTCATATCAAATTCCGTTGAGGTGAAGTCATATGATGAAAGTTGAAAATTAAATGTACCTGTTGGTAGGTGCCGTCGTCCTCAACTTTGTTAAAATATTGCATATAAAACTAACTGGAGCGCTTTCGGAAGTTACCTTACGTCTTCTGCAACGCGTTGTTGTTGTGTACTGAAATTATAAAGGAAACAAACAACTCACTTCTTAATGAGAACGCATCCCAGTCAAACCCATTATACGAGATCGTCAAAAACAAGTCAGTTGCTGCTACAAACAGTTGGAGTATACATCACCGTACACAACAACAACGAGTAGCGGAAGCTCAACCTGCAGAAGATGGAAGATAACTTCCGAAAGCGCTCCAGTTAATTTTATACTGAATAATCTACTTCCCTGTATGTAAACGCTCTACGGCCACAATTAATTTTTTTCTGGAACCAAATTCAGCATGTAGCAATCAATTAAGAAATGTAAGATCGAGTTTGTTAATCAACAAAATCGGTTAATTAGCAGTGTGGGTTAACCTGAAACGAAAATTTGAAATCGTTCCAGCGGCAGCAATTTTCGATTTTCCGCAACAAAACTCTGTACATGCCATTGAAATAGAACGAGAAAAATATTCTCCAAAAACCGCGGAAATCCGAGTATCAGGAGCCAACATTTTAAAATCGCTCTAAAAGCCACTTTGTTTTCTTGCAACGAATCTGGATACACAAGATTTAATTAATAAAAGAAAGATATATTCCGGAAGAAAGATAGCCAGCAAAATCAGTCCATAAATTCGATTTACAGATGGACTTTTATACTACCAAGATCTTCTTCATACTTGATTATTTTATAGCTTAATAAAAAGTTTAAATTAAGCAACGGAGCAAGTTTATTGAGACGGTACAGTTTGAGAGTCGTGTTATTGAAATCGAATGTATACATTTTTGTATCGCCCATCTGATTAGGATTTTTCTTTTATTTTCCTCAACCGTTAGGATAAATAAATTTTCATTAATTGGTAATTACAATTTACTGTTCATTAAAAATTAAAATCAAACGGGCAAGAAAGGCTTGGCTTGACAAATTCTAACCACGGTCCTCGTATTTCATGTTTGAAATAGAATTAAATACTAAAAGTCTACAAAGAACAAAACTCAGAAAGAGAAAAAAAAAAAAAAAAAAGGCAATACATGAAGCCGCGGTACTCTATTATATAAACGAGTAAGATCCAGACCACAGAGATTAACTCAATTTAGAAATTTTTTATAGATTAACCTAGTATTCTATTTAACAGTGCTTTCAAACAGCTCAGGTCATTAGCGTCGTAATTCAAATCTAGTCATGGAAGAGCCGACAATTTTTCCTTTGAGGCCTCTTACTTCAGGCTTGGAAGTTCTATTATGTTCCATAAATAGAAGACACAGGACCCATGGCATTACATTTTTGAGAACAAAGCCTTAATTCACGATTTTATGCTTATAAGAAAAGTGGGCTGACAAGAAGGACAATAAGTAGGTTATAATCAAAACTTTATCAAATTCTAATTAGCTGGTATTATTAAACTTCCTTGTGTTAATTATATTTAAGGTTTACAAATATATGTATACAAGCTGATTGCCCGGCGTTGCTCGGGTATGTATTTATCTCAATCTTCTTAGCAACATTCAAATTAGTGACCTCGTAAAACTATGTATTCGGCACTATTCTCGGCCAATTTGGAACTATTTTTTCCCCCTTCTCGTCCCTTCATCCTCAAGCGTGCTAGAGATCCAACATGTGATTAAACGTCATCTATGCTATCACAATTCAGATGAGCGATCCTAAAAACCATGGTTTCGACAATAATCTCGGTCATTTTGGGCGTTTTATTATCTACCCCTTCTAATCCGCTTAAAGGTGCAAGATTCAAACTTGAGTAAATGGCATCAGAACTTAACCTGAGCTTAAATACCATCTGGATTCTCACTAATAAGCTTAGCGATCCTAAAAAGTGTGGAATAGATATTAATCTCGATCCATTTTTCATTTTAGTTTTCATCTTTATAAAATTTAAGTTTAAATGCCACCAGGATTGCCACTAATGGGGTTAGCGACCCAAAAATTTATTCGACAATGACATTTGTTTTTCGAATATTTTTTTTTTAAATAATTCACCCCCTGTCCACCGCTATGGTCTCGAGGTAACGTGCTGCCTTGTCACGCAGCGGGCCCGGGTTCGATCCCCGATTGGGACAGTTTTCTGGGTGAGGTGTTTATCGGGGTTTTTCCTCACCTATAAGACAAATATATCAGGAAAACTTTAAGGCCCAAACGGTCCCCGAAATCATATGGCCACCGCAATCATCATTCATATTCATTTTAGATTAAGCTTAGGATTAGGGACTCTTTTGGTGCATCACTATCATCATCATCACCCATCATATCATCGGGGCAACGTAACCCCGCCTTCCAGGCGCCCCAACCTCAGAAATGGGTTACAAGTACGCCATGCCAGGAGAGAACACCAGAAATGTCGAAAGACAACCTGGGCATTTGCAAAAAATAAATAAAAGTCCAGCTAAATTGCAATAATGAAAATCATATTTTGAATTCTAGACATAAAACCGATTTACAAGTTGCACAGATGAGATTTGTGGGTCCTCTTTTAGATCTAAATAGTTTGGATGAAAAGAGAAATATTCATGTAAGGCTAAAGGTTTAACATAGTAAAATATATCCACATATATAAAAATAATTGGTTAAATCATATGCACACAATGAATATTTAAATCGTTTCCCAAAAAGGATATTCCAATATCAATCTAAAGAATACAGAAACACAAGAAGACCCCAAACAACGCAGGAGAAATGAAGAACATATTGAAATATAAAACAGCTTTAACTCAGCCTAAATATAACATTTCAATGATAATGAAGATAATGAAAATCTGTCGTGACAGTTTTATTGTTATGGATGCAATTTTTTAAAAATATTTATTAAATACACTGTGTACATTAGGATACAATTATTGAAAGTTATTATCAGCTGCGTAGAATTTTAGAGGCTTTCTTCTTGCTATGCAGTCAATTAGGTGGTATTGTTCACATTTTTGTCACATAACTTGCAGAGACACTGGTTCGATGCGAGGTGGAACCCTTTTTGGGTACATTTTCTGTAGTGGAATCATTGTGTGGCTGTCCTCGTGAACACGTGTTTCAGGGAGAAGTTCGGTTCCTTCCATTCTTCAGTATTCATCGCTGGGGTCAGGAAGAATCCGCGGTCTATATCCTCTGCTTTTTCTGATCTCTCTCTTATGTGTGCTTCGTAGGCTGGGGTGCGTGGCAGGTTGTATTTTGACGCTACTTCTCTGATGAAGTCAGTCTTGTTTTTTTTTTTTAATGTATTGGTACAATTTTCTAAGGAAGGAGAAGAACAAATAAAGTTTACCATTTTTCGAAATGTTAAAATTTAATAATATTTAATACTAGATATTATTAAATTTTAACTTCGAAAAATGGTAGGCTTTATCTTTTTTTCTCGCTACTTAGAAAATTGTACCATTACATTGAATTTTTTTTATGATTTGTATAGTAATTCAGATTGAAAGCTACATATATTTGTAAAGCTAAATATATGCATAATTAACACAAAAAAGTCGGTATTTATAATCAGATATGTATATTATTACGAGTTAATTTTTATCCTTGTTCACGACTGATTTTTCTACCCACTGGAAACTACTGTATACAATAGATACATTACAACGTGCAGGTTTCAGAAATACAGTATACAAACACATGATCCAAGCAGAAGTTAATGTGGTGATAGTTTTCATCATGAAGACATTTTAGAGTAAAAAGTAGTATATCCACTTGTCAACAAAATCTAAAAGAAAAGGATATGGATATATGGAAAGATAATGCCTGTTCGCGCATGAACCTCCCCGTTAGATACTGTCAGTGAGTTATTAGAGTAAGTTATTTAATACAGAGTTTTATGGCTGACATATCTAACCACACAATGACAACAAACACAAAAGCATGGACATTAATAATGTTCACGATATAGTACACGCTGAAGCGATTATAGTTAAGACAATATTCTACAAGCCAAAATATTGCAGGTTCGATTTCTGGAGGGGCATATTTCTGCCTTTAGTGTAAAATAAATATTTTTATTAGATATAATATATAGGTTTGGATTGGTCACCCCCGGGTATTAAACAGGTGTGTTCACTGAAACAACGGTTCTCTCCAAACTGGCTTACCAGTGGGCGTCCGCAGGAAGTATCAAGTTTCGGTTCGCAGGATCAAAGAAGATACCAGCATCAGGAGACAGATTTATGTGTTGGTCATCACTGCGACCATCAATTATAAATTCAGAGCTCCGTTTCATAAAATATACAAGCTAGGCAACCTTGCTTCATACTAAACTAAACATACTACCAAAATGTCCATTCCAAACATACTGTACATCTATCCTCCTGAACTCTGCTCATCCAGTCTGCTGGATACTTTCCAAGAGTTTGTATAGCTTTCTTCATCTATCTATTTTTTTTTTGTCATTTTTATGGAACTTTTGTGGTTAAATGATTATTTATATTTAAAGAAAGAAAGTTAATTTTTCAAATTAATTAATATTTTGGGACTATTTAACTCATGCCCCAAATGGTAGCCAATGACCAATCACATTTCAATGAATTTTGTTTTACAACCAATGACAGTATTGTTTATCGATTTCCACTTATCTCCTGCGTTTGTGATAAAGAAAGCTCTTCCTTTTTAATATTGTGAACAGCTCAGAGTATTACTTTTCTCCAACAAATACAGTGAATACAGCAAATAATGAACAGATTCCATGATTTTACTGAGTTGTTTACTAAAAAAAATAAATTAATAATCTATAATGTTGATTATAATATGCAGTTTGAAGTATTTCATTATATTTCCACTAGGGTGCATTCTTACAATATTGCGAACCTATTTGACAATAAATAATATGATAAAGTTGCAGTGAATATACATAAACTCACATTTCTGATTTTTTTCAAACATCGTCACTTACATTAAATATATAAATATTTTAAAATGCCGGTAACTGAATTTAAATAATGACTTTAGAGTAAACAGCTTAATTTTATTCGTTAAATAGTCCTAACAAATACCACTCTTGATTTTCAAATCCTCTAGATAAATTGTAAATCACTCGTGGCATTACTTATGATAAAGAATAGTTATAACTTATAACATAGGCGTAAATTATGTTCAAATCATCACTAGGGTTGGGTTTTCATGCACTTACATTTTTTTTCTCAGGACTTTACTCTTAAGCATTATTCATATAAACACGAATAATAACTTCATGAGTTTGAAACAGACTTTTGTGTTATATGTAATTTTCATCATCATCACAATCACCATCCAGGGATTAAGCCTTTTGGCTTGTTCCGGTTTCATGAAAGCTAGAATTGTTAAAATTGTTCATCTTCTGTGTGGGCGTCCAACATTTCTCCTTGCGTGAGGTTTATAATTTAGCAATAATTTTGGAAATCTTCCTTCTGGTATTCTATCAATATGTTCTTTCCAGTCGGTCCTATATTTAATTATTCGGAATGTAAGTTTGAAAATACTTAGTTCCTTTCTTATCCAGCAGAGTATATCCTGCTATATTTCTTAAAAATCTCATCTCAGCTGCTTCCAATCTTTGTTCTTGTCTTTTAGTGATTGTTCAACATTCTGATCCATACATCAATACAGGAACAGCCATTACTTTATAAAATTTATTTTTGTTCCTTTTCTTGTCTTTTTAAGGGTTCTTTTAATAGTGCCACACATTAGATTAAATGTATTTATTTTGTCATTAATATCTTCAATTTTAACATATGATAAATTGAAACCTGGATATTTATAACTGTTCACTTGCTCTAAAATGTTATGAATTACTATTTTTGCTCTTAAGGTAGCATGTCCTTTCATGTCCTTTAAATGCTAAATTTTAGTTTTATTCTTTGAAATTTTAAAATCGTAATTGACACTTATTTTTCCCAAATTAAAAATAGCTCTTTGTAGATCATCTTCTGAACTGGAAATTGTATATTTGATAATTTTTATTTGTTTATATTTAACAGGTTTTTAATGAATACAACATATGTCCCCAATATTAAGTGTTTATAAATTTCACATATTTTAATGATATACTGGCTGTGCGACATATTTATAGGGTTTTCTAAATACTTTTCTATATTCGATGTTAATTCTATCATCCAACTATAATATGGAAAAGAAATGTCTACAAGACACAGATGAGTTATACAGGAACAATGGAGAAACAAGATAAATTACTGGACATTTTATATTTTAACCTTATTTGGTTGAAAAAAACTACATAATTGTAGGAATCCCTAAATAAATAAAAATCTTTTAGACAAATAGCCGCACGTTTGTATTCAATTTAAGACACTTTAGTATTGAAATATATATTTTACAGATGTTGAAGTTCCGGAGAAAATGTTGAATAATTACATGGCCACCACTGGAGAAATGCTGTGTTATGCTGTTTGATTATGGGCAAGTTGCACAAACACACAATTGGATATTTGTGGAGCTCGGTGTAACCCTCAAATTCACTTGATATAACTTGAACGTAGAGAGTACTCGTAAATAAATCTCTTTCAATTCACATCATCAGAGGGAACCTTAACTCTCCATTAATATGACAAAGAGCGTGGAAACACAGAGGCAAACAGAGTGGCAAAACTTCCTCCAGCACTCAGAATTAGCATAGTACTTAGACAAGGGACTTGTATTAGACTCCATAGGAGCCATTCAACAACATCAACGTTTTCTGCAGTCTTTCAACCAACCATGTTGTGCAAACTTCATGTATTCTACATTTAGTCTAGTCCACATTTGCATAACACATCTTAATATACGCTGAGGCGACTTTCTTGACTTTTTACCCAATTATTTGAAAACTTAATATAACGGAAAGAAGAAATATCAAGAACACATATGTTAAGAGGGCATTTCAAAACAAACAAATAGAAGACTGATAAAAAATACAAATGCAGAGAACAACGTAAGTGGAAGAACAAAAAGTCTGTCACGTAGGACTTGCTTAAACTAAGCGAATTTCTCATCAAGTCGAATGTATGGTCCAAATATATTTTTATTTTATTAAATTATAGGAAAAAATCCAAGGAGCAAGTCCTCCGGGAGGGACTTTATGCCGTGGGTCCCGAGTCTGAAGATTTTCAGGCTCGTAAAAGATTCTTAAGCCTGAATGAAAAGGCCTCTAAGCAAAATTTACCGAATTTCCTCGTCCTAGTACTAACTTGGCTTCCTAGATGTCAGTATGAGGCGGAACGCTGACAACGGACCAGTCAAATGACATTTATACGAAAACAAGTGTAACTAAATTAGTATGCTTCAAATTCTTCCCTGTAGGGGGACAGTACCTAAATCTCTGTTAAGGGAAAACATGGGCATACAAAAGATTAAATTATAACGTACGGTATGTATCCAGTTATTTGTGAGAAAATAAACATGGCAGCCAATTGAGCTATTCTTAAGTTACGGCTTTCAGGTAAATTCCCCTCTCAATGGTCCTAAGTGGCATGGTTCTACGAAGGGAAAATATTAAACTAAGACATAGAAAGATTCATCAAAGTTTGCAAGGCTTGCACGCCGTAGCATAGTTGGTTAAGGCAATACACTACAAACCGGAGGATTCGTGTCCTGATGACGCCAGGAATTTTAAACTCGCTCAAACTCTCCATCAACACCATTAACCTCGAATTGACTCAGCCTCTGACAGAAATGAGTACAAACTAAGTTCTGGGTAAAGGCGGCCGTTACATAGGACTGACAACCCGCTGATATCTCGTTCCGATTGTCAAGAAAGGTGAAAGCCTTAATTCCCTCCTAAGATATGTAATGGGAACAGTATACTCCAAGGACTTGCTATTATTTGAGGATGCAATTGTGAACCTCGACCCACAGTTTAACTAGAAACACTAGATTATAAAAATAGCAAAAAAGCAGAAGAAAAATATGTATATTTAGAAGAGATGAAAATAGCAGACGAGCTGTCTGAGAAAACAAGCCAAGATAAAAATACTTCACAAATTATCACTAACACATGAGACAGGTATTTATTTGAATCACCGCCATCTTCTTCCTAGTTGCATTTCTTTTTTTATGAGTTAACATTAAATACATCCACAGCGGTCATTTCCACATGTGCTAACGGAATATTACACATCTAACTTCCTTGAAATAATCTGCCATAAAACAGCCATGTTAAACAAAATAAAACAAACACACCATTTTTTTTTTAATTTCACTCTTATTATAGACGCTTGAACATTCGAGGCCATATCAGATGTAGGATATTTGGCTGTAATTCAGTCTTAGCAAACTCTGAAGGAATTCAGTTATTCAGGTTGTACCCATGATTTTTTTTTTGCTTTTTCCAAATCTTCTTCGATCATATTCACTTCTTCTTCTGCTTCTTGAAATTAGGCCTTTTGACCTGTTTTCACAATAAACCGAAAATGACAATGAAGAAGCAATTTAGTATACTTACATGTACCACGACACCCGGGCCTTACAGCGATTCGCCATAAACCGAAAATGACAACGAAGAAGCAATTTAGTATATTTGCATGTACCACGACACCTGGGCCTTACATGACACAACTTGTCCATCCATAGTAATTCTGCCTGAAGGCAGGTCCTTCACTGCAATCATAGCATTTTCATGCTATGCTTGCAGCTTTATTAGGGAATTGTGTAGGTGTGGTAGCTTCCCGTTGCTTTCCACACTGGTGAAGGATGATGATGATAATGGCAAGGATGATAATGATAAGGATGATGGCCATATGATTTCGGGGACCGTTTGGGCCTTAAAGTTTTCCTGACATTTGTCTTACAGGTGAGGAAAACCCCGATAAAAACCTACACAACTTGTAAGGAGATGAATTTAAACTTTGAATCTCACACATACTTTTTAACACACAAGGACATTGAGGACCTCCTCGAAAGAGTGATCATCTCAATCCAGAACCTCCTCCAAGACAGACAACATTTAAGACGTAACACACTATTGACTTTCATATTTATAAAAAAACATGGAGAATATGATGATTATGATGGCCAGATGATCTTAGAGGACTGTTTGGGCATCAAAGTTTCCTGGCATTTGTCTTACAAGGTAAGGGGAACCCGAAAATAAACATTACCCAGGAAGCTTGTCTCGACCGGGGAGCGAACCCGGGCCGTCGCTTTCGAGACAGCGACACTACACAGAGACCACTGCGGTGGAATTACATTACAATTGTCTTAATTGGTTTATTCCACGAATATAATAAGGTCCTTTAAATCCGCTTCCTGCTTCACTTGAACCAAATTATCTTGTATGTTTGTGTACTAAGTTGTCCATTCATCCCGTTTTTACCGGGACAGTCCTGCTTTTTTTGGAAAATGTCCCACTGTCCCGAAAGTTTTCTTCAAAAACGTGCGTTGTACATTATTTTTTGCGCGATGGTGTTTTCAAAATAATAAATAATAGTAAAATAAATAACATCTTTGTTGGAAATATTTGCGTTCATTATAAACAATTGACTAAAGTTGACAGTGTGGGCAATGTTTATTAGTTGAAACAACAGGAGGCCGTGAGAACAATTATTGATAGCATGTCCGCAAGTACGTATTTGTTGTTTTATATTGTTTCGAATAAGTTCAGTTCATTTAAAATGCAGTGATTTGTTTCGTATAAAGTATATTAACACTACCTATTGGATATTTTCTGCATACACTGTATGTAGTATACATAAAGGGCAGTGGTTTTACTTCCCGCACGTGGGTGTAATTGTAATGCTACAGTATAGTTATTTAGGTTGGCAACCCCGAAATGTAGGAAGTTGCACTTTCAATTATGGTCGCCATTGCTGGTAAGTACGACAAGACGCACTATCGCGCTAAAACGCATTTTAACGATGTATCATGTACTTAATTTGATGATAGAATTTCAAAAGAAAAACTACTTGATGAAATACATAAATCATCAAACTACAGCAATGCAAATGCACCTACCAATCTACCTGTGTAGATAGAGTAGACATAATGTAGCTGAGCAAGCAATTATAATGGACAATAAAAAATAGGCATAACTTATATGTGCAATTTGTATGATTGTCTCATACATTTTTTTTAAATTTCCTTTTATATTTTGTTAATGCCCCACCTTTTTTAAAAAATGTCCCAGGTTTTTCCTTTTTTTTTTTTTTGGCATGCCCTTTTACATTGAAAGTATTATGGACACTCATGTAAGGAATTAATTTTGATTTGGTCTTAATGCCACGTAGGAAAAAACTTTTATTTTTATACAGTACTAGATAAATCTGGGCACGCTTCGCTGTGGTTCAATTTGGTATGAAGTGAATGGGAAAATAAATAAAAGTGTTCTAGCAAACATAGAATCACCGAGAAAACACATAATTCAATTCAATACCCTGCCTTGCGTGGCTGTGGTTATGTGGATTGAAATGAAACTAATAAATTTTTTCACAGAAAATATTTCTTATTGTAATGCTAGAGGATTGACTACATTTTTTTGTTTGTCCGTTTTCTGCATAAACAATATCAGACGGTTTACCGACTCTGGAGCATGAGATGTATAATTACCCATGAGAGAAGTAATCGTTTCCTAAATTCAAACTACACACTTGCAAAGATTGCTCTTGCACTTTATTGATAGCCATAGTGAACGCAAAGGCATATTGAAAATTGAAATCGTTTGAACTCGAACACGCGCGTATTCGAATGCAACGTTGTGTCAACATTTCAACTCAATCGACCTACTATTTTTTCGAGTTTTGCGACCACAACTGTATTATTTATTTATTTATTTTATTTTCATTTATTTATTTATTTAGCCTGGTGGAGTTAAGGCCATGTGGCCTTCTCTTTCACTCACCAGAACAAACATATATTACACCAGAATATAACAATCACAATTAACTCTAGTATTAAATACTAAATGAAGATTTTATCAATAAGATAATATCTATTATACTGCGATTTATAATACAACCAGTTAATGATAGTTAAAATTAAGACTAAAACAAATAATAGAATGTATTCAAGCAAGATAAATTGAATCAGTCATTTCGAAAATTGATCATCTACAGCTGATCAAATTTTACAGGAGAGGGGGAAAAAAACTGATTCAACTTGTTCAGGATAAAGGACTGAATCAGAAATTGCTACTGAATAAAGTCAGAAAGTGGTAGAGGAATAGTGTAGTTGATCTATTCTAGGTATCAAAACATGGAGTAATGTAAGAAGTGAATTTCAGAAAAATTGGAGATGGTCGGTCCGTTTTCGAAAAGACTGATTAAATTAAATTGTTTGGTAAACTGTCCCTGTCTAATGCACATAAAAAAAACAGAGATATAGAGAAGTTATACAATATTTAAACAAATTTAAAAAAGTTAATATCAATATTATTTTCATAAATAATTTAATTTATTCATTGTTAAAACAATACTATCAGCGAGGTGTATAAGTTAGTTTGTTATTAAATAATTCTTTAGTTTGTTTTTTAACTATGTTATATTTTGGCAGTCTCTGACATAGGGCGAAAGGGAATTCCATATTTTGGCAAGTGAGGCTGTAAAAGATAATGAATAATACACAGTGCGATGAGAAGGGATATAAAGGACAATGTGCTGATGGGATCGAAATCAAGGCTGTGTACCTCGCATAGTCTGATGAAGCGGTGTGATAAGTATTTAGGCGATGACGTGTGAGGTATTTTATAGAGAAGGAATAGGGAATGGACAGTCCTACGATCTCTTAGACGAAGCCACGATAATTGTTCCAGGGGACGGTATAACATGGTCAAATTTGTAAATACCACAAATAAAACGTGCGCAAAAAGTATGAACACGCTGAAGTCTTTGGGTGAAAATAGTATTAAAGTCTGTAAAAAAAGAGTATCACAATAATCAAAATGGGGCATTGCAAGTGTTTCTACTAACATTTTCCTGAGAGCGAATGGCAAACATACAGGTTGAATAAAGAATACAACATTAGCATTAAAGAGCATTCTAGTTCCTAAACATATTGTAAGATAGGCTACATGCGATACAAACTTGCAACGGCGTTCGAAAGTGGAACGAAAGCATTCAATTAAATAATGAATAGTCGCAGAGGTTATGAATAGGTAATGAGTGGTGGCTCTTTTTGAGAGAGGAATGTAGAGGATTTATCCTGGTCTCTGGTGCCGCCCACTCTCTCTACATTGGGATAATCAATACCACGTCTAAATTGGTCCAGCTCTGCTGGTCACAGGCTCCAGGCCACTGCCCACTCCACTAAATTCACCATTTAATCTCCAGTTACGTCATTTTCTTATCATATCGCTATATACAAAAAAAACTAATAGCTATTTAAGAACATAAACGACAAACATTTTTTCAGCTTATGAAACAGTACCGGGTTATTACAAAATAAGTAAAATTTGATGTTCTATAAAACAAAAACTAATTAATTTTTTTGACTTTATTAAACACAATGTGTACATTGAATTTAATTTTGCTTTTACCAGTCTTTTGTTACAGTGTTTAGTGGTAGAGTCCTGTTTTCACACTTCGCTAGATGATATTTGGGGCATGGATGGTTGTATAATTTACAGATGCAGTCCTCCTTGGGTTCATGGTACTCGTACATACAAAAACTAATTATGTTACCTGGAAGTACTTTGCACTGTTTTGTAGAGGAACTCCTGAAATTTAGTTTCTAAATTCATAAATGTTCATTGTGTAAAACAGGATATTTAGGTCCTTGATAATTTATTGAAATTATATTTTATATTAATAAAATTGATTTAAGTAGACATTTTTAGATTGAATAAAATGTTTTAATGTGATCAGCCTCATGGACTAGTGGTCAGCGTTCCTGACTACTGTTCATGAGGTGCCGGGTTCGATTTCCGGCCAAACCATAGGAATTTTTCCTTAAAGGGAATCATTCCTGTGGTTGCCCATGGTCTGGAATTTAGGTTATGTTTAGGCTAAGAACTCTCCTGGCACTTCATTATCATTTATCACCCATCATATCATCGGGGTTACGTAACTCCGCCTTCTAGGCGCCCCAACTTTAGAAGTGGGTTACAATTAAGCCAAAGCCAGGAGAGAATGCCAGAAATGCCGAAAATGACAACCTGGAGCATCGAATAAAAAAATCGCTTTAATGAAAAAAAAAACAATAATTTACATTCTTAGATTGTTAAAATAGTATTAATTAATGCTATTATTGTATGTTAATATATTTTGAAAGATATTTAAGAAACTGTTAAGGTGCATGAAGATCTTGAAGAAGATTTATATGTTAAGGTGTAATTTATAATAAATATTTTACATTAGAATGCCCAGATTTCTATTGGTCGAAAGGTATTACGGTATACTTCAAAATAAATTCTTCTAACTGACTGCTACTTGAAAAAATATTAAAATTTCAAATAATAGTCAAAGATAAAAGTCACAAAACTTCAATAATATTTGTTTTTAGAAATTATTTAAAATTCAGTTATCATCAGCTTGTCAGACGGTTAACAAACAATCACCGTATTTGTAGGAGCTAATCTGAACACGTGAGAAATAATCACTAATTGAAATTTGGAAAGTTGATATGTTATCGATGAAGTTTGTAAAAAAATTGTTAAATACTTATAAAAGAATGAAAGCGAAATCTGCAGAATAAAGAGATATTGGAAAAATCAGTAAGCGTCCGACATGTTAATAAATTCTGTAGAGGCGAATTAGTTACATTTATAGTACAAGTGACAAACATACCGTAACGATTTTCATTGACAAAAAGGTTAAAAAAACATTTTCGTGGAATATAAAAAAGGATTTATATTTAATATAAAAAACCAAGATAAAAATGTACAATGTTATGGCGGTTCCCACAATATTGTATGGATGTGAAACTTGGGCTCCAGTGAAAAGACAGAAGGATAGAATACAGACGGCAGAGATGCGGTTCCTAAGACAAGTTAAAGGATGTACAAGAATTGATAGAATAAGAAATGAGGATATAAGAGAAGAACTGAAGGTACAGCCTTTATTGGATAAAGTCACGAATTACAGACAGAAATGGATTGATCACATGGATGGAATGAGTAAGGAGAGATATCCATTGTTAGCAAGAAATTATCAAGCAAGAGGAAGGTGTGATGTTGGAAGACCTAGAAGACGTTGGGCTGATGAATTATGAAGTCGGAACGGGCAATTGCCTAATCCCTGGAGTGATGATGATGATGATGATTTAATATAAAGGAAGATTAAAAGTGCAGCGATAATTTAAAACTGCAACATGAGTACAAAGATTAAATTTTATATAAGGAATATCTGTATTTAATGAAGTGTGAAGAGAACAGTTTCAGTGAGTTTTGATTCACTAATATTTTCAATTTATGATTTGTTTATGTTGTCCTTTCCTAAGAAAAGAGTAGGCCTAACTGTTTTAGTGAGTTTTTATTCACCAATGTCATTCATTTATGATTCCCTTGTGTTTTTTTTCTTTCCTGAGAAGAGAGTAACTTTTTGGTGAGTATTTATTCAGCAATATCATCAATTTATGATTTCCTTCTGATCTGCTTCTCTAAGAAGAGAGTAACTGTTTTACCGACCAGAGACATCCATCCTTCTATTCCTGCCACAAGTGTAATCCCTGAATCACACGACGCACATAAAGACGATCATAAAGCTCATTGTAATACTCCTGCGTTAATATTTACAAGATCTTTTATGTTTTTTTCCCCCCTTTGGAGATTAGCGAAAATTAAGTTTTTTTTTTGTTCTCAATGTTCTCTTTGTTTATATTAATGAAATAACTTAACAGAATAGATATCGAAAAGACAAGCGAGTAAACAAAATTACATAACAGTGGACGACATTATCTTTATGGGGAACTAGATGTAATAAGAACAGTTAAGTATAATATAGACAGGGATGGGCACGATATCTGGCACGAGTATGGAATGAGAGAAGGACATAGAAACTATCTGTAGGAAAACTAGAGGGAAAGCGCGCAGTATGGAGGGAAATATACAAGGAATGATTGGAAATATATTAGCTCAGGGTAGAGTTGCATCGAGAATTGTGTGCCCGCGGACATGTACTCCGGATTTGAAAGTGATTTGGTTAATCCGTTAATGTAACATTATTCTGTTGTGGTTGAGTAGTCCGTCGCTGTGGCGTAGTCCCTACCTTCCACTCCGGCGACCCGGGTTCCATTCCCGGCGGGGTAAGGGAATATAAATCTCCACCTTGGGACTGGGTGTGTGTCGTGTCCTTGCGTGTATATGTGTGAATAAGGAAAAAATGTTTAAAAAAGTAAAACAAGAATGAAAAACAGTGTGAATGAGAAAAAACAAGAAAGAAAAATAATAAAAAAGTAAAAGAGAACGTCACATGGCTTTAAACAAATTAATATCTGAAAATGCTCAGTTAAGTCACCCTGGCATCTTTATTGATTTGTATAAATATGTAACTTAGCATACTGTTACAACACCAGAGATCAATTGGTCGACCAACTCCTACACAAGACTATATTTTCAGAATACAAAACACATTCCAAAAAATATACAAGTTTTTTTATTAAACATTGGGAAATGGTAGGAGGTATGTATTAAAACTTTGAGTTGTTAGCTGGAAGCCATCAAACGGAAAATCGCACAAGCAACATCTAAATTTCATTCTATGTAACTCTGGTGCTCGTTAAAATTAAATGCGACCAAAAAAAAAAGGACATCTAATACAAGTCCCGAGCAAACAATACTAACAAACATCGGGATAAAAGCATCCAACTCAAAGAGTGAAAAACATATAGAAAAAAACTACACACATCACAAATTAAACAACTTCCAAAAACATTCCAAACTCGAGTGTTTTCAATGTTCAGTTTAAATGCTATTGCAAATATTCTGATAAGTACTTTACTTTATTCTACTTTTGCAACCAATGTTATTTTTTAACATTAAGATACTAACAAAAAACCCACAATATGTTTTTAAATTATTCTCAGAGGAATTTAAATATTGCAATACAACTCTCATGGACAGTGACAACACAACAAGCTGCTGAAATGAGATTCCTCAGACCAATAGCAGGATATCAAAGAACAGACAAAAAACATAACACAGAAATGAGACAACACTAAAAATAGAGGAATTAAACTCAACAATAGAGAAATACAGAACAAACTGCAAAGAACACTTGGCAAGGATGACTGAGAATAGAACACCAAAAGCAGCATACAACTATTCAGCACGAGGAAGAAGAAGCTTAGGAAGACCAAGGAAAAGATGGAAAGAGCAGCAATTTGGAGCCGGAAGAGGTTGGTAATTAAGCCTAAACCTTGAAGAAGAAGAAGAAGAAGCAATGCAACTCGCATGTTACGTCCTTTTGAATTGAGCAATAGTTGTAACGTCAAATGTTCACATCGCAGGTAAAAGCAAACCCTCAACAGCGTTCATTACTTTTTTCCTAGTTGAATAATGACGTTTTAACAATAGTAGTATAAACTACTATATTATTTTTGGTTGGGACAATCTTACCTCACTCTATTAATTGTTTGATTTGTTCTTGGACATGTTTAAAAAAACAATTCTGTTTCACTAGTCAGCGTTACCAGACTGGTTTTATTTATGTTGCATTATTGTTGCACCCTGTACAGGATGGAGCTGACATTCGACATCCCAGGTGGTTGCTGCAACTAATGGCACATAATAAAACAAGTCTGGGAGAAAGGCTGACGATAAAACAGAATTGTTTTATGAAAACATGTCCAAGAACAAATCAACATTAATATTGAGGTAAGATGGTCAAGACCAAAAATAATATAATTAAAATAACCTCAAAATATAACTTCCTAAAATTAAATATTAATAGTAGTATAATTCTGAGCATTTATGTAAATGGAGTATAACGCTGTACATATTTATTTATTTATTTATTTATTTTATAACACATGTGGCACGAATGAGAATGAAAGACGTGCATGGAAAGCTTCGTGTAGGCAGGAAAAACAGATGGAAAAACGCCCAGTTGGTTAGACCAGAAGAATGAGGTGGGAGCATAACATTAAACCTCCACGCGATTTTGAAGGAAGTAGTAATTATACAGGGAATGATTGGAAACAAGCTCAGAATAGGGATGTAAGGAGAGCTTATGTCCGCGCGGCCATGAGCCTGCGGGTTCGATAGTGCCAGTGAGTTAGTTAGTTATAAACAGGTTTACAATGTAATAAAACATCTTCCTGTGCCCAAACTTTTTTAAAATTTTTTATCATTTTTCTCCACTCTTCTCCATCTTCCCATTCCAATTCTTCCAGATCTATCTCCCTCATATATCTTCTTATTCCTTCATCCATTTAAATCTAAGTCGCCTCTCCTTCCTTTCCCACGTGGAATCAATTCCAAAGTTTGTCTGGGTAATCTTTTCTCTGGAATTCTACGTATATGAATATACCATTCTAGTTGGCTGTACCTCACAAAATCTAATATTGAATTTTGGACTTTCATGTGTAGTCTCGTGATTATATTTCTGAATTTTCCAATTTATAATGTCTAGTTGAGCGTCTAAAACTGTCCACTTCATTAGACAATAGTTTGAATCTAAAATGTTTATTCTACTGCCAAGTTTTTGCACCGTGTGTTAGCGTGCTTCGAAATATGGATCTATAAAATAAGGTAATAGGCCTAATATTAGTACAAAACAATAAAAACCCGGTTTACAACTTATGTCGTTCTCTTTCGAAAACCAAACGGCATTACACTCTATCCATCCATTGATCCGGTCCGAACTCTTAAGTCAGGGAAACCTATGCATCCAGTAACCATATATTATTTGGTCGCCCTTTTTTCTGTGTGTCTGCTAGGATCCATTCCTTAATATTTGTTTTGTAATCTTCACTCAGACACAATTCTGACGTGTCCATACATTATATTCGGAATCTTTCTCCTATGTTTTCCTTTGGATTCCTTGCTAATTATTATAATATTCACGACATTATATATATATATATATATATATATCAAATGTGAATAATAATTAACTATTCAAATTCTTGCATTTTAAATTTTGTGTATATATATATATATATATATATATATATATCTTTGGATTTTTTGCTCATTCGAGTATATTGAAAATGTATGTACTTTTTCAATTTATTGTTTTCTGGAGGTGTAGGCAAATTGTTTGTTTCGGTGTTACACGAATTGGTAAGTCCATCTGGATAGGCTCTTCCTAGGTCTCTCCTACCCCGTGGTAGGTAACGTAGTACTTACAACTGCGTGTATTTAAATAAAAAAATACATCAAGTATTATATATATATATATATATATATATATATATATATATATATATGATGTCCGGCTCCTGCAATACTCCCATGGTTAACTTTATTTTTCCCCTAGATTTTCCAGCGGATTTTAAAAAATTCATTTCTATATTTAAAATTATATATTTATTTACAAGGATAAGAGTCAATGCAATGCAAACATGTCATTACTTTTATTTTAATTCAATAAAAAATATTATAAGTTTCGTTTAATTTAACCATTAGGGGGGTTGCCTTTAACACTCCCCTTAAATTATAACAAACTATTTTTCTTGCAACTTATTCAAAATGTGATAGGCCCTTATTCCATTGAGGTCAAATATTGTTAAGCAAGAACCGCCATACTAAGTCTGTATCAATGTTCAGCCAGCCAATACAGTACTTGGTGTATACAGAAAAGCGTTCAATAAAAAGAGCTATACTCAATGCAGTGAAACAATGGAAACCCAACAACCATTCAACACATGTGTCTGTGTGGAAAGAGAACGCTTTTATAGCTGAACGCCACCAAATCCGAGGATTTCTGACGCTCAATCGCACTGCTGCTTTCCAAGTGGAATTGAAACTCTGGCGTCAGCAAAACCTGGTCACAGAAACCATCAATGCCTCCACATATGGTCTCTCTTAACAGGCTCCACCACTCTCATTGTTTACGTAGCAGCTCAAACTGTTACTTCAGCAAAATGTTCCCTTGGTATGCTAAAACAACTATCAAGAAATATACATACGATTCAAAACGTATGAACTGGTGAGAAAAATAGCATTGTCTCATCATAGTTCATCTGGTAACATGGAATTAACCCTTAAATTGGCAATGTATCGTATAGGATACATCAATTGGTTTAATTTATTTAAAATCCTAATAAAACGAAAGAAACCGAACAAGAAGAAGGTATTTAAATGTGTGTCAAATTACACAATATACCTAATAATATCAGTTGTGCGTGATTTTATTTTCACTGCGGTCCGCCACATTTAAATAACTGACACGATAAATTAGTATTTTGCCAGATTAAGGAATAAACAGGTCCTTCTGCTTTACTTTTTAATAAATTAAAAGTATTAATCCTGAAAGAGGCGGCTCCATGGCGCAAGCGGTTAGGCGCTCGCCTTTCGCCGCTAGGACCCAAGATCATGCGTGGTCCGCCGGCACCTTTGTCGTTCATACATCTCTATAAATATAGGAAATTCGACCCGATCCTGCGTTGGACACGAATTGAGGATATTATAATTATTTATTTGAAGCATCAACATTGAATGGCCGTGTTCCAGTGTTCTTAAGACTCGGGGTTTCGTAAACTAAGGATTTCACAGAGGTCAACCAGAAGGATGTCTATGACAGCAATAGACGAAGTATCGTTTTTTCAATACTGGATCACAGCCATTCATCCGGGAAGACGATTTTTAACAATCAAGACCCGGCCGTGAAAGCCTAGAATGTTATTTAAAATTATTATTTCCCCAATATATTTTTCTTATTTAAGATTAAATAAATTGTCGAAAACATTATTAAGGGAGGTGATGGGTGAAATTTTCGACATTTTCCGTCAAATTTAGCTTTTTTTTTTTTGTTTTTTGTATTAAAAAAATACTATGTACCTTAAAGTATAAGTTGGTGAAGTTTTAGTGTCCTATGGCGCTTGTAAGTCTCCCTAATGACTGTAGGAGGGCATGTATGCTACATTCTAATTTAACTGCATGCAAACTTTACAAATTGGCTTTTCCACACTTTTATTTTCATTGTAATTCAATACATTCAAATCAAAATAGCATTGGTAAATTTAATGATAGAAGCACGAATTTTTCACTGCATGTCCCACACACTATGGCTAATAATTCTGTGCATGGATTTTGAAACAACGTTGATAGTTTTTAAATAAAAAATAAAATATGTGTAGTAATTTAAAAAAAATAATTTTCATATGCAGATGATGTATATATTTTTTTCTTCCTTTATTATAGTGATATAGAAAAGTTAATGCATAGTGTTGTTATAAATACGTCAGTGGTCGTGTAGAAAAAAAATCAAAAATTTTACTAAACAATTATGGGACTAATTAAAAATTTGAATATGCAAGTTTTAAATGGATTTTCTTCAATAACTCAAACACTTTTAAGCCAAGAAGGATGGAACATCAGTATAATACGACCTATTATGGCATGAATGTGTGTACAAAAAATCAAGTATGTAGTTTAAAAATGTAGAAAATACTAATTTCACCCATCATCTCCTTAAATATTTATATAGAAGAAATTACCATTGAATGAAATCAATTTACTTTCAGAAGAATAACAATAGCGAGAAATTATTTCTGAATCAATTTTGTATGGTGACGATCGGATACTTATTGACGAGACAGAAGACGAGATTCAATATAATATGTATATTTCAATTAAATATCAAATAAATATTATTGTAAAATATCAACAAAAACAAGTCATGACTTTTAAAGGTAAAGATCCAATTACATGTACTAGTTTAATATATTACATAATATTGATGCATATTTCACATTTTAACTACGATCTTGGAAATCGTATTTCTCATAATAATTATTATGACTATTTAACTCATGCCCAAATGGGAGTCAATGACCAATCACATTTCAATGATTTTTTTAATTACAACCAATCACAGTCGTGTTTCACCTCGAATTTATCAAACAAGTTTATCATATTAAAGAAAGTTCCTCCTTTTTAACATTCTGAATAGGTCATAGCATTATTTTGCAGTGACTGACTCTCTAAGATTGTATATATAGTGCACGAATGTCAGCTGTTAGCGCTTGCGGGATATAATATAAACACATTTGTAGCAATTGATTATACCACAAAAAAAAACACTGTTTGCACTTTCTTAAACTAATTATTTCCGAGGAAATAACGTTGCAGAAAAATATAATTGACATATTTACATCACAGGACATCAGAAATTAATTAATTCCTATAATGTTCGTTATAAATGTCTCCACTAGGGTGCATTCTTACAATATTGCGATCCTTTGGCAATAAATAATATGATCTGGTGCAGTGATAAACAAGCGTAACAATCGTTTCGCATTTGTTTTCAAACATCGCCGTTTACATTAAATAAATAAATATTTTAAAATAACTATATTTAAATAATGATTTGTCAGTAAACAGCTTAATTTTATTCGTTAAATAGTCCTAACAAATGCCACTCTTTATTTCCAAATTCTCTGGATAAATGCACTCCTCACTTCGCGAGTCGTGAATTTATCGATAATTTGGAAATCACTCGTGGCATTACTTATGATAAAGACGTACGAATAAAAATCTCGGGTTTTCAAAATATGTAAAGAAGAATTAGAAGAATGTTAAGAAATAAAACCAAAAAGGACAACCAGTTAAAATTTTATAAAACAACAATGGCTGTGCCCTCATTATAATATGACAGTGGAAGTTTGGTACTGAATAATGGGGGTGGAAGCAAAATAAAGTAATCAGAAATGATATTTTTAAAAGAGGGAAATACTATATTAGAAATGAAGATGTACGTAAATGATTGCAACAAATTACACCCCTCCTAGATAAGCTCGGCATATAGCAAGCAATTGAAAAAAAGAAAGTAAAGTCGAGTTCGTTAACCATCTAAATCGGACCTTTAGAAATAGGAGTTCAGATAAAACTAAAATTGCTCTAGCGGTCGTAATTTTCTAATTTTCGCAATGAGACTCAGTGTATGTTATTTAAATAAAACGAGGAAGGTATTATAAAAAAAATCAGCGAAATCCGATCATTAGAAGTAGGGGCATCCCTGATATCAGAAATTTAAAAAAATCGCTGTAGCATACATAATAACTAATAACTCTTCGTCACAACATACATGAATACTGTACAATTTAATTAACGGAGGAAAGATGTATTTCGTAAAACACCAAAAAGAGCCATGGATTCGTGTTTGCTGAGGAATTTGCAGTTTCTGCGTGGACTTGATTATTATTATTATTATTATTATTATTATTATTATTATTATTATTATTATTGTTGAATAAAACTAGAACAGAAACTATTTAAAATTTTTACAAAGTATTGGAAGCTCCATCTCTTATCTATGGATGTGAAACCTGGACATTAACAAAGGCAGACAGTAAACAAATAGAGGCTGCAGAAATGAAGATGTTGAGAGCAATAGCAGGATACCAAAGGACCGATAAAAGAAAAACGAAGATATAAAACAGAACTTAATATATTTAATCTCTGTGAAAGAATAAAATACTATCAAAATGCTTACCTTCAGCACGCATTACGAATGAATGAACAGCGTATACCAAGAAGAACGTATAATTATAAACCAAAAGGGAGAAGATTGTTGGGAAGACCATTGAAGAGATGGAAGGACCAATTCGATAATGATATCGGAACAGACCATTGGGCTTAATCCTTGTTGTTGATTATTATTATTATTATTATTATTATTATTATTATTATTATTATTATTATTATTATTATTAGGCACTAAGGAAGACAAAACCGCCATAGCCTGTCCCAAGCCAGGTTGAAAAAGGGTGAGGGGGAGCAGTAACACCTCGTAAAAAAACCTTGGTTCAGCTTGCCCAGCTGATAGTACCTTGTGAGGGCCCCTTGCCAGGGTTACGGTGAAGACCTCAACGGCAGATACAGCGGAGAAGGCTGAGCTCTGGAGCTGGGTGAAGGCGATCAGCCTAGGGAGGAAACCCCGAATAATAAACCCGTCATGAAAACCGGCTAGCAACCCACTTCAAGGTGTATCTTATACATTGCTCGCAGTCCCAAGGATCAAGCCTCGGATCAAAGATGGAAACAAAATACGACAAACGCTAGGAAAAGGTCTACGAAAAACCAGCTTGCAAAAAGAGCTGAAGAAGATATACCAATGGACGGGAGAAGAACAAGAGGAAGACCTGCCAAGAGATGGATAGACAGTGAATGTACATCCAGTACGCCTTCCTCCGAGGAGTGATTTTGGAAATAAACAGGATGAAAATCCTACAAATTAGGTTTAAGAAGAAGAAGAAGAAGACTAAGGAAGACAGAATCAACACAGAAATAAGACAGGAACTTGAAATATTTGCAATAACTGATAAAATAGATACATATAGACAAAAATGGAAGCAACACATAGACAGAATGAATGAAGATAGATATCCAAAACAAATAACAAAATACAAACCTAAAGGCACCCGAGATGTAGGCAGACCTAGAAAGAGATGGGCTGAAGTCGGAACGGGTCAACAGACCTAATCCATGAATGCAGATGATGATGATGATTATTATTAGGCCTATTATTTCTTCTTGTAGACCCTTGTTCCTCTCAACGAGACTTAGGCGCTCTCCTCTTACAGAGAGTGGAACGGGATCAGCGTTCTCTCTCACAGTGCATCACAAGATAGTACTAAGATGGAAAAATTCGGTAAATTTTGCTTAGAGGCCTTTTTATTCAGGTTTAAGGATCTTTTACGAGCCTGAAAATCTTCAGACTTGTGGCCCATGGCTTAAAGTCCCTCCCGGAGTACTTACTCCTTGGATTTTTCCATTCTAAAAAATCCACTGACACCGGCTGGGTTTGAACTCGCGACCCTCAGGACCAGAGGCAAGGAGCATAACCACTAGTCCACCGCGGCCGAATATTATTATTATTATTATTATTATTATTATTATTATTATTATTATTATTATTATTATTATTGTTATTATTATCATCATCATTATGGTTATGAGACATAATTTACTGCATTTTGTTTTGGTACGTCATTTATTTCGCAGGAACGAAAAAAGAGAGTTTAAAGAGTACGTTATATATTTTCAAGTATTTTCAATTGCAGAGAATGTACTGTGCCACCTAAAAGCGTGAGCATGTTCAAATTGTAATTCGTGGAGTGTTTGTAGAGTGGAAGGGGTAGAGTTGGGAAACGCGAACTGGTTGCAATGTGGAGCTGAATTGGAGAGACAATCCGCAGTAAATATGGTGGCTGGGAGAGGGGCTGTGCAATGACATGGAGTACATGAAACCATACAGAAGAAAATGATTGCAATAGAAAGGTTCTATACCTTGCTACACAATTGCCTATCACCATAGAGTGCAGGTTGAATAGCAATCTGATTGAAGCTCTGGGGAACACGGCTATACATTCCACTTTAAATCACATACACACAAAATGAAATTGTAACAACTTTCTAGAACTCTCTCTCAAGTACATTATTGCACGAAACATGTAAATCACAAACTGCACATTTTATGGCAAAAAATACTACTAACTTTATAGCACAGAATTAATGCTAGAAAGGCATGAGTTTCGTGTTAATGCTTCAATGAAATTTTAAAGCGAGGAGGGGCTGATTCTAAGTCACGATATTGGACATTCTCTAAAGTATTATGAACTATAGCATAAACGAAGAACCAAAACAGGGAATATACACAAAGTGGCCATTATAGAATTCCTACTTTTTCAGGGTTTATATTACGATATTCAATTTTGCTTGTAGTTTGGATTTGCATGTACACTGAGTTGCTTAGTAAAAAATAACATACATTGCAAGAAGTTCCTTGTTCGGAATTATTCACAAAGTGTGATGTAAAACAGAATAAATTTATTTAATGTTATCAATGATAAAACAAGGTATATTACATTATTGCATTAACCGAAACATTTGCTGTAAAGTTCTTCTTCTTCCTCTATGCATGAAAGCTGGCAGCTTGTTGCGTGTTCATTCACTTCTGGTACGGTATATGGTGACGTCCTTCCATCGTAGTTGTGGTCTTCCTAATGGCCTTTTCTCCCGAGGTGTCCAGTCACTTACTTTCTTCACTAATCTACTGTTCTCCATTCTATCTATGTGATTGTTCCAATTTAGTCTTCTATCATTTATCCAGAGGGTTATATGTTCAATTTCACATTCTTATCTAAAAACAGAGTTGCGAGTTTTCTCTCTCAGCGATTTTCCTACGATTTTCATTAAAACTTTAATTTCGGTTGTTTCATTAATTTGTTTTGTTTTTTTGATTTGTTGTAAAGTATGTTTTATAGAGTAAGTTGAATAGGTCATTTGAGAAACGACATAAGTCAAGAATTACTATTTTTAGGAACTTAAAAAAATCATGATCTTTTTAGGTTTAATTAAAAAAATTCTACAAAAAATACAAAAAACACACCATACCTAACCACATATATGTCATAAAAATATATAATAACTCTGTTCCAATTTAAGAGTGAATTAGTTTAAAAATATTGATTTACGATGTTTCTCAAGTAAATGCATGGTTTTAGGTGGTTAAGTGAATTATCAAGACTTTTGAATCATGATTATTGCTAAAAATCATATAATTAGCACCTATATTCTAAATCCAACGTATAATGCTGCAAAGAAGATTCCTTACTAATGGTTGGGCATGCATAGTGTCTAAAGAACATGACATAATTTACGTCTGATAAATACGGTTGTAAATTTCTTTACGTCCTTGATTTTCTTATCATTGGATGGGGAGATGTGAATATGGTAGTATTTAATAGATGTTGTCATTCGCCAAACTCAATAGAGAGTGGTTATTTTGGGCTCCACGCTCATCTGGAAAAATGTGTAGGTGTTAACCAGCTTTCAAATTGGTAGCCTGCTGAAGAAATGTAAGAATAACAGTAAATATAGCAAATAATGAGGAGTTATTATATAATAATAATACAACTTATTAGTTATTATTTACATAATTAAATTATAATTGTTATTAAAACGTTAAACTGAAAATATATAAAACTATTATTCTGCCAATTGTATTATATATGTGCGAAATATGGACTCTTACTTTAAGGAAGGAAAGAAGATTACAAGTATTTGAGAATGAAGTTCTTTGGAAAAAAGATTGGACCAAATGGAGATGAACAGCCAGGTGAATGGAGAAGAATACAGTAAGAACACGTAAGTCTCGTAGACTGCGATGGGCAGGACATGTGGCACGAATGGGCAATGAAAGACGTACATGGAAGCTTCTTATAGGAAAACCAGAGGGAAAACTCCCAGTTGGTAGACCAAGAATGAGATGGGAGAATAACATTAACTATGATTTGAGGAAAGTAGATTATACAGGGAATGATTGAAAAACGTTAGCTCAGGATAGGGATGTATGGAACTTATGTCCGCGCGGCCATGAACCTACGGGTTCAACGGTGCCAATGAGTTAGTTTATTATTATTATTATTATTATTATTATTATTATTATTATTATTATTATTATTATTATTGTGGAAAGCAACGGGAAGCTACACATCTACAATTCCCTAGTAAAACTGCAAGCATAACATGAAAATGCTATGATTACAGTGAAGGACCTGCCTTCGGGCAGAATTACTATGGATGGATTATCATAAGTAATGCCACGAGTGATTTCCAAATTATCGATAAATTCACGACTCACGAAGTGAGGAGTGAATTTATCTAGAGAATTTGGAAATCAAGAGTGGCATTTGTTAGGACTATTTAACGAATAAAATAAAGCTGTTTACTCACAAATCATTATTTAACTACAGTTATTTAAAAATATTTTTATATTTAAAGTAAACGGTGATGTTTGAAAACTAATGAGAAACGATAGGTAGCCTACGCTTCTACTGCTTCTTTTGTTTATCACTGCAACCAGATCATACTATTTATTGCCAAAGGAACGCAATATTGTAAGAATGCTCTCTAGTGGAGAAAAAATGAAACACATCAATCTGTATATTAATTCATTTTTGATGTCGTATACATTTAAGAAAGTGCAAACAGTGGTTTCTTTTTTTGGTGGTATAATCAATTGCTACAAATGTTGACATGTAAGCACTATTATATACAATCTGGTAGCCGTATTTGTTATAGGCTCAGTCACTGCAAAATAACGGTCAGACCTGTTCAGAATATTAAAAAGGAGGAGCTTTGCTTAATATATGATAATCCTAACGTTGATAATTATTTCGTGAAACACGTCTCTGATTGGTTGTAATACAGAAATCATTGAAACGTGATTGGTCATTGACTCCCATTTGGGGCATGAGTTAAATAGTCATTATTATTATTATTATTATTATTATTATTATTATTATTATTATTATTATTATTGTGTTTATAAAACATTTCTTATAAATATCCACATGTGAATATTGGAACTAATTATTCAACATAGGATAATCTATAAAAGTAAATATAATAAAATCAGTTTGATAAAACATATAGTGGTCATAGTGGTGAGTTATTTCAATAGTCATTTTCATTTTCAACATCAATAATATGAGAATATGTACAAAACTGTATTGTGAAAGTTTTGCAATGTTGGCAAGCGAAATGCAAAATCCCATGGATGTGGAACGTTTAAAGGTGAAATGACCCGTATCAAAACGGCTGCATTGTCGCAGTTAACCGAGGCCATTATGTTAATTGCAGAGACATAACATTCGTCTGCATGGATTACGATCAACAAATCCAACTGCGGTCAATGCAAATGTCAATTAAACATGTTCAAAACCACACCAGAATAAAGGAACAATGAATTCCTAGAAGGAACGAAATATATCTTCTTGGATTTCACTGTAAGTGATAATAAGACATAAACATGAAAATATAGTCCAATTCTGATTACTAAGAAACAACATTAACGTTTTCCCACCATTATGTGGAGAAATTGCAACATTTAGTAATTTTCTTAGCCCTTAAATTCAAAATGTATCCTATAAGATACAACATTCGGTTTCATTTATTTAATCTAATATATAAAAATGTTTGTTTGTTTGTACTTTATGAGCGGCCATACCGTTGATCCGATTGCGATGGGGCTTCTTGCAAAATGTTCAGGAGATTCCCGGGATAAACATAGGCTACAAGAGAATTGTGATACGCAATTCCTACACCCTTAAAAATCACCCTTTGTAGTGGAAAACGTGAAAAAAGTAGCTCTTTGGACGCTTAAATGGCTTACGCTGCCTCAACCATAATAAATACACAAAATTAATGTACACAGAATTGCATATCTCAAAAAGCTCTACAAAAAAGTCCCCGACAGCATATGTTTATCTCTTACGGATAACTCACAACAATCATTTTTGTCTTCCATTGATGCCAAGAAGATCGAAACAAGTGCGTAGATTCCTGTGCAAGCATAGCAGCACTTTACGGATAACTCACAATAACGAATTTTTGTCCATTAGCTCATTTATGCCAAGAAGATCGAGATAAACAGATTCTCGGACAACACCGCGTAATCAGCAAGGGGAATCTTAAATAATTACGATATACATTTACAATTATTTTTCATTTTACTTATTAAACTAATCATAAGAAGTACATTAATGTTTGTCTTTCAGCTCATATATGCCAAGAAGATCGGGATGAGTAGATTCCCGGACAACGCCGGGTAAACAGCACGGAGCATCTAAAAATAATTACGATATAAGATTTTCTTATTACTTATTTAACTAAACATAAAACACATAAATGTTCGTATTTCAGCTCATTTATGTCAAATAGGTCGGGATAAGTAGATTCCCGGGCAACGCCGGGTAATCAGCACGGGGTATCTAAGAAATATAAATTTATAATTATTTTTCCTTCTACTTATTCAACTAAACATAAAAGCACATTAATTTTCATTTATTTAGGCGTAGCAGCGCACGCCGGGTATTAGCTAGTAATTTTAATAAAAACAGATGAAAACTAACGAGAAAGGATTTTTTTTTTTTTTTTAGAATTTCACAATTTACCTAATAATAACAGTTAAGCACCATTTCGTTTTCACTGCGGTCCGCCACATTTAAATAACTGACACGAGAAATAAGTGTTTTGCCAATTTAAGGGTTAGTTCGTTATGTTCTTTATTATTATTATTATTATTATTATATTTATTATTATTATTATTATTATTATTATTATTATTATTATTATTATTATTATTATTATTATTATTGTCCACCGCTGTGGTCTCGAGGTAGTGTGCTGCCTTGTCACGCAGCGGGCCCGGGTTCGATCCCCGGTCGGGGAAGTTTTTATGGGTGCGGTTTTTATCGGGGTTTTTCCTCACCTGTAAAACAAATGTCAGGAAAACTTTAAGGCCCAAACGGCCCCCGAAATCATATGGCCATCATCTTCATCATCATCATCCTTATCATTATCATCATCACCATCATCCTTCACCGGTGTGGAAAGCAACGGGAAGCTACCACACCTACACAATTCCCTGTAAAGCTGCAAGCATAGCATGAAATGCTATGATTGCAGTGAAGGACCTGCCTTCGGGCAGAATTACTATGGATGGATTATTATTATTATTATTATTATATTATTATTATTATTATTATTATTATTATCTTCTTCTTCTTCTTCTTCTTCCGAATGCAGTATTGGGTGATGATGCCCGTCTGCGACTACAAAAACTGATCCTTCCATCGGTTGAAGGGTCTTCCGAGGTCTCTTTTGCCATTAGGGTTGAGGTGGTAAATCATCTTTGGTAAACGGGAATTTGACATTCTCTGGACGTGTTGGAACCATTTAATCTGATAATTTTGTATATGTTCAACCATTTCCATACTATTCCACTGCATCCTTATCTCATCACTTTTCATTCTATCCTTAATGTTACTCCAGTTAGTGATCGGAGGAATCTCATTTGTGAACTATTAATGCGGGATTTATCTTTTGCTCGAAGTGTCCAGCATTCACTTCCGTATAGTAGAGCAGGTTTGGCTATGGCATTATGAAATCTCAATTGGATTTCTTTCCTCATTTGTTTTCCAAAATTTCTCCTAATTATACCATTTAATCAGTTATATTTTTCTAAATTTGTTTCCACATCTTTTTGATTATGAAACTGTGATATATTATTACCTAAATAATTAAAGTGTGTTTATTATTATTATTATTATTATTATTATTATTATTATTATTATTATTATTATTATTATATAAAACTTTCCTCATTAGAAGCTTGCCACAAGGATACAGTGATACAGACAATTAATTTTCGAAACTCATGAAATACATTTTGTAAATACATTTAAAAAATTCAAATGGTAATTGAAGTACATTCTATAAAGTAGAAATTTTGTAAAGATGGACTAAACAAATAATTTTGTAAAGATGGATTAAACAAAAGAATCTTGGCGACAGAAATGGATGGATTACGGAGAAGTATGAGATAATCCAGGCTACAACATATTCGAAATACACATATCAGATAAGAAATGGACGCACAAGAAACTGTTATCGAAAGGATAACAAAGAAAGCTTTACAGTGATATGGACATGTACAACGGATGTCGGAGGACCAGTGGCCTAAACAGATGTTACATTGGATGGTACCAGGCAGGAAGAAGAGGAGGAGAAGTAGAAGAACATGATATGACGGAATATATGATGCTATGATGAAGAGGAGTATGGAAGAGGGACAATGGGAAGATAGGAATCTCTGGAAAGCAGGAATCAAGGGCGAACTGCTGTAAAGTGGAAAGCTGGAATTAGGTTAAACAACATTCGCTGTTAGGTTTACTGGATATTGTAATTATTTTTATTGTTGTTAACTATTAACTCCGTGGTGATATGCGGAACTATACATAAAACATTAAAGAATAAAACAAGAAGAGATACTAGATTGAAGTTTTATAAAACATTGGCAGTTCCTGTATTATTTTATGGGAGCGAAACTTGGGTAATGACCAAAAAATTGCAAAGTAGAATACAAAGCGCAGAAATGAACTTCCTTAGAAGAACAAAAGGCTGCACAAGATTGGATCGGATAAGGAATGAAGATAGAACAGAGTTAAATATATATCCATTGGATGAGAAAATCAGAGAATATAGAGAGAAATGGTTTACACATGTGGAAAGAATGGATGTATTAAGCTTACCAAGAGCAGCTTTCAACTACAAGCCAAGAGGTTGAAGGAATGTAGGAAGGCCAGTGAAAAGATGGACAGCACATGTGTGAGGCGGAACAGGCAATTTGCCTAGCCCGTGAAGTGAAGAAGAAGAAGAAGACAATTAACTCACTCCCACTAACGAACACGGACGTTTATGGACATAAGCTCTCCATATATCCCCTATTCTAAGCTAACGTTTTCCAATTATTTCCTGTACAATTTACCTCCGTCAAATCATGGTTAAAAATATGTCTCTGAACTATAAATTGATAAGGTACTAATGAAAACGGTGGAAAGTAATTTAAGTATAAGGCCTATATTTTTTTCGATTATGCGACTCCGTGGTACAATCACTTGCCCTCCGCCTCTTGGTCTCGAGTTCGCGTCTCGGATACTACATGTAGTGTCGTAGTGGACGATTCGGAGCCAGTGCAGATTTTTTCTCTAGGATTCTTATATTTTCCCTGCCAAAAACACAATTTCACCATTATCCATACTCACGTAATCCAGTTCATTTCATTTGCTCCTGTGAGAGATTGTTCGACAGGCCTCGTCAGTCGGCATACTTTATTTATTTTTATTTTTTTATTAGGAAATGTGCACTCAGTTGAGCATTAATGGGGGACAGGACACACACCCAGACCCAAGGTAGAGATTTAAAATCCCTTACCCCGCCAGGAATCGAACCCGGGTCGCCGGAGTGGAAGGTAGGGACTCTATCGACTACGCCACGGCGACGGACTCGGCATATTTTTATATCACATGGTAATTTCAATAATGGGGACTTCATCCCATGTCAACACTCGATCTGGCATTACAACAGACAAGAAATAGAGGGTTTACATTTACATTTATCCGATAATGATTATATAATAACCTGATAAGTAATGGACTACAGGCATGATGTGTGTCGTGTTACCAACGGAGCTCACATTGAACACATGTAAGGTACCGTAACCAAAACTTTTCGAGTCCCTCTTTCCATTAGTACTAGTTTCATGTTTGTAAGTTTTTTAAACGCAAGTTACACGTGTTCGAAACCCGAAAGAGCATTTGTGAGAACCCTGTATTATAAAACATCACAGATATTGTATGAATGATTCATGGTTTTGCTTCATGCAAATTCTTTATTTAATTTCTCAAAACATTTTAAGATGAGGAATCTTGCTTTATGTAGAAATAAATCATAATTCAATTATAATTCCCGTTTTACTCCGATACAAAGTTTACAAACTTCTAAATTAAATTAGTTTTTAAAGCTCTAAATTGAATATTGATGACGTTTCTTATTAGGTTTCCATAAATTAAACGCAGAGAGGTTATTAATAAAGTCTGAGGATTCAAGTTTATTATCGACAAGAATTGTAATGTATATTACACTATCAGAATCCTTATAAGGAAAATAAATTTGTAAGGGAAGAATGAATCAATTTGCGGGAAAATAGGCCTATTAGTAAATCTAAAGATAGCATGTAAATTAGTTTACCTAACCATTCAAAGTAGCTATAAATGTTTAAATACTGATAGCCAAAAGGTTTTGAAAGGATATAGTGCCTGCCCCCAGGAAATAGCAAACAATTAAAAATTAAAATATAATGTTCCTTAAATCTTTAACCAGAAAAATCGATCGGACTATTAAGAATATAGGTAACCTGAAGCGAAAATTTAAAAACGCTCTAGCGGCCGCGATTTTCGATTTTTTGCAACGAAACTCAGTACATCACATTGGAATAATATGAAAGGTATTCTAAAAAATCAGCAAATACGACCAATAGAAATAAGGCTTTGCTTGAAAACCGAGAAAAAAAAAGCTCTAGCAGCCGTCATATTTTTTTTCTCGTAATACATACGATTTAATTACAAAACAAAGATATGTATTCAATAAATCAGTAAAATCTGAATCGAATTTCGGGAAAAATATTAGTAAATTCAAAGATAACAAGTTAATTAATTTTCTAACCTTTCAAGATTGCTAGAAATGTTTAAATACCGATAACGAAAATACTTTAAAATAATATACTGCCAGCCTCCGGCAAATACAGGAATCATTTAACAATTTAAAGTAATGTTCGTTAACCCGTTAACCAGCAAAATAGGACCATTAAGAGTATGGGTTCACCTGAAACACAAATTTAAAAACACTATACAGTGGCAGCAATTTTCGATTTTCACATCAAAACTCAGTAAATCCCATTGAAATAATATGAGAAAGGCATTCTAAAAAAAATCAGCTAAATACGACCATTAGAAATATGGCTTTATTTGAAAGTCGAAATTAAAAAAAAAAAACTCTATAGGAGCCGCCATGTTTGTTTTCTCGCAATAAATACGATTTAATTAAATAACAAAGATATATTCAGTGTGTTATTATGCATTGCAGAGACTCTTGATATCCCAACTCCTTTCAAAAAACGTTAAACTGAAAATATATAAAACTATTATTCTACCAGTTATATTATATGGGTGCGAAACATGGACTCTTACTTTAAGAGAGGAAAGGAGACTACAAGTATTTGAGAATAAAGTACTTAGGAAAATCTTTGGACCAAAGAGAGATGAACAGACAGGTGAATGGAGAAGACTACTAACAATGAACTACATGGTCTTTATAGGAAGCCAGATATAATAAGAACAGTTAAGTCTCGTAGACTGCGATGGGCAGGACATGTTGCACGTATGGGGAATGAAAGACTTGCATGGAAGTTTCTTGTAGGAAAGCCAGAGGGAAAGTGCCCAGTTGGTAGACCAAGAATGAGGTGGGATAATAACATTAACTATGATATGAGGGAAGTGGATTATACAGGGAATGATTGGAAAGTATTAGCTCAGGATAGGGATGTATGGAGAGCGTATGTCCGCGGGTTCGATAGTGCCAGTGAGAGAGTAAGTAATATACATTCAGTAAACTGTAAAATCGAACCATAAAGACAACTTGCTGGGTAATTCACATAATTTACTCTGTTCTGCGAGATATAACTTTTTTCTTAAATTATTGAATAAATATATGCCCTATGATCATAGCTAGTCAAGTAAAATTGTATACTAACGTAATATAAACATGAGTTTATTAATTTGTATATACCGTACACAAGATCGCTCATTGTAATGATCCACTTCGCTTTCAGTGAATTCGTTGCAGGGAACAGAGTCTCTATCGAGTGTTGTGACGACTCCCCACATCACTGTCATCTTCCGGACAGGAAATTAGCAAACTTTGTCTCTTCCTGTCACTTGCGTCTTCTGAGATCTCTCCTCCCTTTCAATTTGTTTCAGAAAATTTGGCAACCATCGCAGAACCTAAGTTCACTCTGTATGTACTTTGCTTTCGTAAAATAACAATGTGTGGACACAAAAACCCCAGTGAATGTAAAATAATTATTAAATAGTATAACCAAAACGCAAATTGTGATGGCATACACTCTTATAAATAAGACATCCTAGACGTTGTTAAATCTATGGGCATAATATTTATTTATTTAGCAGGTTTCATAATGGTTCATAACATCTGCCTACGGCCAATTAACCTACTGTCATTCTCCTCCATATTTCTCTGTCATTCCAATTTCCATCGTACAACCATTTTTCACTCATGCTGTTCAAAATACCATCAATCCACATTATTTTTGGTTGTCCTTATAACCGGAAAAGTTGCCTTTATGTTCATAATAATTTGGGGATTATTTTTATTTAATTATAATTTAAATAATGATATAAATAAATTGAAACTAAATATTATTTATTGTACAATGTTAAAATATAATGAATAATTTTTGTAACATCCATGAGAAAAGTAACAATGATTACGTCACATATATTATTGTGGTAAACAACAGATGCTGAATTCTCAGACAAATGATTACGACAAAAGAATGTTCAAATAACGTGGGCTTAAGTCAGCCGAACATTAAAAATATGATTGGATATTGAGAAGGAACGCGGGCGGATCGTGTTCTTTTTTGATGAGGTCATTACCAATCAGAAACTGACAATATGATATCTACAACAAAGAAGAAGAGAGATGGCTACAATAATATGATAACTATAGACGCCATTGAATGTTCTCCAAATAAAATTTTATTTAACTTAAGTGTTTATTGAAGTATCTTAAAGAATATAGATGAAAGACAAAGTTAAAATTACGTGAGTCTAGTGAACTTAATTTTATACAAGAAATAATTTAAGAATGGCATAATTTTTATAATAAATAAAAATAGTATATAAAACGTTGATATACGAATATAAACGTAATTGGAAAGAATAATTAAATACTATTAAAAGAATATTAAAGTGAGTAAAATACTTAAATAATTAAAGAAGATTTATTTACGATATTTAAGATATTTAATACAATTAAACATAAAATTGTGAATACGACTAATTTGGAAATATATCAAAACAATAATCATCAAATTAAATTATCGAAACAACACAAAAGTTTTATATTTATTGCTAAATATTGTTTAATATATAATAAATAATTTATAGAAGAAGTGAATGTTTTATTTAATGAAATATTTAATTACTCACCAAAATTGTGATAAGTGACAGCTCCCTTGAGAAAGAGATACATGCCGGTGCAATTAAATAAATTATCGAGGGAATACCTAATAAAAAGGAGTATATTACCCAAGAACCCTAGAAAAACTTGTTATAAATACGTCGCCACGACGTGGTTCGACAAGATCTAAGTAACCCAAACCTCGTTGCATCCTCTACTTCTTCTACGAAGTGGCACCCATTCTAGTATTCTTCTTGGGAATCTGTCTCCTTTCGTCATTCTCTTCACATGACCTTGCCAAATTGTTTATTTTTTTTAATGAAATCCACAATCGAAATTTGAACATTCATCTTTTTTTAATTATACTGTTTATTATTTTATCTATTCTAGATATTCCAGCTGAACGCCTCCAAAATACATTTCTACAGAATTGATCTAACTTATTGTTCTAAATTTTAATTCGCACGTTTCTTCACCATATGTCATTGTACTCATTACTGTATTAAAAAAAAGTTGTTTTTATATCAGAATACTTATACTGGATATAATAAAGAAATTAAAATAATATTTAGTTGGAATGATCATGTGAAGAGAATGAATATAGAGAAAAAAGTGAAATAAAAAGTTTCCACTTATCCACAAAGAACTAGATATACAGAGAGGCTTAAGAACATATGATGGGATTGTGTACACCATGACCTGGTGTAAAGAAGAATACGGAATTAGGAGCAAACATCATTGGATATAATTATCTAGAGGAGGTCCATTAAGGAAGCGCATTAAAGCAATTCATGTTAACTATAGTTGATCAGAATGTACAGTACACTTACATGTTTCTTTGAAGGTCGGAGTGTAACAAAAAATTCGCATTTGTTTGAAACTGAAAGATTCTTGATAGGAAGTTGAATGCCAGTTACAAATATGACAGTTGTATAGTTTATGATAACTTAACTCGGTGATAAAATGTGTGATCAAAATTATAAAAAGCACCCTAAAGAGTACTGAAAAACAGATGGCGTTAAACGTATTTTGCAAGTTTATGGAGCATAATCCCGGCATTGTAGTGAACGATATAGTTAAATTAACTGCAGAAAATACTGGTGTGTCGGAGAGTAGTGTTGTACATATTCACAGGGAATAAAAAGAAACTGTCAATATCAAAACGTCCAACAAAAAGGGCAAAAGACCTAAACCTGTTTTAAGAGTGGTGGACGATTTTGTGAAGTGTGCAGTTCATTTAAGGTGGTGCGTATGTTTTTTACTCTATTACTATAAGTACAGTTATTTAATTTAAATGTTTGATTTGAATTAATATATATATATATATATATATATATATATATATATCCATCCATCCATAGTAATTCTGCCCGAAGGCAGGTCTTTCACTGCAATCATAGCATTTTCATGCTATGCTTTGCAGCTTTACTAGGGGATTTTAGGTGTGGTGGCTTCCCGTTGCTTTCCACACCGATGAAGGATGATGATGATAAGATGAATATGAATGATGATATTTGCGATGGCCATATGATTTCGGGGACCGTTTGGGCCTTAATGTTTTCCTGACATTTGTCTTACAGGTGAGGAAAAACCCCGATAAAACCTCACCCAGAAAAACTGTCCCGAGCGGGGATCGGACCCGGGCCCGCTGCGTGACAAGGCAGCACGCTACCTCGAGACCACAGGGGTGGACAATATATATATATATATATATAATTAACAATTATAATTTAATTAGTTTTCAGCATACCATTGTATGTGTTAATACAACCTGCAACATTAAAAATTAAAACGATTGTTGTACATTAATTGATCGGCTTGTAACAAACAGCTGACAGAGTTCACTTGTACTTTTACACGTGCTACGCGGAATAATGCATTCGGAAGTTAAATGTCAAAGTGTGTTTCTTAGGCTGGACAGACAATAGTGCAGCGCCATTTTTGGGTGATATCCCGGTGCAGCAATTAGCTAGTGCGGCACGGTGTGGTTATCGGGAGGCCACTCGGGCAGAGGAGGAGCCCGCTTCACCACAATGGCATCACGTCCACAAAGCATCGTGGACTGCGGTCACCAACTCATGAGTGATGAGAAGGGGTTCCAGGGATTTTAGCCTAATGCACTCATCATCCACCTGTATTGAATACGCAATACCTTACTTACACCAAACCTATTGTCCACTCCACAATTCGACACGTGTTTAAATATGCAGATTCTTTGATAATTATATGATAGTTTAATTAAAACTATCTTTGGATCTCTTACATGGGTTGCATGCGAAGAGAAAAGATGTAAATTCTTGGATATAGTATGGGAATTAAAAAAAAAATGGAATGAATCGCCAAAATATAATAGTATATATATATATATATATATATATATATATATATATATATATATAAATTGTGAAAAGCCGAATAGATGGACTAGAAAAGGTAGAACCCGAGGAAGGCTACAGAAACCTGAAATTATAACACAAATGAACTTCTAACGAACTTGAAAGTGACCTGGGAAAAGATCAATATGTTCTTAAATAGAAAGAAATGAAACGCTTTCTGTAAAACCTCGACACCTTACTAAGGGTAAGAGAAAATTACTTAGGTGTGTGTGTGTATGTATTTGCAAATTTTCGCGGATATTAAAGTATGATTAAGAAAGGTTTTTTTTTGGATTTTCCGCATCATGGATTCAAGGTTGGCCTCTGGACACTGATTCCCACGTTTCGACATGGTCCCACATGCCATTATCAAGAAATCATTCCTTAGCCAGAGACCAACCTTGAATCCATGATGCGGCAAATCCAAGAAATCCGCCTTATGTGTCTATATATATATATATATATATATATATATCGAATGGAAGATCACAGAATACCCAAACAAATGTTAAGATATCAACCTGCAGGAAGAAGAAGACCAGGACGTCCACTCAAAAGACTTTTGGATGGTGTTTCTCTTGAGGCCGAAACAGGTCAACAAATGGCCTAAATTCGTGAATGTACTATGATGATGATGATTATTATATATATATATATATATATATATATAATTGCAATAAGGCATAATAAATATATGCGAAGCAACGAAACACAGGCACCACAATTTTTTATTCACACATTTATATATGATTAAAAATAAGATAAATTGTAAATAGAATGTGTTTCAAATCTGTGTAAACTCGCCTTCCTTTCAAATTTGTATAAAACATAAAATATTTTTAACCTGGAACAGGGACAATGAGATAAAGTAGAGAGAGGATGATGTGAATCTACAGTTAGAATTAAATAAAACTCAGCGCTTGGTAGAATGATACCGCTAATTCCCACATGTCCTAATGGAGCCAGAAAATTGAATTTCAAATCCGATCTAATGCAAATGAATAAAAACAAACACATATTGAATTAACGAAACCTTTAATAAATATGAACACTGCATAAACCTACTGGATAGAAAAATTATAATAAAGCCGTTTGGTAATAAACTGAAAGCTGTAGCAAGCTATCATGTGGAAATGAAGTAAATAAAGAAATTGATATAATGCAGTGATACACCCAATACGGACCTATGCCTCCGAAACAAGAGGAAATGCTGTTAAAACAAAACAAACTTTAGAAACAAAATAAATGATTATTCTGAGGAAGACTGTACGTTAATCAAGGAAAGATCAAATTAGATATGAAGAAATAAGAAGGCAGGTGAATGGATGAAAAAAATATATATATATATATATCGATAGGGATGTATGGAGAGCTTATGTCCGCGCGGCCATGAACCTTCGGGTTCGATAGTGCCAGTGAGTTAGTTAGTTAGTTATATATATATATATATATATATATATATATATATCCCGACCAGGCATTTATTTTTCCTATCATACCATATATATCTTAATATATATAAATTACGTGTCACGTTGTTTGTCCGCGATGGAATCCTAAACTACTGAACCGATTTTAATAAAATTGTATTACACTACTGTGTGCTGTTTGATCCAACTTGAGACCTACGGTTGTTTATAACTAAATTTATAGTCGCATTATTTTTTATTGCAAATTATTTGTTTATTATTTAACAAAGAGTTATAATTATCTGTGAGTTCCATACGATTCTAACAGATGACGGTGTAAGGTAATTGGTTTATTATTTAACCAGGTGGCTGTGCTTTTTGTTGCAACCGCGAATTTCAATTGAATTACAAATATTGATTATTTAATAATTTAAGTGTGTTCAGTGTTTATTTTATTTTCAATATATTGATAATAATATTAATTTTGTGTGTAAGTATTAGTTTTAAGTAATCTGGCTGAAAGACAGCAACTTAATTTAAATTTAACTGGACCGAGAAGGGACATTGAACAATATGGCGAATCAGTTCTAGAGACCATGAATGATAAGATATCAAGTGAATTTCCGCAAATTGGTATAGGCCTATGTGACATAAATCTTACATTTAAGAAGAATGTCAATTTAAAAACATATGAAGGTCCTAAGGAACGGAATAACAGAACTGTAAGTAAGTCTGTTAGTTATAATAATATGCCTAATATTACAGAAACAATCTCCATGCCTCAATTAAATGAAAAACAAGATGACTATAATATATCACAAGATGATATTACTATACAGAGACTTCTTGATGATGATGATGAGAATCCAAACTGCCAACAAGTTCGTAGAAAAAACGAAAGTATAATGAAATCAGCAAGCCTCCTCAAAATATTCCATCAATAAATGTATATAATCCTTATGATACACTTATGGATGATACTGAGAATGCAGACAACATAAATTCATCTCAATCAACAAAACCACTTCCACATAAACCACCACCCATATTTATACCGGTATTTTGCAGTTAATGTACCAGAACTAAAAAATTGTGTAAAACAAAAACTTTCTGATTTAGATTTCTCAATTAGTTTACTTTAACATAATTTAACGTATACCTTAGGCACAGCAACGCGTGGCCGGGACTTTATATATATATATATATATATATATATATATAATATGAAAACAAAGTCGGATTAGTTACACTATTTTATAACTCAAGAACGGCTGGACCGATTTTTATGATCTTTGATTTGTTGGATTTGTTTCCGCCCCGAATAGCAGATAACTATTAAACATCGGAAAAATTAACGTAAAAATATTTAAAGGCGACACGACGTTCGCCGGGCCAGCTAGTACATATATATATATTATTGGAATCAACATATATTCTGTATGCCACCAAATAGAATTGTACGCATTGCAAGAGATAAGTTACCAAGTTCGTAGGGAGAAGACTTATATCAAAGATTTCATAGGTTCGATACTCGAGAAAGGATCTCAAGTCATGGGACTTAGAGATTCCTGCAAAATTAATCATTCTTGAGCTAAAAGTGAGAGTACTTGTGCAGTTAGGCATCGAAAGTCAACACCAACTAAACGTGCACAGTGCATCGAGTGTATTTTAAGAGCTTATTACATTGATTAAATAAAATAAATGTATTTTCATTATTCGTGATTGTCTGTTCCCACGCAATTCTCCTTCCGACCCTATATAGATGGGAATCTCAGCGCGCACCCTGAAACAACAGGAAACGACTAGCTACCGAGGTACCTACAATTACAATAGTAAACTTAGTGACTAATTAACAACCATCTCAACGTACTGCCCCAAGTGCAAAAATATCAAGTTACAATATCATACAAGTATATGTTAATTCGCAAATATTCCGATATCTATTTTTTAAATAAATTCTACTTAAATCCCGCAGCTGATTTTTGGTGTACGGAATACGTACTTACATGTCATTTTTGCCAGAAAATATTCAAGTTACATTTCGATATATTTTGACTCCCCATATGGGAGTCAATGACCAATCACATTACAATGGTTTTTTATTTGCAACCAATCGCAGTCCTGTTTCCCCTAGAATTTACCAATTAAAGTTGTTTTTTCGACGCCGACGCTATTAGGGCATCCGAGGGCTAGGGAGTCTTTCCTTTCTTCCATTTCTTCTTTCCTTTATTTTCTTTTCTTATCCAGAAAAGCCTGACCAGAGGCTATAATATGGCAGCCCCATCACTGGTCTTGCCTTCCTTTGGCCAGCAACCAATCGAAGGGACTATTATTATGCTTTCAAGTCTTATAAGAGAATTTCCCTCAAACGCTGGAGGGAAAATTTTCTATAGGATCGTAACAGGCCTTGGCCTAATACTTGGAAGGAAGAAGAAGAAGAAGTTTATCATAATAAAGAAAGCATCAACTTTTTAACATTCTGAATAGGTCATAGCATTATTTTGCAGTGACTGACTCTTTAAGAAATACGGCTGCCAGATTGTACATATGGTGCATGAATGTCAACACGAAGCGCATGGAGGAGTTAATATATAAACATTTGTAGCAATTGATTATACTACCAAAAAAAAAGAAACCACTTTTGCACTTTCTTAAATGTATTTTTCCCAGGTAATAACATTCTAGAAAAATATAATTGTCATAGGACATCAGAAATGAATTAATATACAGTTTGATGTGTTTAATTTTTTCTCCACTAGAGTACATTCTTACAATATTGCGTTCCTTTGGCAATAAATAATATGATCTGGTTGCAGTGATGAACAAAAGAAGCAGATGAAGCGTACCAATCGTTTCTCATTTGATTTCAAACATCGCCGTTTACATTAAATATATAAATATTTTAAAATAACTATATTTAAATAATGATTTGTGAGTAAACAGCTTAATTGTATTCGTTAAATAGTCCTAACAAATGCCACTCTTGATTTCCAAATTCTCACTTCGTGAGTCGTGAATTTATCGATAATTTGGAAATCACTCATGGCATTACTTATGATAAATCCCTGATTAGACCATAAACGTTCATTATTCAGAAGTTCGTTATTTAGAAGAAAATTCTGTATAACTAACTGTTCAGTTTCCTAATTGCTTACTTTGTTTTAATACCAAGAGAAGAAAGTATTTGTGGAGCGTAACAGCTGGCGAAAGTCTGCATTAAGATTGGAATTCAGAAGAAAGTTGAAATCCAATAGACATGGTAATCGATTTTATACAAATTGCATTGTGTTTTGATAACTTTGAACTAAATCTCATTTCCAGTTGAAATGTCAGTTAAGTGCTTTAATGGGATTAAACTTTCGAGCTTTGCAAACAAAACTCTTCTGATTGTAGTCGATAGACTTCCATTAATATTATCTTCCATTTAATATTTGCTATTAGCAAATTAATACCAACAAAACAAATAGAAGGTATTATATTAGACGAAATCAACCAACCGTTCAAAATATATTTCAGTGCGCTTACATGGTCTTTATGGCCATGTTGACAGATTAGGTAAGTAAATTATTCTCTGCTCAGATACATCAACCTAACCCGTTCATCTGTTTTACTTCTGTTCAAGCTCTATAAATAATTCAGTATTGAACGTTTTATATTTTCATTACTATTTATTCAGAAAATAATCGTAATTATTAAATGAATTTCACTACTTCTGTTTAAACTACAGTCGGTCAAGTGCACGTCCTTTCTCGCTGAATTTCGCTCCCCGAGCTTCTCAGTCTCGTTTCTTCTAAAGTGGCACTTGCCGTATTCAGGAGAATGGGAGAGGAATGCTAAACACATGGCGGGAGTAGAATCCAAGCGAGAGCAGCCGGGAATCCCGCTGAATCAGATTTTTCGTGACCAATAAACAGTCTTCATAGGCAAAATAATGTATATAATGACTTCGAAAGGTAAGGAGAATGTATTAAATAAATTATCTGATGGAATCTACATTCTACAAGCCTTACGCTTTGAATATAAGCCTGTAAATTACATGTGAAAAAATAATTAAATATATATTTAGTACTGTAAATAAAATGTACTCCGACAGTACTAAATGTGTGTTTAGGACTTACACAAATATATTTCCATACGAAATAGGAAAATTATAAATTATAAGGTTTTTCTTTCATCTGCCATTAATTAAAAATATCAGACAATAGTTGGTCAGTACGGAATAACTTATTTACGTAAAATGGTCAATTGTACATTAATTGAATTTACGCCGTTTAGAAGAATGTAAATATGAGTGTACTAATTTTCAAGTGACATTGCATAAAATTATAGCTATATAAGGTGACTATCTCTTCAGGTTCAGGGAGTAGTTACACCTTGAAAAATGTATTTCAAACAAAGTGCTTCTTTTTAAAAATACGATACATTGACCGCAGCGGGCCCGGGTTCGATTCCCGGTCGGGACAGGCTCCTGGGTGAGGTTTTTTTTCGGGGTTTTTCCTCGCCTGTAAGACAAATGTCAGGAAGCTTAGGGCCCAACGGTCCCCGAAAATCATCCAGCAATCATCATTATCATTATCATCATCATTCTTCACCGGTGTGGAAAGCAACGGGAAGCTACCACACCTATAATTCCCTAGTAAAACTGCAAAGCATAGCATGAAAATGCTATGATTGCAATGAAAGACCTGCCCTCGGGCTGAATTACTATGGATGGATGAAGATATATATATTCCGTAAACCAGCAAAATCGGACCCTATATTGAACTTTCTGAGGAATTAGCTTAGTTCATGCAGTTTGTTAGTGAAGGACTTTTATTTATTCATAATTGTATATGATAAAATCAAAAGAAAATTAAATAACAGCCACTGACACGGTAAAAGTGGAATACTGACCTGGAAACAGTAGACAGAACAGAATATAAGTAAAGGGTGGACAATATGTTTGGGAAAATAGATAATAGGGAAGAAATTGCTGTAATTTTTAAAGATATATATATATATATATATATCCATCCATAGCAATTCTGCCCGAAGGCAGGTCCTTCACTGCAATCATAGAATTTTCATGTTATGCTTGGAGCTTTACTAGGGAATTGTGTAGATGTGGTAGCTTCCCGTTGCTTTCCACACCGGTGAAGGATGATGATGATAATGATAATGGTAAGGATGATAATGATAAGGATGATGGCCACATGATATCGGGGATCGTTTGGGCCTTAAAGTTTTCCTGACATTTGTCTTACAGGTGAGGAAAAACCCCGATAAAAACCTCACCCAGAAAAACTGCCCCGACCGGGGATCGAACCCGGGCCCGCTGCGTGACAAGGCAGCACGCTACTTCGAGACCACAACGGTGGACACGATATATATATAGCTTTCAAAAAAAATACATTTATTTATTTAAAATGCATATAGGCCTATATATTTTTTTAAATAGATAAATAACTTACGGTACATAAATATATTATTATTATTATTATTATTATTATTATTATTATTATTATTATTATTATTATTATTATTATTATTTGGGAACACTGATTATCGCGGCTCGTCTGTAAAATTCTGGAGGGGACTGGAAGGAAAACGATTCGCGACAGAAAAAAATAAGTGACTGGTACATCTATATAAAAACGAAGGGGGGGGAAAATATTTTTTTTTTGTTAACGATCTGCGCTACGGGTAAATGGGGGCTCGAAAGGGCAGTTGTGGTCTCAGAAATGCATACTTTGCTATACAGTTAGTAAGGATCGCTAAAGTTGGAAAACTCCGGTTATTCCTGGCGAATCATATCCATGCACGATATGACCTTTTGGTGGCTACTTCATAAGGGCGATGAGCGTGTTCCTGGCGTTATAATTGGGACAATTAGCTAAGGGAACAAACCCTGAAAGAAACCAAGGTCCTCTAAATTAGTGAGGGTTTGGCATACGGCAAAAAAATCACCAAATATAAAAAAAAATGAAGAAGTAGACTGAATCAGGTATGGGGAACATGCGTTCTTCAGAGCGCAAACAAATTAACCTTTACAATATACATTTCTACACCTATCCGTCTATTTGAATTACGATTAAAATTGAACAGTTAAATTCATCATGGCTAACTTAACAGCTAGATACACTTTTCGTGAGAAATGCGATACTGTACTTCTGATTTCTTCATTCAGAACGTGGGGGAGGGTGGGGAGCTGAGCGTTTACTGTGTTCTAAACACTTCTACTACATGAGACATTATAACATCAGATGACATTTCAATTCTTCACATGATGATGATGATGATGATAATGAAAAAGATAAATTTAAAGGTATGATTAGAAATGTTAAAGCAATAATATATTAATGTAATATAATGTTAAGGCCCATTACACGATGTGAATTAAATGCAATTAATTAGTACTAATTACAGAAACGGTTATTATTTTTTTATTGCGAATGAGCCCATGTAGGACTTCTCAAAGTATTTAGAGGGGTTTCCTTTGATTTCATATTTCCCTCATATAGGGTTATGGACTTTCTTTCTCTCTTCTTTCCATGCTGTTCCAGTTTTTTTCTTGGGTTTGTCCCCTTGGTCAACCTGCCACTTGTGCACCTTTATTATAAAGATATCTCTGTTTATGATATCTTCTTGAATAATTCCTGCTAATTTTAAGTCATTTTTCACTTCACCAATTCATTTCATAGTATCCACTACACTACTACTACTACTACTACTACTACTACTACTACTACTACTATATTATTATTATTATTATTATTATTATTTATTATTATGTCCACCGATGTGGTCTCGAGGTAGCGTGCTGCCTTGTAACGCAGCGGAACCGGGTTCGATCCCCGGTCGGGACAGTTTTTCTGGGTGAGGTTTTTATCGGGGCTTTTGCTCACCTGTAAGACAAATGGCAGGAAAACTTTAAGGCCCAAACGATTCCCGAAATCATATGGCCATCGCAATCATAATTATTCATATTCATCTTATATTAAGCTTAGGATTAGGGACTCTCCTGGCGCACCACTATCATCATCATCACCCATCATATCATCGGGGCAACGTAACCCCCCTTCCAGGCGCCCCAACCTCAAAAGTGGATTACAAGTACGCCATGCCAGGAGAGAACACCAGGAATGTCGGAAGACAACCTGGGGGCATTTGAAAAAAATATTATTATTATTATTATTATTATTATTATTATTATCGTTATCATTATACAAGATAATAATAGGAAAGCACCTGAGAGATTTTGCAGGCCGTACTGTTGTAACATTTAGTTCAAGATATATACGTATGTGAGGAACTATTTTCGAAATTAAACTATACTAAGAGTGATACACGATCCAATTTAAGTGATGATACTTAATCTCCATATTGAGTCTCTCTGTATCTACAATTAAACCGTTGTTGATAAATTAGTGTGAAAAAAGGCGCCAACTTTCAAGTATGCGTCCGAAGGAAGGTCAGAAAAACTAAATTTAAGGGGGAAAAATGCTAGAAGAAATTACTAATCGTCTATCATCCCCTGAGTTGAGGAGTTCCGCCACTATTCTACTTTGCACGCCGAGAGACAGTCTTGATTAAAACTGCATGTGGAATGGGGATGACATCACACGCTCCCTCCGGTTACTTGCTTCCCATGGTTGGCTGCATTAATGAACAAAGGCCAAAGCATGTAAAAAAAGTTTAAATGTGTCCAAGATATAAAGTAGAGGAATGATTTGTTGAGAAGATTAAAAATATTCCCAAGAATCAAGATCAAGAATCAAATAACTGCACAGAATGCAATATTGAAGCAGCCACTGTGAAGTTTGTCAGCATCTAGTGACTGCCATGGGAACGAAGGCCGAGCCCATTAACCCCTTAAAATTTAAGTTTTAGTGTCGCTAGGATGACACTGATATAATAATTAAAAAAGTAAAGTGATCCCACAACAGGCCCGGAGGCCCTTGGGGTAGTAGGAGGTTAAGGCTCCCACTTTTTCTAGACAATCGGCACTTTATGTCAGCCGGGTTGTCAGCCCTGCGTGACGGCTGCCTTTACCCCCAGAACAAGTGTCCGGTACTCATTTCAGTTAGAGGCTGAGTAGACCCCAGGGCCATATTGCCGCCAGAGGGTTTGGGTCAGTTTAAAAGTCCTGACCCAAACGGGACTTGAACCCTCGACCCTCCGGCTTGTAGCTCAGTGCGTTAACCACTATGCTACGGCGTGCCCCGATATAATAATTACGTGCGATAAATTGTACAATTATTGGCTCTGTGTTAAGTTGTTGATTTTAGCCTGAGTATGTTGGTTCCGCTATAGGAGATGGTAGTTGGTAAGATATCATTCGTTGCATTTCTTTTATTTGCATTGTTATTATTGTGTATTCCCAAGTTCAAGCCGAGGTCCTTTTATGAAGTAGCAGAATAAACTACGAATGAATGATTTTTCCTCATGCCTCTCATTTTTATTTAAACACCTTGTACAACGGAACTATATAATGGAGCACATTACTTCCGATTTATGAGTATGAAGGGCTGATAGATAATCCCAAGTTGAATATGAGGTGCTTTTAAGAAGTAGAAGAAGAAACTATGAATGAATGATTTTTCCTCATGCCTCTCATTTTAAAACACCTGTACAACGGAACTATATAATGGGGCACATTCTTTCAGATTTATGAGTATGAAGGACTGAGAGATATTCCCAATTTGAAGCTGAAGTGCTTTTAAGAAGTAGCAGAATAAACAACGAATGAATGATTTTCCTAATTTCTCTCATTTGTAAACACCCTGTATAACGGAACTATATAATGGGGCATATTATTTCAGATTTATGCTTATGAAGGGCTGAGAGATATTCCCAATTTGAAGCTGAAGTGCTTTTAAGAAGTAGCAGAATAAACAACGAATGAATGATTTTTCCTAATTTCTCTCATTTGTAAACACCCTGTATAACGGAACTATATAATGGGGCATATTATTTCAGATTTATGCTTATGAAGGGCTGAGAGATATTCCCAATTTGAAGCTGAAGTGCTTTTAAGAAGTAGCAGAATAAACAACGAATGAATGATTTTTCCTAATTTCTCTCATTTGTAAACACCCTGTATAACGGAACTATATAATGGGGCATATTATTTCAGATTTATGCTTATGAAGGGCTGAGAGATATTCCCAATTTGAAGCTGAAGTGCTTTTAAGAAGTAGCAGAATAAACAACGAATGAATGATTTTTCCTCATTGCTCTTATTTTTAAACACCCTGTGTAAAGGAACTATATAATGGGGCACATTCTTTCAGATTTATGAGTATGAAGGACTGAGAGATATTCCCAATTTGAAGCTGAAGTGCTTTTAAGAAGTAGCAGAATAAACAACGAATGAATGATTTTTCCTAATTTCTCTCATTTGTAAACACCCTGTATAACGGAACTATATAATGGGGCATATTATTTCAGATTTATGCTTATGAAGGGCTGAGAGATATTCCCAATTTGAAGCTGAAGTGCTTTTAAGAAGTAGCAGAATAAACAACGAATGAATGATTTTTCCTAATTTCTCTCATTTGTAAACATCCTGTATAACGGAACTATATAATGGGGTACATTATTTCAGATTTATGCTTATGAAGGGCTGAGAGATATTCCCAAGTTGAAGCTGAGGTGATTTTAAGAAGTAGCAGAATAAACAACGAATGAATGATTTTTCCTCATTGCTCTTATTTTTAAACATCCTGTATAACGGAACTATATAATGGGGTACATTATTTCAGATTTATGCTTATGAAGGGCTGAGAGATATTCCCAAGTTGAAGCTGAGGTGATTTTAAGAAGTAGCAGAAGAAACAACGAATGAATGATTTTTCCTAATTTCTCTCATTTGTAAACACCCTGTATAACGGAACTATATAATGGGGCATATTATTTCAGATTTATGAGTATGAAGGACTAATATATTTTCCCAAGTTGAAGCTGAGGTGTTTTTAAGAAGTAGCAGAAGAAACAACGAATGAATGATTTTTTCTTAATTTCTCTCATTTTTAAACACCCTATACAACGGAACTATATAATGGGCACTTTATTTCAGATTTATGAGTATGAAGGGCTGAAAGACCTCATGATCACAGTTCTTTATGTTAGGTTGTAAATTAGTTGCTGCAAGGTAAGATCCAGTGATGCGAGTGTGGTCTTCTACTATTTAAATAACACGACCTTCCTCCCCTGCCTTGCGCTGCTAGCGTAAATAAAATACACAACAGAGTAGTGGTGGCTAGGATATGAATCTGCCGGCAGCATAACTTGTCCACTCGGTTAATTACTCCTGCCACCACGATTACCCCCGGAGCCCAATAAATGGTCATCGACGCAGCACGAGCCTCCTGCTATTCCTAATGTTATTGACTCCACTTATAGCTAGGACAAAGCCTGGTTTACATATTCATCCGATTAGCACTGCCTCCGTGGTATAACGGTTAGCAAGTCTAGCATCCCAGAGATCCAGGGTTTTATTCACCACTATACTTAACTTACTGGCATTATCAACCCCGGAGGTTCATAACCGCGCGGATATAAGCACCCATACATTTCTAGCCTGAGCTACAATTCAACTCTTCATTCTCTACTATGACTATACCCATTCAACCACACGTGGGACAAGAGTACTAAAATAAAGTATTTAAATTATTATATTGTCACCGCTGATTAACTTTTCCCATAATTACACTGGTCAACATGATTTTTGTCTCATGAGTACCAATAGTTGTACTTAATGCAGTTTTTTATCGTGTTTTCAAATATGTATTCGGAATTTCTCCATCACCCACAGTTTTTTTTTATTTCAATTTCAATTAATGGATTTAAATATTTTTTTTAAAAAAACGTTTTTTCGTCCATTGGTGCAGTGAGCGATGAGCACGGGGAACACTTTCGATGGGAGATTTCAGCTATGGAACTTAGATATCAAGGCAAATGGAATCCTAATATGATGGCCGATTATTGTTGGACCATAAAGAGGGATGCTCCACAGGCGAAATATAGCAGAAAATCGTCATTTGTACTTTCTAGGTGAGTCCGAATGTTTGAATATTGTGTAGTTACGAATGTAGAAAATATTAAAGAGTTTGAAATTATAAATGCCTGTCTCTCGGAAACCTTGCGTGATGGAGAAAAACCGATATCGTATTTGAATACAGGAGAAAAAATACTACCAGAAACACATATTTTTCTTTCTGAGACAAAAATAAAGTTTATTTTTTGTTGCTCAGTGCAATTAATATATTATATAAACCTTGGCCTCCAAAATTTTCGTTTCAACCCCCATCAAATGAGTTTTAACCAATTATATCTTAATCCCAAAGCGAAAAAAAAAAATCTTGCGGAAGTTACTTATAAAGGATAATTTAGTTAAGATTCATTTCCCTACAGATGTCAGAGAGTGAAAAGTGGCTAGCTCATCTACTTAAAGAGACTCATGGTGGAAACTGAAGTAGGGGCCAATTACTTAGATGGGAAAAACGGATTAAATATCTCATAGGCTCTAATTTAGGCTTACGAATTTTTTAGGAGCCCGAAAATCATCAGAATCGGGATCCACGGCTTAAAGTCCCTCCCGGAGAACTCGTTCCTTGCATTTTACCATTCTAACAATCCATAGACTCCGGTAGGGTTTCAACCCGCAAATCTTGGAACCAGAGGCAATCATGGTAACCACTCTGGCCATTAGAGTCTAAAATAAAATCTGAGGGTAAAAGGGTAGGACACATTTTATTCAGAAGCATCTTATTTTGGGTTTTGGGTTCTTCTCGGTACCATAAATCTACGATATGGTATCAACAACTTTACTTCTCTACATACCCAGAATTTTTACACTTTTAAAAATCCATGGATTAGTCAATAGGCCTATATTAAGTAAGGAAACCCCTTGGCATATCATTAAAATCGTAAATTAAATCAGGGCGAGAAACGTTCGGCACATTATTCACAGAGGTCTCTTTTCAGGCTTGAGGTTCTTTACGTGTTTTAAATCCTCGACAAGGGACTCATCGGTTTACTTTCCTTAGAAAGATTTACTCAGATTTTAATGCCTCTAAACATTCATAAACCACGGCCGGGTTTGAACTCTCAGATGCAGGGGCGAGCAGGAAACCACAAGGACGCCATGCATATGATAGAATTTTCTCTCCTCGATCCTGAAGTCAAAATATCAATTAGCAGACAATCAAAGACATTACAGTATAAATCCGAAAGAAAAGTTGGATTTCTTATTGGATGAATCAAACTGACGAAAGGAGGAAGATTCTGACGTTTTGACTATTTCCATTAATAACTAGATATTCTGGCAGTCGAGATGATTTTTTAAGGTGTTGTACGTAAAAAAATATTTTTATCACACATTTTTATAGGTCAGGCGCATTCTTCTGGCTAAAGTTCGAACTACTTGCAGACTGAATATCCAAACTGGCATACACAACCCATATTTTAACAATGAAATTGAAATCGATTGTTATGGAATTTAACCCAGTTTTTATTTTCAGTCTATGGTTAAAGCGGTCAATACTTTTAAAATTATCAGTAACAGTTGATATTATGTAAAAGGTTAAAATCTTAAAAATCCGTACCTGATACGTATTTCAGAAGACCTCAACGAAAACAATATTGATGATGAAACATGTTTCTGGAAGATCGACATTAAAAAATGTTTAACGATTTTTTTTTTTAGTTGAGGACGAATGAAATATCAGGTACGAATTTTAAATTTTAGCATTTTAGTTAAAGTTGTACGGACACATAGTTAGAATGGTCAATACTGATACAATTCATAGTAAAATTTCGTTGAGATTAATAGTTACAAAGTAAAATATTTAAATATTTACCTGACAGGTGCCGTCGTCCCCAACTAGGTTATTTTTTTAATAACTGTAGGCCTTCCGGAAACCGACTTCCATCATCAGTAGAGTTTTAGTGCTATTAACTGTTGTATTGTGACGCTTTAGACATCAGCAGTCTTCCAACGTCGCCGGTAGCTACTGATTCATATGGAAGCCGGTTTCTAAAAGGCCCACAGTTAAAAAAAAGTCTAGTTGAGGACGGTGGCACATGTCAGGTATATATAGGCCTATAAAATATATTTTGTTTGTTTGTTTGTTTGTTCGTTCGTACTTTATGCGCGGCCATACCGTTGATCCAATTGTGATGGAGCTTTTTGCAAAATGTTCAGGAGATTCCCGAGATGAACATAGGCTATAAGAGAGTTGTAAGACTCAACTACTACACCCTTAAAAATTGCGCTTTGTAGTGGAAAACGTGAAAAAAGTAGCTCTTTGGACGCTTAAATTGCTTACGTTGCCTAAACCATAACAAATACACAAAATTAATGTACACAGAATTGAATATGTCCGCGACAGCATTTGTTTATATTTTACGGATAACTCACAATAACCATTATTGTCTTTTATTGATGCGAAAAAGATCGAGACAAGTATGTACATTCCTGTGCAAGCATAGCAGCACATGGCGGGTTTTAATTTATGGATAACTTACTTACTTACTCATTGGCACTATCGAACCCGTAGGTTCATGCCCGCGCGGACATAAGCTCTCCATATATCCTTATCCTGAGCTAATGCTTTCCAATCATTACTTACAATAACGAATTTTGTCTTTTAACTCATTTATGCCAAGAAGATCGAGATAAGTAGATTCCCGGGCAACACCGGGTAATCAGCAAGAGGAATCTTAAAATAACAACAATATACAATTATAATTATTTTTCATTTTACTTATTCAACTAATGATAAGAAGTACATTAATTTTTGTCTTTCAGCTCATTTATGACAAGAAGACCGGGATGAGTAGATTCCCAGACAACGCCTGGTAAACAGCAAGGGGTATCTAAAAATAATTACGATATAATTTTTTCCCTTTTAATTATTCGACTAAACATAAAAGCACATTAATAATTGTCATTTATTTAGGGGTAGCAGCGCACGTCGGTTATTAGCTAGTATGTATATATATATATATATATATATATATATATATTATGTACAATACCTTAAAAATCTATCTCAGCTACCGGAACATCTATGAAGCAATAAATGGTCATCAGAGTTAAAACAACGAAATTGAGAAGTTGGAAAAAAATGTCCAGAGAGTCATGAAAGGAAGGGAATTGGAAGAGGATTGCTTTAGACAGAAGGAAATGCAAATCGAGTATATAGCCTATATAAAAAAACACGCTGTTATAACAACCTGTAGAATAACAGATATTAATTCATATTGAAATATACATTTGCTTCTAATATGGGTAAAAACATGTTTTGCCATAGTGTTGAATATTAACAATCGTGATATAATGAAGCTGGTGTTTTTATGTAGATTGAAGGCTTTATTGACTTGAGCCGGAGTCAAGCAGGCAGACTGATAGCTCGGCGTAGATAACAGCAGCACCAGCTAATGGAATTATACACTAGAGGATACGGCCACAAGTAAATGTATGGCTGTGATTCGCCTTCTTAATGAGCTCTGCAGGCCTGCTCTCGCTCTAATTCATATTCACTATGAAAATCTCTCTAGATATGCCTGAAAATTTCAACATCTCTACCATAAATAACATCCGTGCAAAATAACAATGTTTCTTTATCAAATAGCATTAAAAACGATGCGTAAAATATTTCTGTTTTAATATATACGAACCCTCATAGCTTCTATTATCAAATAGAGAAGCATAAAACTGGCAAAAGCCAGTATAAAATTCACCAGTGCCTTGTTTCAACACTTTAACGGTACGCCATATTGTGATATGATGCTGTTACTTTTTACTGAATCGAGGAAAAGCTTGAAAAGACGGGACATAGTCTACTATTTTCATTATTATCCGATTATGTGTAATAACTTACACTACTATTTAAAGGAAATTATTAATAACTAGCTAATACCCAGCGTACATTGCTAAGCCTAAATAAATTAAATGTGTGTCTATGTTTAGGTGAATAAGTAAAAAGAAAATGAATTATAAATTTATATCGTAATTATTTTTAGATATCCCGTGCTGATTACCCGGCGTTGCCCGGCAATCTACTTATGCCCGATCTTCTTGGCATAAATGAGCTGAAACACAAAAATGGTTCAGCGTTATCCGTAAAAGAATAACCGACATGTGTTGCTACGTTGCCCGGGAATCTACTCATCCCGATCTTCTTGGCATCAATGCAATGGGCTGAAAGATAAAATATGGCTATTACGAGCTATTCGTAAAAGAGAGACATGTGCTGTTGCGGACATTTCTGTAGATTTTTCTTAAAGATATTCAATCCTGTGTACATTAATTTGGTGTATATGTTGTAGTTTAGGCGGCGTAAGTCATTTAAGCGTCCAAAAAGTTCCGAAAAACACGTTTTTCACTAATAGGGTAATTTTTAGGGGTGAAGGGGGATAAACTCAACTCTCTTGTAGCCTAAAACCTTCCCGGGTAACTCCTGAATATTTTGCAAAAAGCCCCATCACAATCGGATGAACGGTATAACAGCGCATAAAGGACAGATAGACATACATACATATATATAGTTCCGGGTTCGAATCCCGTACAGGCATTTATTTTTCTTATCATACTATATATATATATATATATATATATATAAAGTCCCGTCCGACCATTTATTTGTCTTATGTCATATATATATATATATATAACATCGATATAGCGTCACCACTATAAAGTAAAAATAGTCTCTTTAATTTGCGTACTTGTTATATTGTTATAGTCAGCTATTAGGTGGCAGTGAAGACCGAGTTCTCGCGACATCTAGTAATAATGGAGAATATAATATAATATTTTATATATATATATATATATATATATATATATATATAAGAAAAATAAGTGTTTGAACTGGATTCGCCTGGTGGTGTAATGGATAACACGCTGGGGTACCAACCCAGGGATCCGGGTTCAAACCCGTTCAGGCATTTATTTTTCTTATCATGTCATATATATATTTTTTTCATTGTTGGTTTATTGTTAGGCCTACTTCAGACGCAACTTTTTTTTAAAGAATACAACATCAGAATGAGCGCAACAAATATACTGGCAGACAATGATCAAGGACTAAAAATCATTGTTCATTGAGATATTACTTTTTTTGAGATATGATGAATTATTTGTTTTGCAATACTATAATATTTCTTTAATTAATACTTGTTTGAAAAAATGAATGTGGCGTCAGAAGTTACAATCTTAGAGAATAGAACATCGCAATGAGTGATAAAAATGACAACCTACAAGGATCAAGTGATGGAAACAACTGAACCTTAAATATATCTTTTGTGAGATAAAACATAATATGAAGAATACGGAGAAGGCGTTACTGAGTAATGATACGTAATTGACAAAAAATAGTGATTTGATGAAGGCAATGTCATAGCAGAGTAACAGTATTGGCGAAGAGATCAATCCACTTTTACTGCGTTCAGTGATTATTACTTTTTTATTTTACCATGCAAACTATTTTAAAATAAACAATAAGCTAGGACGGTATAAACTCATGTCGTAAAATTAAATGATATATGAATATATTCTATATATGTCATAATGAAAAAAAAAATTAAAACTTTAAAGCTGTGATAGGGGTAGCGAACTAGAGTTTTAAAATAAGTAAAACAGGCGGATAGGTTAGGTTTGTTGATTTCAATGCTGGGTAATTGAATGTGCCTCGTGTCGTAGCCGAGTGGTTAAGGTAAGAAGCCTTGGCACAGAGCTACAGGGCTTGCGCTGGTTCTGGTCTCCATGGGGAAGAAATTTTCTCACGGAATTTCGGAAAGTATGAGACCTATGCCCACCCAATATCACGAGGAATTTGGGTAGCTGCAATAAGTAGCGGTTCCAGGTCGAGAAAACCAGCTATAACGACTGGGAGACCCGATAAGCTGACCACATGTCACCCCTAGACTGGCTGGATGATCGTCTACCTCTGTAATTAACACACGTGGATGTGAGGTTAGCAGCCGGATGTTAGGCCAAGGGCTTCTAGGCCTGTCGCGCTATGTACATTTTATAATTCAATTAGAATGTAGGATACTTGACTTGCACAATATGTCAACTGCCGCAAAGAGCACGAAAACGCACTATCTACAAAATAAATAGTTATTGATCGGTTGGTCGATTTCGTCAAACGCAGTACAATTACATCAGAGAAAAGAAAAAGAGCACGTCTCTCAGAGAGAGAAAGTTTGAGCTATTATGCTTCTAATTCATGTTGTATTTTTGCCAAATTTATCAATTTTATTTACAACATATTCAAAGGCAACCTCACAATGAACGTTTACTTTTCGGCCAGTTACAGACTAGTAGGACACTTGAGTTTCAAGTCCCCTGGTATAAATGATTGGTTTAATCTACAAATAATTAAAATCAACTATGATGATGATGATGATGATAATAAACTGGAGGTTTATAATAAATAACGATTACATAGATCTTCCTGTATATCAAATAATAGAACAATTCTTTCCTAAAAGATTCTCCATTTTCCCAATCATATTGTCCAAGCCCTTCCTGATCATTATCTGCTATATCTCCTGTATTTAGGAGTCACTAGATCGATCTATCTTCTTCCAAAATTTCTATTCCAGAACCTGCTTGGGAATCTTAGAATCCTGGATTATTATGATGTGCGACAAATGTTTGTAAGCTATATGGTCTTCCTCCTTTATTTATTGCCTAATCTGCATATTCCTTATCACCACTTTTAAATGTTTTAATGAACGTATATGAAAGTCCATTTCAGTTGCCAAAACTTTAGCTTTTTAAAAAATTGTATTATTTTTAATGTCTCGGCTCCGTACAATATTATATTTAAAATTATAAATGTGCTGTGAAGGATTTTGTTTCCGATAGTTTTTCTGGTACTAATATTAATAATAATTGCATTTTCCTGAAAATAAAACTATTATCTTGTATGTTCAGTTTTACTGTAAGTTACATTCGATATACACTTATTTCATATTCGAAGCATATGGCAATTGAAAATGTATTAGAATATATATTTATTTTTAAAAATGTATCATGAAATACCCTTTGTCACCAAGATATCTAATTACCCTAATGTGGAAGATCTACAAAACATATGTTTAAAAACAAGAGAAATGCTGTATAACTATTGCATATAACAAAAAACATTCTATATGCAATACGACCTGTGACGTTAAAGGATCAATAAATAAGAATGCAAAAAATGTAATACTGTAAAAGGGGAACAAATTAAGTAGAGGTTTTGAACAGATTTTTATCTCTGCTACGATTCGCGAATTACTTTTTTTCTGCCATGGAATGAAGTTCTCTGCTATAATAATCGCAAAATTTACAGTAACATGAAATGAGACCCCGAGGACGTTGCTTTTTGATAACACAGTCAGGCATAGGGGAAATATCCCATCCTCCCGTTATTCAAAGCCTGCTCCTAAATCATTCGTTTGGAGACAGCCTTGACTCCTATTTCATAAATACAGGCATATATAACACCCCTTAAAGCTTTTGTAATAATATTTATATTGCATTCCCGCAAAAACCACATGCTCCCATATGCATTGAATTTAATATAACATACATTGGTGGAACATATGTACTAACCAATAAATATTCAAAAGTATGATCTTTTTAGACTTAATACATATAGATATATGGGTTATCTATGCAGAGTAGAAACCTATCATATACATGTTTTATTTCCTCTTAATAAACAAACAGTTTTGTGAATTGTAGCGAAAATGACTACTTTCTGCAATAAAAAACAGACGAATTATTGATGTAGAATGTAATTAGAGACCGAATCATATATCCATTTTTTATAAATATCACAATAACGCACGAAAAATTAATAATTATAAATTGTGATAGAAATAACCAAAAATACGCGATATAAACACTTTGATTCGTGTAAATATAATTAAGAATTATGGTTACAACAGAATGCCAACTTAGAGAAATTTTGATTATATCGTCAGATACGCTGGCTCAATCGCTATCGGTGTCTTCATTTGAAAGGAGGTAGAGAATTTAATCGTTGTTGAAACTAACACATTTTCGCAATGTAATCTCACTATAACTTTTTCATACTTCCAGTCCGGCAAGGTGTATAACTTGCGAGAAAAATTACAGATATTGACCTCAAAAGTTAACATACCAAATGCGTACAGTATGTTCAAAAATATAGCTGGCCAAGCTGACTTTCAAACGCTGCCCTAGACAATGCCAAGACCAAGAAGAACTAAGCAGCGTTGGATTAAGGAGATTTATCTATATAAAGAAAGACACAATGGAGCCATAATCTCAAATATGATGATGATTATGATATAGTTAATTGTGAGAAAAAGTATTTACTAACTGACAGCAAGGTTAGGTACGACTTCAATTTGTTTAATACGTTTAAAATTAATTAAGAAACACCGTTGATATCACTATGTAAGAAATAAAAATATAAAATTGGTACCTGAGATCTCCGTCTTCTATTAAATGCTGTCAATATACAGAAGGCCCAGAAACAGAAGATGAAACGTATGTTTCGAAATGTCTCCTGTATATTGACAGCATTTAATAGTTGAGGACGACTGAGATCTCAGGTACCAATTTTATATTTTTAACTTTTAACTATAACAAGTATTAACACAAATTAAAGGCGACGGCATACCAACATTGATGAACCCAAAGTATAGAAGACATTTTGAAAAAACCGATAATAAAATGCGCTAAACAGGGTTAAAAAAAATGAGACCGTAACAAACCTTAGGAGGCTTAATGCAATAAGCTAATGATGAAAAATAACATTAATGGCTGAATACACATGCATAACTTAAAAGTTTATTTTTATATATCTTTATGATATACTGCTTTTATTTTTATATTATCCTGAAATAGTCCTAATAGGGGACACGACGTAGCGTAGTTGGTTAAGGCAACACGCTGCAAACAGGAAGGTCGAGAGTTCGTCCCGGTGGGCTCAGGATTTTTAAACCGACCAATGACTTCGGAGACAGCATGGCCCTGGGATCGACTTAGCCACTAACGAAAATGGGTACCAGACGCTTGTTCTGGGGTAAAGATGGCCGTCACGCAGGGCTGACAACCCGACTAACATCAAGTGCCGATTATCTAGAACAAATGGAAGCCTTAACCTCCTACTAACCCAAGCGTCTCCTACGGCTGTAGTGGGATCACTTTGCATTTTAGAGTCCTAATAACCTTTTAATGCAAGCTGATTAGTGTTTTATTTAACGTCGCGACGTCGGTAAGGACACGTGGATAAGATTGTATCAACACACGTATATTAAAAACAACTGATAATAGTTAATTGAGGAATTATGTAAAGCAGCCAAGGTTTTTGGTAAATGTAGTGTCATAGACAAAGTAAGTGGACCTTAGTGCCATATAGAGTACTGTAGACCTATATATATAGGCCTATATATTTTTTTTATTTGGCGCTAGTTTAATCGATTTTATGGAATTTTGAGGATTAATTAAAAATTTGTTTCGGTCTTTCGTTGCTTTTATGTGTGTGGCTTTAATTCATCCACCTAAATACATTTCTGAGAATTTTGTCATCAACTTTATCTTCTTTATGAGGAAGCACAGATATTTGGAGCTTGGATAATAATTTGAGATACTTGTCTTCACCAAATTGCAGAGTATATGGTTTAATTTACGTGCCCGGGATTTTCTTATTTCTCTGCTGCATTCCAACTGTAAAATTCCTTCTACGAAATGATGTTACATTTTAGTCGTGTAATAAAGCTTTGCCATGTTTAATGTCCACCCTCTGCCAAGACAGAGTTCTCCGTCACTTGGGGAACAATCCTCCCTATAACAATGGCCTTGTCACATCATTTATAAATTAACGTTTTTTAATTTCTTACGAAAACTCCTATCGAGGTAGTTGGATTAGATGCCAGCTTTTCAAATTAGTTTTCTAGAGTCCTAGCTTCAAATTTCGAGGTACGTAAAAGTTATTGAGTTAATTTTACTAGTTTTCCTCAGTGATCAAAGAAAATACTCGAATGGAATTTTAGTGCCATAATTTCATTATTTTTTTTTAGTACAAAGAAGATACCTGCATTTCATGTAAGATTTTCTTTTAAGAATTTGAACTCGAATACACATTCGGCTTACTAAAGGAGTGAATTTTGTCTGTGCTATATAATACAGTGAGTGTAAAAAAATTGTAAGTGGATAATTTGATCAATTAATTAATTAATTGTTCTTTCGAACCACTCTCACATGCTAACCATTTTCTCTTGGGAATTCATGGACTGTGAAATCACTTGGTCCGATATTTTCGCTATTGATTTGCACTTTATTATGCAACTGTAAAACATAATTGTAGGCTCTTTCTTCCGCTGTTTCTTATAGTGTCTTATAGGCCTGATATAATAAATAATCAATAAATAATAAATATCTATATATATATTCTATATATATATATTCGGAGTCATTTAACTGTTTTGTGTATTCTGCACAAACGTACTGGTTATGCTGCTAGGTTATAAGGGAAGAGGAAGGGCACTGTACAGTCACTTCTTACTCTTATAATAATGGCTGGACTTTTATATTTGTTTACTTTCATGGCTCAAATAGTAAGGCAATGTAACTATTTTTGTATATTAATGTTAACGTACTATGAAACATATTTCATACTATGTTCATAGATTGTCAATGTTTAGGATCTTCATAAAAATATTTATCATAAGTAATGCCACGAGTGATTTCCAAATTATCGATAAATTCACGACTCACGAAGTGAGTCGTGAATTTATCTAGAGAATTTGGAAATCAAGAGTGGCATTTGTTAGGACTACTTAACGAATAAAATTAAGCTCTTTACTCACAAATCATTATTTAACTATACTTATTTTAAAATATTTATATATTTAATGTAAACGGCGATGTTTGAAAACAAATGAGAAACGATTGGTATGCTTCATCTGATTCTTTTGTTTATCACTGCAACCAGATCTTACTATTTATTGCCAAAGGAACGCAATATTGTAAGAATGCTCTCTAGTGGAGAAAAAATTAAATACATCAAACTGTACATTAATTCATTTCTGATGCCGTATGATGTAAATATGACAATTATATTTTTCTGGATTGTTACCTGGGAAAAAATACATTTAAGAAAGTGCAAAGAGTGGTTTCTTTTTTTGGTGGAATAATCAATTGCTACAAATGTTTTTATATTAACTCCCGCATGCGGCATGTGTTGACATTCATACTCTATATATACAATCTGGTAGCCGTATTTCTGGTGGGCTCGGTCACTGCAAAATAATGGTCACCTGTTCAGAATATTAAAAAGGAGAAGCTTTCTTTAATATGGTAATTATAACACTGATAAATATTTCGTGAAACACGACTCTGATTGGTTGTAAAACAGAAATCATTGAAACGTGATTGGTCATTGACTCCCATTTGGGGCATGAGTTAAATAGTCTGTATAATCGTTTTTTACACTTATGTAGTTACAAGAATTGAAAATGAGGTCTTCTGAATTCGTAAAAAAAAGTATCCTTGCAACGTACATTATTTTATTTCACATTATATCAAATTCGATTGCTTAATAAGTACTTATTAAACTGTATTATACATTTATCTATCCAACACTAATACAAAGTGTTACTCCTAGAATATAGTCACAATGCACTTGCGTCGATTCCGAAATTCTGATTAATTGTATTAGCGTTAAGAATTTGCAGGGAGGGGACAGTCTGTATGGAGACAGTGCTCGTCTCTGGTTTCAAAGTTCGAGGGTTCAAACCTGTCCATGGGGGATGGATTTTTGAGGGCGTAAAAATAATGGGTATGACTTCCTTCAGAAGATAACTAAAATCCTGGGCCTCTTTTCGTAAATTTACATAACATAAAATAACCTCAAGCCCGAAAATAAGCCTTGGAGAAAAATGTTTCGACTCTTTCATGCTCAGCTTTGAATTGTTACGTTAATGACTTGGGTTGTTAAAAAAAGCATCGCTAAATAAAATAGTAATTGTAATGTTTAATATTTCAATTCCTTTTGGGGGAACAATGTAAGACCGTAAATGTAAAAAGTTGAGCCTCCTGACGGTCAGAAGTCGGACATGACAGAACGCTGTATAGTCCTTCATTTAATTTCTGGTCGATGACATAGAAACATGAACCCACAGCGCCTCTGGGATGTATTTCAAAGTGCTTCCACTGCAAATACGATGAAGTGGTGGGGTTGGATGCAATGTTTGGTGTTGTTGAACATCCCTCACACTCGACACAAGGACATTTCGTCTGCTGTGTTCACCACAACAGCAAACAACCCTCAGGATAAACTAGCGTCTAACACTGCAAACACCATGCAGCACCGATTCACTTTCATTTTATATGTAACACTATTATTATTTCCAACAAAACACACTCATTTATTTCAACCTCTACCTTTAAATAAATTACTCACATGTGCTCTTATACGTATAGTAGCAGAAAAGCCAAGTATAGGGTATTTTATAAGCAGCTAAAAACGACTTGGAAATACAACCCGTTATTATGATTTTTCGATGTTATCCCACACATAATCTTAATATATAAAAATTTCGTGTCACGTTGTTTGTCCGCAATGGAACCCTAAACTACTGAACCGATTTTAATAAAATTTTGCACACCGTGTGCAGTTTGATCCAACTTGAGACTTAGGGTAGTTTATAACTAAATTTATAATCGCATTATTTTCTATTGCAAATTATTTGTTTATTATTTAACAAAGTGTTATAATTATCTGTGACTTCCATACGATTCTAACAGATGGCGGTGTAATTATCTGTGAGTTCCATACGATTCTAACAGATGGCGGAGTAAGGTAATTTGGTAAGGCAATTGGTTTATTATTTAACAAAGAGAGATTCAGATGACTGCTCTTTTTGTCGCAACCGCGAATTTCAACTGAATTACGAATATTGATTATTTCATAATTTAAGTGTGTTCAGTGTTTATTTTATTTTCAATATTATTAATTTCGTGTGTAAGTATTAGTTTTAAGTAATCTGGCTGAAAGACAGCAACTTAATTTAAATTTTTAACGTATCCTTAGCCACAGCAACGCGAGGCCGGGACTTCTAGTATAAAATAAAATGCCGCCAGTCATCTATGAATAAGGGTACATATTAGACAGACAGTAAGTAGTGGTTACCATATATCTTATCTACAATGACGTAAGAGCCCTTAGTGGGGCCTTAACCTCTCCTATGTTAAGAGTTACTAGACCAAATGGTTACCAGGCCCACGTCTAATTCCAAGGTTCAAACCCGCCTGGCCTTTCTGGTTGAGGACTTGTGCAAGATATAAGTGACATCTTTATTTTTAAAAGACTAATGCCATACTGCCAAATCCCTTTCTGATTCTTAGGCTTACCACATAGTTTTCTTACACGCATATAGTTGAATATTTAAATTGGCGCGTTCGTAAAACACTTCGGATTACTTTCACTTTGGCTTTCATTACTGTTATTATCATTATTATTATTATTATTATTATATTATTATTATATTATTATTATTGTTATTATTATTATTAATAAAGACAAAATTAGAAATACTAGAATCAGATATATAATGGATAATCAAAAAGATGTTCTACAAGTTATTGAAGAAAGAAGACCGAAATGGTTTGGCCACGTAAAGAGAATGGACAGGATACCTAATATGATACTAAATTTTGAAGTGGAGGGCTATAAAAGAAACTATTTTGAAGTTTTACAAAGTATTGGCAGTTCCATCTCTTATCTATGGATGTGAAACCTGGACATTTAACAAAGGCAAGAGAGTAAACAAATAGAGACTGCTGAAATGAAGATGTTGAGGACAATAGCAGGATACCAAAGGACCGATAAAAAGAAAAACGAACATATAAGAACAGAACTAATATATTTAATCTCTGTGAAAGAATAAAATATTATCAAAATGCTTATCATCAGCACGTATTACGAATGAATGAACAGCCCATATCAAGAAGAATGTATAATTATAAACCAAAAGGGAGAAGAATGTTGGGAAGACCATTGAGGTGATGGAAGGACCAATTCGACCTATAATGAGATCGGAACAGGCCATTGGGCTTAATCCTTGTTTTTGATGATGATGAAATGGAGGGCAATAGAAAAAAAGGGGAGACCAAAAGAACAGTGGATTCAAGGAGTGCATAGGAGTATTGTGTCGAGAGAATTAACAGAGGGCGATGCAGATAACAGGGATTAATGGAGGAGTGAAACTTACAATGAGTTGTAGGAAAACTACTGTATTGTAGAGAAATTCCTAATAAAGAGAAGATTTATTATTATTATTATTATTATTATTATTATTATTATTATTATTATTATTATTATTATTCATAGAAGTGCGCTGAATTATAGACCAGATGGAAGGAGGGAAGTGGGGAGACCACTCATAAGATGGTCTGAGTTTTTCTATTAATTGTCGGAACTTCTTTAAAGGGATTGATTCTTGCTAGTTTTAATGATGATGGTGATCACGGATTAAGATTATCCATATTACTAAGGATGACTCCTGGCTACAAATATGTTAAATACAAAAACGAAAGACGGAAAAAACGTAAAAGATTGTTTCTGATACTTTAATTCCTTCTATCATCTGTGAGTTGACTTCAAAAATAGCTAAGGTTACTTGAAAACGACTTTCGGTGTAAAAAGAAAACAAATAAATTGTATTTCTGCAATGCTATCGTTTTAAAAATAGCCAACGGAACAAGTTCAAGTTACTTTTTTGTGTCATGTAGTATATTATCATGTTGAAATGAGTGCACGTATGTCCTTTACAGAACTGGTGTACCGGTACTCATTCTTATTAATGGAATTACTATTTGTTTTCTCGGAACACTGACTCATGTGGAATTCAGAGGCCACGTACCAGTAATTGCCGGCAATGTGGAGCCAAATCAGAGAAAAAAAAGTTGATAATTAAACAATGGAGTTACCAATTTCTTCTTGCAGTTCAACTTGATATCTGGTAAGTTTTTTATCTTTAAAAACTAGTAATTTATGTAATTTTTTTTAAATTTTACAATTTTTCAAACGATTATTGTATCTTCATTATTTTAAGGGGAATACAAATCCTGAGTATGGTTCAGAAGGGATGTAAAACCATAGCACCCGAGCCTTTAAGGGGGACACCGATGAGTAGTTGGTTAAGGCAATATGCTACAAACTGGAAGATCGAGGGGTGGAGTCAGGATTTTTAAACTGATCCAAACCTTCTGGTGGCACCATGACCCTGGGATCGACCCAGCCTCTAATGGAAATAAGAATCGGACACTTGTTCTGGGAATAAAGGCGGCCGTCGCGCAGAGCTGACGACCCGGTGACATCAAGTGCTGACGGTCTAGAAAAAAGTGTGATCCTTAACCTTCAATTACCCCAAGAGTCTCCTATGACCTGTAGTGGGATCACTTAACATTTTTAAAATAACCTCAAGCTGATAAAAAGCGTCGTTAAATAAAATAACAATATCTATAAACTTATGTAATTACTCTATAACACTATAGGCTAGACGGCTGCTAATCTCACATCCACATATGTTAATCACAGAGGCGGACGATCATCCAGAAAGTACAGGGATGACATGTGGTCAACATCTCGGTTCCCCAGCCGTTAAAGCTTGATTTCTCAACCTAGAACCGCTACTTAGTGTAGCTACACAAATTCCTCACATGCTGGTTGGACACCGGTCTCATACTGGCCTCTATTTCGTGAGAAAATGTCTACCCCCACGGAGATTGGAACCAGGGTATGTCTCGTAACTCTGTACCAAGAGCACGATGCCTTAAACCGCCAGGCTACGGCAACCGGGCAACATTTAGGGTCAATTTCACCAACAGAGGTAACTATATTACGCCAGTTTCCCTGTGTATAATGCATAGCTTAAACTGGCGTAACACAGTTACCTCTGTTGGTGAAACCGACCCTTAAGGGCATAAAAATCCTAGGCTACAAGGTCCTTGGATTTCAGCCGGCTACTAGTCTTACATCCATATGTGTTAATCACAGAGGTGGAACGATCAACCAAAAAGTACAGGAATGACAAGTGGTCAACATTTCGGGCTCCCAGCCGTAATCAATCTAGAGCCGCTACTTGTAGCTCACAAATTCCTCACGAAGCTGGTTGGCCAATTTTAAATTAATTATATTTTTAAATTTTCTCAATTATAAAGTACATAAACAAGTTTATCCCTATCTATATTAAACTAACTCAAAAATCAATTAATAATCAAAATATTAAAGGAAAGTTTTAAATTGAATTCTTTTCCCGGGTCGAAATTCCATGAGACAATTTCTTCCCCCACGGGAACTCTAACCAGGGCAAGTCCCCTAGCCCTGTACCAAGGGCAGAATGTCTTAAACCGCTAAGCTATGGCGTGGGCAACATTTAAGGACATAAAATCCTGATATCGTTCGGAAAGGATGCAAAGTCGAAGGATGCGTGTCTTTGGTTTTTCGACAAATAAAGCTTGAAACAAGATGCTTCTAAAGACTATTTAACTAATGCCACAAATGCTAGTCAATGACCAATCACGTTTCAATGAATGTTGTTTTACAGCCAATGACAGTCGTGTTTCACCTCGCTCTTTATCGATTTCTCTTTATCAGATCCTGCTTTTGTGATAAAGAAAGCTCATCCTTTTTAATGTTCTGAACAGGTCAAAGCATTATTTTTCTCCAACAAATACATTGAATATAGCAAATAATGAAAAGATTCCTTGATTTTACTGAGTTGTTTACTAAAAAATAAATGAATAACCCGTAATGTTGATTATGATATATAGTTTGATGTGTTTCATTATTTCTCCACTTGGGTGCACTCTTACAATATTGCGATCTTATTTGGCAATAAATAATATCAAGCTGCAGTGAGAATGAACATAACCTTACATTTCTGATTTGTTTTCAAACATCGCCGTTTACATTAAATATATAAATATTTTAAAATAACTATAGTTAAATAATGATTTGTGAGTAAACAGCTTAATTTTATTCATTAAATAGTCCTAACAAATGCCACTCTTGATTTACAAATTCTCTAGATAAATTCACTCCTCACTTCGTGAGTTGTGAATTTATCGATAATTTGGAAATCACTCGTGGCATTACATATGATAAATCTGTCGGCCCTTAAACGCGCAGATTTGAACTACGAAGCTAATGATCGGAGTTGTTAAAGAGTTATAATTAAATAAAATACTAAGATATTTTTTTAAATAAAAACGTATGCATAAAAAATCTGAGAGCAGGAAATGTTGGTCCTTAGTAACATTAATTGAACAACCCTAGCTGCAGTGAGAGTTGAAACGATGCAGTAAAGCAAGGCTTGCACGGCCTCCGACCTCAATTACGGACAAAATGAGAATGTTGGGTAATTAGTGTACACGGTACATGGTGAGATGGAGAGTCCTGCTCCATTTCCACGAATTGAAATGTTTGCAGTTAGACATATGGCACCCTACACGGCTGCTGTTTCATTTTTCTCTCCCCCAGCCTCCACTTTATTACTCCAAGCAACATTGTGACATTATTCTGTCTGGTTAAGGTAAGATACCCAACATAAACTATAAGTAATTAGTACATTTATATTATCTAATAGCAAATTTCGGAGGCATTAATCTATTGACGTTGTTCTCATGAAACGAACTTTCAAATATTTATATATATTTATATTTATTAAATGAAAGTATCGAAGTTTTATATAATTTTCATAAGTAATGCCACGAGTGATTTCCAAATTATCGATAAATTCACGACTCACGAAGTGAGGAGTGAATTTATCTAAAGAATTTTGAAATCAAGAGTGGCATTTGTTAGGACTATTTAACGAATAAAATTAAGCTGCTTACTCACAAATCATTATTTAACTATAGTTATTTTAAAATATCTATATATTTAATGTAAACGGCGATGTTTGAAAACAAATCAGAAATGTGAGGTTATGTTCATTCACTGCTGCTTGATCATATTATTTATTGCCAAATAAGCTCGCAATATTGTAAGAATGCAGTGGATAAATAATGAAACACATCAAACTATATATCATAATCAACATTACGGGCTATTCATTTATTTTTTAGTAAACAACTCAGTAAAATCAAGGAATCTTTTCATTATTTGCTATATTCAATGTATTTGTTGGAGAAAAATAATGCTTTGACCTGTTCAGAACATTAAAAAGGAGGAGCTTTCTTTATCACAAAAGCAGGAGTTGATAAAGAGATCGATAAAGAGCGAGGTGAAACACGACTGTCATTGGTTGTAAAACAACATTCATTGAAACGTGATTGGTCATTGACTAGCATTTGTGGCATGAGTTAAATAGTCATAAATATTTATTTTAATCAACATTCGTAACAGCTGTTTCGATACACTGTATCTTCATCAGATGAATACCGCAAATATTTTTCTCTATTTATACAGGGTGTTAAAGGACCTAACCGACAAAATAATAAGGGTGATAGGCCATGCAGAGAGGATCATTTTTTTGTGAAGAACATATAGTTGCGAACACGTCGTTTATGAGTTATGCGCAGATGAAGGTGTTCACCCATAAGGGTCGGAATTGAATACAAACAATTGTATACGTATAATTTTATTGAAAAAGACATGTTTTATAATAAGTGCTCAAACAGTTGACCATGTGCCTTATTGTATGTTTGATACCGTCGCAGCAGCGATCGGCCAGCACGGCCGATCATAGCAGGATTCTTTTTGACGTCTTAAGAACACTTATTGTTTGAACACTTATTATAAAAACATGTATTTTTCAATAAAATGATGTGTGTACAATTGTTTGTATACAATTCCGACCCTTACGTGTGAATACCATCACCTGCGCATAACTCATAAATGACATGTTTGCGACTATATGTTCCTTCACAAAAAAATTATCCTCTCTGCATGGCCTATCATCCCTATCATTTTGTCGGTGAGGTCCTGTTACACTCTGTATATACACTCATTTACATAAACATATAGAAATATTTATTTGTATTTGTGGCATTCGTCTAAAGAAGATACAGTATATCCAAACAGCTGTTACGAATGATTAAAATTAATATTTGCCAAAATCGACTCAAAAGACTTTTGGATGGTGTTCCTCTTGAGGCCGAAACAATTCAACAAATGACCTAAATTCGTGAATGTACTGTGATGATGATTTATGAAGATCATATAAAACTTTGACAATTTTATTTAATAAATGAACTTCATGGATTTTCATCAAGTAAACATCAAATCAATTGAATATTGTTTTTATAAATCTTCATTGGTCATACCTATTAGACACCGAAAATAAACATAACACGTGTGTGTGTGTGTGTGTGTGTGTGTGTGTGTGTGTGTGTGTGTGTGTGTGTTAACGTTCCAGCTGCCGCAATTTCGTGTTATTTTTTAAACAAACTCGCCATGTAGCAATCAATAACAGAACTATGGTAATAAAATATTCCGGGCTATGTGGCCGTGGTCTATAACTGGCGTTTCTTCCAGACGTTTCTCCCTCAACTGCGGAGGGCATCTTCAGTGGTGAGCGCTTCCAGGCTGTTGTTTCCCTGTCGTAGACCGGGCATCGCTGGGGGGCTGGGCAACCCGCTGCGAATGACAGGGAAACAACAGCTGGAAGCGCGCCACTGAAGATGCCCTCCGCAGTTGAGGGAGAAACGTCTGGAAGAAACGCCAGTTATAGACCACGGCCACATAGCCCGGAATATTTTATTACCATGATTACCGGCCGTGAAAGCCTGCATTCCACTAATAACACAACTAATTCGTTAAACTGCAAAATCGGACCATTAAGAATGAGGGATATCACGAAAAAAAATTAAAATAGCTCTAGATATCGCAATTTTCGATTTTTTCCAAAGAATATATGTATATGCTCTTCAAATAAAACGAGAAAGGTATTCTAAAAAATCAGCGAAATCTGAAAACAGAAATTTAAAAATGGCTAAAGCGTCTGCCATGTGTTTTCTCGCAAAGTAACTAAATACATATTTTTAATTAACAAAAGAAAGATATATCCCGCAGAACAGGATCATACATTTGACTTGTTGATTTATGCAGTCCCTGCGTGACTTTATCTGTTTTTTTTATCATAAACTGATAATATGATAACGCTATTTAAAATATAGCTAACTCACTGACACTACCGAACTCGGAAGTTCATAGCCGCGCGGACATAAGCTCTTCATGCATTCTTATCCTGAATTAATATTTTCCAATCATCTATCTTCGGGTTTTTTACAGCTGGCTGTCGTCTTCCCGTGCCAAACCTCAAAAGCCTACCATCTTGGGCATCTTCAATGCTTAGCTCTCTGATATAGCAGTTTCGGCCATCACTCATCTTCATCATCATCATCATAGTACATTCACGAATTTAGACCATTTGTTGACCTGTTTCGGCCTCAAGAGAAACACCATCCAGAAGTCTTTTGAGTGGACGTCCTGGTCTTCTTCTTCCTGCAGGTTGATATCTTAACATTTGTTTGGGTATTCTGTGATCTTCCCTTCGATGAACATGTTGCATCCATCTTGACTTATAATAAAAAATTTTGTTTTCTAAAGATTCCATGTGTAATTCTTCTAAGATGTCTTCATTTTTTTTTTGTGATCTAGTAGTATGTATCCTGCAGTCCTCCGAAGATATCTCATTTCAGCAGATCTAAGTCTCTGTATATCCTTCTGTTTCAACGTCCATACTTCGCTACCATACAAAAGAGTTGGAAGAGCCAGTGTTTTATACTCTTTCAGTCTTCCATTCTTAAAATATGCCCTAACCGTTTTAATTATTTCTCCTCAATTCTTTCAATTATGCTTTCTTCTGCTTCCATTATGTTTCCAATTTCCTAATTTTGACTTCCTGGCACTTCTGCGTAAATAATCAATTTTTAGTACTATTAGTCTATTCTTATAGTACTTATTGATTGTCCATACCTCACTTCCATACATTGCAACACATTCCACCAATGTTTGTGTGTGTGTGTGTGTTTTTTTTCCCAACCTTTCCACTTTAATTCATCTCCCATCTCTTTCTTTGACTATCTATTGGTCACTTTCCTCTGATTTTCCTACAAGAAGTTTTCATGCCCCTATTCTATTCCCCATTTTGACTTCCTGGCACTTCTGCGTAAGTAATCCATTTCTAGAGCTATTAGTCTATTCTTGTAGTTCTTATTGATTGTCCATACTTCACTTCCACACATTGCAACAGATTCCACCAATGTTAGATTTTTTTTCCAATTATTCCACTTATAATTCATCTCCAGTCTCTTTATTTGACTATCTATTGGTCAATTCCCTCTGATTTTCCTACAAGAAGTTTTCATGCCCCTATTCTATTTACCATTCGTGCCACATGTCCTGCCAAATGACATGCCGAAGATGGAACACATTTCTGAAAGGCTTACATGGTTTTAATTACTTGAAGTTTTTTTAAACAGAAATCCATTTTATTTGAGGCCGACTGACATATGAGGTACTTATTTTAATATTTCAACATTTTATTACATAACCTCAAATGTTATTTACAATGAATTTTAGAAGTATTGATTCCGTTCTTATTACAATCTGCCACAATAAATAAGTTACTTTGATTATACATTATTTATGTATTAAAACGTTAATTGATTACATCAGAAACTATTGGATACTATTTTAGGTATAGTGAGTAGTTCTGTATCTCTTCTGAGAAGAGAACTAATTTTGCGCTGTGTGAATAATTTAGGCGCAGTTGCCGAACCACACTTTGGGAATCACTAATGCATGTTACACCATTTTCCAGCCGTCTTGCTGAATTCGAATGATTAGATTAGAGATGCTAAAGTCGGTCACGGAGAAATCTATCTCGATCCCCCCCTCTCTCTAAGCAAATGCAATTTATTTTGATTGTATTAGCAGATATGTCTTAACTTCACCTACTACGCCACAAGTTGACACAGACATTGCAAGTTAAAATAGATATCACACAATTAAAATCAAATTTATGAAAGCAATAATTATATTTTTTAGATGCAATATAATTAATTTCACACCGTAGCCGAGTGATTGAAGGCTTCATGCTGGTTCTAGTTCCCCGTGAGATTAATACATTTGGTCAGTATGAGACTTGTGCCCACCTAGAATCGATATGAATTTGGATAGCTACAATAAGGCGGCTCCAGATTGAGAAAATAGCTATAACTGCTGGGGTACTCGTATTTCAGATGACATGTTACTCCTGTACTAACTGGATGACCATCCAACTCTATGATTATGACGTGTGGATGTGAAGCCAGCAGTCATTACGCCAAGGACCTTCTAGGTCTGTCGCACCATGAAGTAGTACAATTAAATAGCCTAATAAGATAAGAATAAAATCAGATTTCTGAAAATAAATCAGTTTAGCAAACAATATTTAAATAATAAGCGAAGAACTGAAATCAGACTTCTAAAATAATTATATTAAAAAATAATAAGAGAATAATTAAAAATATTTAATAAAATGAAAGAATATCAAGACAAATACTATGATCCCATATTAAGGACGGCAGAACATTATATGTATGCGGAACATGGACTCTTACTTTAAGGGATAAGAAAAAGATTACCAGTATTTGAAAATAAAGTTCTTAAAAGGATGAATAAGAAATTCGTAGGTAGTAATATAATGTTACTAGAGATATCATGACAAATGATATGGGAGATTATTCCAAACTCAGACAGAATTAAAAATGTAAACTTCTGGATGACCTAAAAATCAAAATAGATGTTGAAAGTAGATATTATGATGATCATAATATATATTTTCTTTTTATTTGTGGTTAAGCCCAACTTGAAAATTTTTGGATAACGAACAGGTGAATGGACAAGACTATATAACAATAAGATACGTAATCTTTATGGGAAAATACATTTTATAAGAACAGTTAAATATCGTAGGCTACTAAGGGCACAATATAATAATAATAATAATAATAATAATAATAATAATAATAATAATAATAATAATAATAATAATAATAATAATAATAATAATAATAATAGCTTTATTTTACCTGGCAGAGTTAAGGCATTAAGGCCTTGTCTACCACTCAACCAGGTTTAAAAAAATACAAACAAAAAATAGTCTTAAATCTAAATTACAATAAATATATATAAACGATTACAAGTTATGAATACAATACAATTAATATTTATAATGTAATTTGATTTACTCTAAATTTAACGAATTAAATATATAATATGTACAAGATATATAAAAAAAATTAATGACATAGTATAAAATTAAATAAATAGAGAAAATTAATTATTAGACAATAGGTAACTGTATAAGCGTGACTTAAAGGTACCAAGTGTGCGGCAACCCCTGATATCTTAAGGAAGGAGATTACAGGAGCGGGCAGAGGCTACTGTGAAGGAGGTAGAATAGGAGGATGTGCTATGAAGAGGAATTGTTAGCAGACTGCTATCTTGTGACCTAGTGTCAATATTGTGGTAAGAGGATAACTTCTCAAATCTGGACGCCAGGTAAGTAGGGATGTAGGAATTCAGAAGCTTGAAAAGTAGTGAAAGAGAGTGCAATTTACGTCTGTCAGTAAGACGGAGCCAAGAGAGGTTATTAAAGTGTTCGGAAATATGGTCATAACGGCGGATATTGAAAATGAATCGAACGCAAGCATTATGAACACGCTGCAGTCTCTGCGACAAGTCATAGTTTATATCATTATATATAATGTCACAATAATCGAAGTGTGGTAACACAAGATTCTGCACAAGGATTTGTTTTAACGAAACTGGGAGAAAATTCTTTAAACGTCTAAGATAATGTAAGTAATTGGGAATGAAAGAGAGGCATGTAAGGTCCATTTTAGAAAACCAGATGGAAAGTGCCCAGTAGACAGGCAAGAATGAAATGGAACGATTAATATTATATCTAACCATGAAGGAGATGAATTATTCAGGGAATTGTTGAAAAAACAATAATAGTATAGTTGTGCACTGGTTGTTTTCACAGCGATACATCACATTTCATAAAACTGGGATGAGAAAGTGAGTTACGCCAATTTAAGAGTTAGTAAAGTTTATAAATGTATTTTTTTTTTTTACTTGTACAAGTCTATAATTTTACAGAGTTTTAAAATGACGACACTAGGAGGGAAAACATCTGTGTATCCCCTAGGAGGAGACTTGTATGTTTCAACATCCCATATCCTAGTTGCGTGCCCTGGCTCTTGTATTTCTCAATTACCTTTGTTTCAAGGAATTCCCAAATGCTACAAGCAGGGATATACAACTCCTCACAAAATGTAAGGCATTCCCTACAACAACTACTCTAAACAAGTGTGATGATGAATGAACACAAAAATAATACATATAGCTGTGGAAATTTATCCAAGAGGTAAAACACCATTAGGCAGATAAAAACTACGTTGAAAAAAAAAAATAGATTTACCAGAACTCACACCTCATTATATATATATATATATATATATATATATATATATATATATATATATATACTTACTTACTCACTGGCACTATCGAACCCGTAGATTCATGGCCGCGCGGACATAAGCTCTCCATACATCCCTATCCTGAGCTAATGCTTTCCAATCATTCCCTGTATAATCTACTTCCCTCAAATCATAGTTAATGTTATTATCCCACCTCATTCTTGGTCTACCAACTGGGCGTTTTCCCTCTGGTGACAAGGCAGCACGCTACCGCGAGACCACAGCGGTGGACATGTGTATAATGAGAATATATATATATATATATATATATATATATATATATATATATATTATATATTCTCATTAAACACATGTCCACCGCTGTGGTCTCGCGGTAGCGTGCTTATGAGAATATATATATATATATATATATATATATATATATATATATTATATATTCTCATTAAACACATGTCCACCGCTGTGGTCTCGCGGTAGCGTGCTGCCTTGTCACGCAGCGGGCCCGGGTTCGATCCCCGGTCGGGGCAGTTTTTCTGGGTGACATTTTTATAGGGGTTTTTCCTCACCAGGAAAACTTTAGGGCCCAAACGGTCCCCGAAATCATATGGCCATCATCATCCTTATCATTATCATCATCATCCTTCACGGGTGTGGAAAGCAACGGGAAGCAACCACACCTACAATTCCCTAGTAAAGCTGCAAGCATAGCATGAAAATGCTATGAATGCAGTGAAGGACCTGCCACCTGCCATCGGGCAGAATTACTATGGATGGATGGATTATACATATATATATATATATATATATATATATATAGAGAGAGAGAGAGAGAGAGAGAGAGAGAGAGAGAGAGAGAGAGAGAGTTCCGGGCATTTATTTTTCTTATCATACCATATATATATATATATATATGCCTGAGTCGGGATTTGAACCCAAATTTCTAAACTTTGTACGATTAGAGCTCCAACCATCTGAACTACTCAGGAATCCTAACACAAAAATTTATTTTTCTTATACATATATATAGTATTATCAATTTACACGAGAGGTAGCAGGATATCATTCCAACTGCCATCTACTGGCCACTACAACAAGTAAGCATATTTAAAGAGAATATTTACTTTATAGCAGTAACGCTTATATAGTTATAATATATATATATATATATATATATATATATATATATATATATATGACGGCTTCGTGTCACATTTGGTAATAGATTCGCCCTCCATTTCTGGATCTTGAAATTAAGTCTCGGCCATTCCTTGTGGGGTTCTTGACGAAGCCAGGGCAGGTTTTTCTCGGGGTTTATCTTGTTTTCTCCTGACTAAGATTTCAATCTACCACTTCTTTATATCCAGG
>JASPKZ010003422.1:0-353099 GCA_030220185.1 Diploptera punctata | reverse complement strand
TACTTACCAGTTCCTCATCACTTGATGTAAGTAACACTGTTCAACACAGCACTGTGTTGTGTAGGCGAGCCCGCCACGTACCAGGTTCTCATTCACTTTGATGTTATTCACACTGTATCAAACCGCACTGTGTGTGTAGGGAAGCCTGCACTTACCAGGTTCTCATTCACTTTGCTGTATTCACACTGGATCCAACACAGCACTGTGTTGGTAGGCGAGCTCACTTACCAGGTTATCATTCACTTTGATGTTAATTCACACTGTATCAACACAGCACTGGTTGTAGTAGTGCCAGCCTGCAAATATACCAGGTCTCATTCACTTGAGTAATTCACACTGTATCAACAACAGCACTGTGTTGTGTAGGCGGAGCATGCACTTACCAGGTTCTAATTTTCCACTTGATGTAATTCACACTGTCTCAACCACCAGCACTGTGTTTTCTTGGTAGGCGAGCCTGCATTACCAGGTTCTCATTCAATTTGATGTAATTCACAACTGTATAACACAGCACTGGGTTGTGTAGGCGAGCCGCACTACCAGGTTCTCATCACTTGATGTAATGCACACTGTACAACACAAGCACGTGTGGTGTAGGCGAGCTGCAATACCAGGTTCTCATCACTTTGATGTAATTCCACTGTTCAACACAGCACTGTGTTGGGTAGGCGAGCCTGCACTTACCAGGTTCTCATTCACTTTGATGGAATTCACCTGTATCAACACAGCACTGTGTTGTGTAGGAGAGCCTGCACCTTACCAGGTTCTAATTCAATTTGATGTAATTCACACTGTATAACACAGCACTGTGTTGTGAGGCGAGCCTGCACTTACCAGGTTCTCATTCACTTTGAGTATTCACAATGTATCAACAACAGCACTGTGTTGTGTAGGCGAGCCTGCACTTACAGGTTCTAATTCACTTTGATGTAATTCACACTGTATCACACAGCCTGTGGTTGTGTAGGCGAGGCCTGCAACGTAACAAGGTTCTCATCAACTTTGATGTTAATTCACACTGTATCAACACAGCACTGGTGTTGTGTAGGCGAAGCCGCACTACCAGGTCTCCTCCACTTTGATGTAATTCACATGTATCAAACAGCACTTGTGTTGTGTAGGCGAGGCCTGCACTTACCCAGGTTTCATTCACTTGATGTAATCACACTGTATCAACACAGCCACTGTGTTGTGTAGGCGAGCCTGCACTTACCAGGTTCTCATTCCTTTGATGTAGTCACACTTATCAACACAGCACTGTGTTGTGTAGGCGGCCTGCACTTACCAGGTTTCTCCTCACTTGATGTAATTCACATGTAATCAACACAGCACTGTGTTGTGTGTAGGCGAGCCTTGCCACTTACCAGGTTCTCATTCCTTTGATGTAATGCAACACTGTATCAACACAGCATGTGTTGTGTAGGAGAGCCTGCACTTACCAGGTTCTATCCACTTTGATTTCATTCACACTGTATCAACACAGCACGGGTGTGTAGGCGAAAAAGCCTGCACTACAGGTTCTCTCCCACTTTGTGTAATCACACTGTATCAACACAGCAATTGTGGGGTAGGCGAGCCTGGCACTTACCAGGTTTCATTCACTTTGATGTATTCCACACTGCTATAACACAGCACTGTGTTGTGTAGGCGAGCATGGCACTTACCAGTCTCATTCACTTTGATGTATTCACACTGTATCAACAGCACTGGGTTGGTGGCGAGCCTGCCACTTACCAGGTTCTCATTCACTTTGATGTAATTCCAACGTATAAACACAGCACGGTGTGTGTAGGCGAGCCGCACTTACCAGGTTCTCATTCACTTTGAGTAATTCACAACTGGATCAAACACAGCACTGTGTTGTGTAGGCGAGCTGACACTTACCAGCGTTCTAATCACTTGATGTAATTCACACTGTATCAACACATCACTGTGTGTGTAGGCGAGCCTGCACTTACCAGGTTCTCATTCACTGTGATGTAATTCACACTGTATCAACACAGCACTGGTTGTGTCGGCGAGCCTGACTTACAGGTTCTCATTCACTTTGATGTAATTCACACTGTATCACACAGCCAACTGTTGTTGTGTAGGCGAGCCTGCACTTACCAGGTTCTCATTCACTTGATGTATTCACACGTATAACACAGACTGTGTTGTGTTAGGCGACCTGCACTACCAGGTTCTCATCCACTTTGATGTAATTTCACACTGTATCAAACACAGCACTGTGTTGTGTAGGCGAGCCTGCACTGACAAGGTTCTCATTCACTTGATGTAATTCGCACTGTATCAACAAAAGCATGTGTTGTGTAGGCGAGCCTGCACTTACATGTTCTTCATTCCATTTGATGTTAATACACTGTATCAACACCGCACTGTGTTGGTGAGGCGGAGCCTGCCACTTACCAGGGTTTCATTCACTTGATGTAATTACACTGTTATCAACACGGCACTGGGTGTGTAGGCGAGCCTGCCACTTACAGGTTCTCATACACTTGATGTATTCACACTGTATTCAACACAGCACTGTGTTTTGTAGGCGAGCTGCACTTACCAGGTTCTCACCGTTCAATTGAGTGTAATTCACATGTATCAACACAGCACTGTGTTGTGTAGGCGAGCCTCTGCACTACCAGGTTCCTGTCACTTTGAGTAAGTCACAATGTAATCAACACAGGCACGGTGTGGAGGCGAGCCTGCATTACCAGGTTCTCACACTTTGGATGTAATTACACACTGTTCAACACAGCACGTGTGGGTAGGCGAGCATGCACTTACCAGTTCTCATCCACTTTGAGTAAATTCACACTGTATCAACACAGCACTGTGTGGGTAGGCGGCCTGAACTACCAGGTTCTCATCCACTTGATGTAATTCACACTGTATCAAACACAGACTGTGTTGTGTAGGCGAGGCCTTGCACTTACCAGGTTTTCCATACACTTTATGTAATTCACATGTATCAACACAGCACTGTGTTGTGTAGGCGAGACTGCACTTACCAGAGTTCTCATCCACTTTGATGTAATTAACCACTGTATCAAACACCGAACTGTGTCGTGTAGGCGAGCCTGCACTTACCAGGTCTCATCCACTTTGATGTATAAATTCACACTGTATCAACACAGCACTGTGTTGTGTTAGGCGAGCCTGCACTTACCAGTTCTCATTCACTTTATGTAATTAACACTGTATCAACACAGCACTGTGTTGTTGTAGGCGAGCCGCAATTACCAGGTTCTCATCCACTTGATGTAATTCACCTGTATAACACAGCACTGTGTGGGGGAGGCGGCCTGCACTTACCGGTTCTCATCCACTTTGATTGTAATTCACACTGTATCAACACGCACTGTGTTGTGTAGGCGAGCTGCACTTACCAGGTTCGTCATTCACTTTGATGTATTCACACTGTATCAACCACAGCACTGGTGTGTAGGCGAGCCTGCACTTACCAGGTTTCATCACTTTGATGTAATTCACACGGTATCAACACAGCACTGTGTTGTGTGGCGAGCCTGCATTACCAGGTTCTCATCCATCTTTGTGTAATTCACACGGTATCAACACAGCCCTGTGTTGTTGGAGGCGAGCGGGTGGGGGGTTGGGGGGGGGGGGGGGGGGGTGGGGGGGCTGTCTGCACTTACCAGGTTCTCATTCACTTTGATGTTAATTCACACGAGGAACTGTATCAACACAGCACTGTGTTGTGTAGGCGAGCACTGCACTTGACCAGGTTCTCATTCACTTTGATGTAATTCACACGAGGAACTGTATCAACACAGCACTGTGTTGTGTAGGCGAGCCTGCACTTACCAGGTTCTCATTCACTTTGATGTAATTCACACGAGGAACTGTATCAACACAGCACTGTGTTGTGTAGGCGAGCCTGCACTTTGCCAGGTTCTCATTCACTTTGATGTAATTCACACTGTATCAACACAGCACTGTGTTGTGTAGGCGAGCCTGCACTTACCAGGTTCTCATTCACTTTGATGTAATTCACACGAGGAACTGTATCAACACAGCACTGTGTTGTGTAGGCGAGCCTGCACTTACCAGGTTTCTCATTCACTTTGATGTAATTCACACGAGGAACTGTATCAACACAGCACTGTGTTGTGTGAGGCGAGCCTGCACTTACCAGGTTCTCATTCACTTTGATGTAATTCACACGAGGAACTGTATCAACACAGCACTGTGTTGTGTAGCGAGCCTGCACTTACCAGGTTCTCATTCACTTTGATGTAATTCACACGAGGAACTGTATCAACACAGCACCTGTGTTGTTGTAGGCGAGCCTGCACTTACCAGGTTCTCATTCACTTTGATGTAATTCACACGAGGAACTGTATCAACACAGCACTGTGTTGTGTTAGGCGAGCCTGCACTTACCAGGTTCTCATTCACTTTGATGTAATTCACACTGTATCAACACAAGCACTGTGTTGTGGTAGGCGAGCCTGCACTTACCAGGTTCTCATTCACTTTGATGTAATTCACACTGTATCAACACAGCACTGTGTTGTGTAGGCGAGCCTGCACTTACCAGGTTCTCATTCACTTTGATGTAATTCACACTGTATCAACACAGCACTGTGTTGTGTAGGCGAGCCTGCACTTACCAGGTTCTCATTCACTTTGATGTAATTCACACTGTATCAACACAGCACTGTGTTGTGTAGGCGAGCCTGCACTTACCAGGTTCTCATTCACTTTGATGTAATTCACACTGTATCAACACAGCACTGTGTTGTGTAGGCGAGCCTGCACTTACCAGGTTCTCATCCACTTTGATGTAATTCACACTGTATCAACACAGCACTGTGTTGTGTAGGCGAGCCTGCACTTACCAGGTTCTCATTCACTTTGATGTAATTCACACTGTATCAACACAGCACTGTGTTGTGTAGGCGAGCCTGCACTTACCAGGTTCTCATTCACTTTGATGTAATTCACACGAGGAACTGTATCAACACAGCACTGTGTTGTGTAGGCGAGCCTGCACTTACCAGGTTCTCATCCACTTTGATGTAATTCACACTTGTATCAACACAGCACTGTGTTGTGTAGGCGAGCCTGCACTTACCAGGTTCTCATTCACTTTGATGTAATTCACACTGTATCAACACAGCACTGTGTTGTGTAGGCGAGCCTGCACTTACCAGGTTCTCATTCACTTTGATGTAATTCACACTGTATCAACACAGCACTGTGTTGTGTAGGCGAGCCTGCACTTACCAGGTTCTCATTCACTTTGATGTAATTCACACTGTATCAACACAGCACTGTGTTGTGTAGGCGAGCCTGCACTTACCAGGTTCTCATTCACTTTGATGTAATTCACACTGTATCAACACAGCACTGTGTTGTGTAGGCGAGCCTGCACTTACCAGGTTCTCATTCACTTTGATGTAATTCACACTGTATCAACACAGCACTGTGTTGTGTAGGCGAGCCTGCACTTACCAGGTTCTCATTCACTTTGATGTAATTCACACTGTATCAACACAGCACTGTGTTGTGTAGGCGAGCCTGCACTTACCAGGTTCTCATTCACTTTGATGTAATTCACACTGTATCAACACAGCACTGTGTTGTGTAGGCGAGCCTGCACTTACCAGGTTCTCATTCACTTTGATGTAATTCACACTGTATCAACACAGCACTGTGTTGTGTAGGCGAGCCTGCACTTACCAGGTTCTCATTCACTTTGATGTAATTCACACTGTATCAACACAGCACTGTGTTGTGTAGGCGAGCCTGCACTTACCAGGTTCTCATTCACTTTGATGTAATTCACACTGTATCAACACAGCACTGTGTTGTGTAGGCGAGCCTGCACTTACCAGGTTCTCATTCACTTTGATGTAATTCACACTGTATCAACACAGCACTGTGTTGTGTAGGCGAGCCTGCACTTACCAGGTTCTCATTCACTTTGATGTAATTCACACTGTATCAACACAGCACTGTGTTGGTGTAGGCGAGCCTGCACTTACCAGGTTCTCATTCACTTTGATGTAATTCACACTGTATCAACACAGCACTGTGTTGTGTAGGCGAGCCTGCACTTACCAGGTTCTCATTCACTTTGATGTAATTCACACTGTATCAACACAGCACTGTGTTGTGTAGGCGAGCCTGCACACTTACCAGGTTCTCATTCACTTTGATGTAATTCACACTGTATCAACACAGCACTGTGTTGTGTAGGCGAGCCTGCACTTACCAGGTTCTCATTCACTTTGATGTAATTCACACTGTATCAACACAGCACTGTGTTGTGTAGGCGAGCCTGCACTTACCAGGTTCTCATTCACTTTGATGTAATTCACACTGTATCAAACACAGCACTGTGTTGTGTAGGCGAGCCTGCACTTACCAGGTTCTCATCCACTTTGAAGTAATTCACACTGTATCAACACAGCACTGTGTTGTGTAGGCGAGCCTGCACTTACCCAGTTCTCATTCCACTTTGAATGTAATTCACACTGTATCAACACAGCACTGTGTTGTGTAGGCGAGCCTGCACTTACCAGGTTCTCATTCACTTTGATGTAATTCACACTGTATCAACAACAGCACTGTGTTGTGTAGGCGAGCCTGCCACTTACCAGGTTCTCATTCACTTTGATGTAATTCACACTGTATCAAACACAGCACTGTGTTGTGTAGGCGAGCCTGCACTTACCAGGTTCTCATTCACTTTGATGTAATTCACACTGTATCAACACAGCACTGTGTTGTGTAGGCGAGCCTGCCACTTACCAGGTTCTCATTCACTTTGATGTAATTCACACTGTATCAACACAGACACTGTGTTGTGTAGGCGAGCCTGCACTTACCAGGTTCTCATTCACTTTGATGTAATTCACACTGTATCAACACAGCACTGTGTTGTGTAGGCGAGCCTGCACTTACCAGGTTCTCATTCACTTTGATGTAATTCACACTGTATCAACACAGCACTGGTGTTGTGTAGGCGAGCCTGCACTTACCAGGTTCTCATTCACTTTGATGTAATTCACACTGTATCAACACAGCACTGTGTTGTGTAGGCGAGCCTGCACTTACCAGGTTCTCATTCACTTTGATGTAATTCACACTGTATCAACACAGCACTGTGTTGTGTAGGCGAGCCTGCACTTAACCAGGTTCTCATTCACTTTGATGTAATTCACACTGTATCAACACAGCACTGTGTTGTGTAGGCGAGCCTGCACTTACCAGGTTCTCATTCACTTTGATGTAATTCACACTGTATCAACACAGCACTGTGTTGTGTAGGCGAGCCTGCACTTACCAGGTTCTCATCCACTTTGATGTAATTCACACTGTATCAACACAGCACTGTGTTGTGTAGGCGAGCCTGCAACTTACCAGGTTCTCATCCACTTTGATGTAATTCACACTGTATCAACACAGCACTGTGTTGTGTAGGCGAGCCTGCACTTACCAGGTTCTCATTCACTTTGATGTAATTCACACTGTATCAACACAGCACTGTGTTGTGTAGGCGAGCCTGCACTTACCAGGTTCTCATTCACTTTGATGTAATTCACACTGTATCAACACAGCACTGTGTTGTGTAGGCGAGCCTGCACTTACCAGGTTCTCATTCACTTTGATGTAATTCACACTGTATCAACACCAGCACTGTGTTGTGTAGGCGAGCCTGCACTTACCAGGTTCTCATTCACTTTGATGTAATTCACCACTGTATCAACACAGCACTGTGTTGTGTAGGCGAGCCTGCACTTACCAGGTTCTCATCCACTTTGATGTAATTCACACTGTATCAACACAGCACTGTGTTGTGTAGGCGAGCCTGCACTTACCAGGTTCTCATCCACTTTGATGTAATTCACACTGTATCAACACAGCACTGTGTTGTGTAGGCGAGCCTGCACTTACCAGGTTCTCATTCACTTTGATGTAATTCACACTGTATCAACACAGCACTGTGTTGTGTAGGCGAGCCTGCACTTACCAGGTTCTCATTCACTTTGATGTAATTCACACTGTATCAAACACAGCACTGTGTTGTGTGTAGGCGAGCCTGCACTTACCAGGTTTCTCATTCACTTTGATGTAATTCACACTGTATCAACACAGCACTGTGTTGTGTAGGCGAGCCTGCACTTACCAGGTTCTCATTCACTTTGATGTAATTCACACTGTATCAACACAGCACTGTGTTGTGTAGGCGAGCCTGCACTTACCAGGTTCTCATTCACTTTGATGTAATTCACACTGTATCAACACAGCACTGTGTTGTGTAGGCGAGCCTGCACTTACCAGGTTCTCATTCACTTTGATGTAATTCACACTGTATCAACACAGCACTGTGTTGTGTAGGCGAGCCTGCACTTACCAGGTTCTCATTCACTTTGATGTAATTCACACTGTATCAACACAGCACTGTGTTGTGTAGGCGAGCCTGCACTTACCAGGTTCTCATCCACTTTGATGTAATTCACACTGTATCAACACAGCACTGTGTTGTGTAGGCGAGCCTGCACTTACCAGGTTCTCATTCACTTTGATGTAATTCACACTGTATCAACACAGCACTGTGTTGTGTAGGCGAGCCTGCACTTACCATGTTCTCATCCACTTTGATGTAATTCACACTGTATCAACACAGCACTGTGTTGTGTAGGCGAGCCTGCACTTACCAGGTTCTCATTCACTTTGATGTAATTCACACTGTATCAACACAGCACTGTGTTGTGTAGGCGAGCCTGCACTTACCAGGTTCTCATCCACTTTGATGTAATTCACACTGTATCAACACAGCACTGTGTTGTGTAGGCGAGCCTGCACTTACCAGGTTCTCATTCACTTTGATGTAATTCACACTGTATCAACACAGCACTGTGTTGTGTAGGCGAGCCTGCACTTACCAGGTTCTCATTCACTTTGATGTAATTCACACTGTATCAACACAGCACTGTGTTGTGTAGGCGAGCCTGCACTTACCAGGTTCTCATCCACTTTGATGTAATTCACACTGTATCAACACAGCACTGTGTTGTGTAGGCGAGCCTGCACTTACCAGGTTCTCATCCACTTTGATGTAATTCACACTGTATCAACACAGCACTGTGTTGTGTAGGCGAGCCTGCACTTACCAGGTTCTCATCCACTTTGATGTAATTCACACTGTATCAACACAGCACTGTGTTGTGTAGGCGAGCCTGCACTTACCAGGTTCTCATCCACTTTGATGTAATTCACACTGTATCAACACAGCACTGTGTTGTGTAGGCGAGCCTGCACTTACCAGGTTCTCATCCACTTTGATGTAATTCACACTGTATCAAACACAGCACTGTGTTGTGTAGGCGAGCCTGCACTTACCAGGTTCTCATCCACTTTGATGTAATTCACACTGTATCAACACAGCACTGTGTTGTGTAGGCGAGCCTGCACTTACCAGGTTCTCATTCACTTTGATGTAATTCACACTGTATCAACACAGCACTGTGTTGTGTAGGCGAGCCTGCACTTACCAGGTTCTCATCCACTTTGATGTAATTCACACTGTATCAACACAGCACTGTGTTGTGTAGGCGAGCCTGCACTTACCAGGTTCTCATCCACTTTGATGTAATTCACACTGTATCAACACAGCACTGTGTTGTGTAGGCGAGCCTGCACTTACCAGGTTCTCATTCACTTTGATGTAATTCACACTGTATCAACACAGCACTGTGTTGTGTAGGCGAGCCTGCACTTACCAGGTTCTCGTCCACTTTGATGTAATTCACACTGTATCAACACAGCACTGTGTTGTGTAGGCGAGCCTGCACTTACCAGGTTCTCATCCACTTTGATGTAATTCACACTGTATCAACACAGCACTGTGTTGTGTAGGCGAGCCTGCACTTACCAGGTTCTCATCCACTTTGATGTAATTCACACTGTATCAACACAGCACTGTGTTGTGTAGGCGAGCCTGCACTTACCAGTTTCTCATTCACTTTGATGTAATTCACACTGTATCAACACAGCACTGTGTTGTGTAGGCGAGCCTGCACTTACCAGGTTCTCATCCACTTTGATGTAATTCACACTGTATCAACACAGCACTGTGTTGTGTAGGCGAGCCTGCACTTACCAGGTTCTCATTCACTTTGATGTAATTCACACTGTATCAACACAGCACTGTGTTGTGTAGGCGAGCCTGCACTTACCAGGTTCTCATTCACTTTGATGTAATTCACACTGTATCAACACAGCACTGTGTTGTGTAGGCGAGCCTGCACTTACCAGGTTCTCATTCACTTTGATGTAATTCACACTGTATCAACACAGCACTGTGTTGTGTAGGCGAGCCTGCACTTACCAGGTTCTCATTCACTTTGATGTAATTCACACTGTATCAACACAGCACTGTGTTGTGTAGGCGAGCCTGCACTTACCAGGTTCTCATTCACTTTGATGTAATTCACACTGTATCAACACAGCACTGTGTTGTGTAGGCGAGCCTGCACTTACCAGGTTCTCATCCACTTTGATGTAATTCACACTGTATCAACACAGCACTGTGTTGTGTAGGCGAGCCTGCACTTACCAGGTTCTCATTCACTTTGATGTAATTCACACTGTATCAACACAGCACTGTGTTGTGTAGGCGAGCCTGCACTTACCAGGTTCTCATTCACTTTGATGTAATTCACACTGTATCAACACAGCACTGTGTTGTGTAGGCGAGCCTGCACTTACCAGGTTCTCATTCACTTTGATGTAATTCACACTGTATCAACACAGCACTGTGTTGTGTAGGCGAGCCTGCACTTACCAGGTTCTCATTCACTTTGATGTAATTCACACTGTATCAACACAGCACTGTGTTGTGTAGGCGAGCCTGCACTTACCAGGTTCTCATTCACTTTGATGTAATTCACACTGTATCAACACAGCACTGTGTTGTGTAGGCGAGCCTGCACTTACCAGGTTCTCATTCACTTTGATGTAATTCACACTGTATCAACACAGCACTGTGTTGTGTAGGCGAGCCTGCACTTACCAGGTTCTCATTCACTTTGATGTAATTCACACTGTATCAACACAGCACTGTGTTGTGTAGGCGAGCCTGCACTTACCAGGTTCTCATCCACTTTGATGTAATTCACACTGTATCAACACAGCACTGTGTTGTGTAGGCGAGCCTGCACTTACCAGGTTCTCATTCACTTTGATGTAATTCACACTGTATCAACACAGCACTGTGTTGTGTAGGCGAGCCTGCACTTACCAGGTTCTCATTCACTTTGATGTAATTCACACTGTATCAACACAGCACTGTGTTGTGTAGGCGAGCCTGCACTTACCAGGTTCTCATTCACTTTGATGTAATTCACACTGTATCAACACAGCACTGTGTTGTGTAGGCGAGCCTGCACTTACCAGGTTCTCATTCACTTTGATGTAATTCACACTGTATCAACACAGCACTGTGTTGTGTAGGCGAGCCTGCACTTACCAGGTTCTCATCCACTTTGATGTAATTCACACTGTATCAACACAGCACTGTGTTGTGTAGGCGAGCCTGCACTTACCAGGTTCTCATTCACTTTGATGTAATTCACACTGTATCAACACAGCACTGTGTTGTGTAGGCGAGCCTGCACTTACCAGGTTCTCATCCACTTTGATGTAATTCACACTGTATCAACACAGCACTGTGTTGTGTAGGCGAGCCTGCACTTACCAGGTTCTCATCCACTTTGATGTAATTCACACTGTATCAACACAGCACTGTGTTGTGTAGGCGAGCCTGCACTTACCAGGTTCTCATTCACTTTGATGTAATTCACACTGTATCAACACAGCACTGTGTTGTGTAGGCGAGCCTGCACTTACCAGGTTCTCATTCACTTTGATGTAATTCACACTGTATCAACACAGCACTGTGTTGTGTAGGCGAGCCTGCACTTACCAGGTTCTCATCCACTTTGATGTAATTCACACTGTATCAACACAGCACTGTGTTGTGTAGGCGAGCCTGCACTTACCAGGTTCTCATCCACTTTGATGTAATTCACACTGTATCAACACAGCACTGTGTTGTGTAGGCGAGCCTGCACTTACCAGGTTCTCATTCACTTTGATGTAATTCACACTGTATCAACACAGCACTGTGTTGTGTAGGCGAGCCTGCACTTACCAGGTTCTCATCCACTTTGATGTAATTCACACTGTATCAACACAGCACTGTGTTGTGTAGGCGAGCCTGCACTTACCAGGTTCTCATCCACTTTGATGTAATTCACACTGTATCAACACAGCACTGTGTTGTGTAGGCGAGCCTGCACTTACCAGGTTCTCATCCACTTTGATGTAATTTAAATTCACAACTCTACTGGGTATTGAACCCAGGTCTGGGTGTGACTGCAAATCAGCAGACGTTAAATGGAGTATTTTTGTTGTTGCAACAGGGATTTGTACCCGATGCTGCTGGTGGCCAACAAAGTGGACTTGGTTCACCTGCGCAAAGTGACGGAGGAGTGTGGGCGTGAACTGGCCCACAAGTTGGGCATCCCTTACATAGAGACCAGTGCCAAAGATCCACCTCTCAACGTGGATGCAGCCTTCCATGAGGCAAGTAACTCCCTCTCTTATAATGTTTATGAGGTTCATTGTAATAACATTTAATTGAGTTAATTTAACATCTTACCTCATAATTTAGTGGAATTATTGAGAACATGTTTCAGTATTGCTGTTCTGCCCGAGGGCACGTCTTTCACTGCAATCATAGCATTTCTATGCTACACTTTGCAGCTTTACTAGGGAATTGTAGATGTGGTAGCTTCCTGTTGCTTTCCACACCGGTGAAGGATGATGATGATGCTCAGGGACTTAAAGCTACCTGACGTTTGTCTTACAGGTGAGGAAAAAACCTCACCCAGGAAGGTTGTCCTGACCGGGAATTGAACCTGGGCCCACTTGGTAACACGCTACCTCGAGACCACAGCAGTGATAACTAATAAATAGCGAGTCGTGAAATCTTATCTCACAAACTCTGTGATCTTCAAGCACAGGACTGCAGTTTCAAGAGGCAACGTGAACCATCTTTATGACTGTTAAATTTCAGTCTACACCTGCATCTTCAAAGCTGATAAGCTGATAAAATAAAAAAATTTACAGGGGAAGCAAAAACAATTTTGACATTTTTAAATTTAAATATATTTTGTAAAGCTAATATGGATATCGTGCAACTAGTTTTCAAATACAATTTCTTGTTTAGTAGAGTCAAAATTATATTAAAATTAATGTTGGGAAAATTGTTTTTTGCTTCCCTGTAAAATTTTTCTTTTTATGACTTACTACCTTTCCCATGTTAATGCCTCAATTCAGGTAAATTGTGGTAGAGCTGGATTCTCTTCTTAGGGTTCAGAGGTTGGTACACAGGAGACACTTCATAAAAAAATTGTTTGTTGAAGAAATAATTCAGATTTATTCCAAGTCTTGAGTTCCAAGAAGATCAAGTTAATTCTGGTGGCAATATTCTTCACCATATATTTAAAATGTGAAGAGCAACGGGAAGCTACCACAGCTATAATTCCCTAGTAAAGCTGCAATGCATAGCATGAAAATGCTATGATTGCAGTGAAAGACCTGCCCTCGGGCAGAATAGAATATTTAAAATCAATTCTTCTTATTTTCATTTCAAGTACAATATGAAACTTTTCACCATCCTAGAATCGGAGAGATTATAAAATTCTATCTGACGAGCCATTCTTGCTTCTATTTAAAACAAAACATCGATACAGAATGAATAAATTAAACACGTTAAAATATAAAGTTTTTTATTACATCACATGACTTTATTCTTATTTTATATTAGTTAATAATTCCATTAAATGTAAGGTTAAATCTGATTGGTCACATAAGAAAGATAAGTGATTTTAATTCCAGTCACAATTTAGTTTACTTTCATTTATAAGAGAATAAAAGAAAGGTATTATTTAAAAAAAATAAATAAAAATATTTATTTAGTAACATATTTTTATTATTATTAAGAGATTTTTATTTGACAATAACTAACAATGAAATTATATTTAAAAAGAAAAATTTATGGCTAGACTGGCGTTTGAACCCAGGACCTTTGACTACTACCTAGGTAGCTCAGATGGAAGAGGATTGACATAGAAAGTCAAAGGTCCTGGGTTCAAACCCCAGTCTAGGCGTATATTTTTCTTTTCAAATATAATTTGTCCATCATTAAGGTGTTTAAAAACGAATAATATTAAGATTAACAATGAAATATTTAGATTTTTATTTAAAGTTATATTTAAGTATAAAAAGAATGTTAAAATACAAAATTATTTATTAACTTTAATTGTATTATTAAGTGAATGTTAAAATGCTGCTTCACAGTTCACTTGGTTATTTACACAGTGTTACCAGTTCTGTTGTGTTGCAGGTCGTGCGTATAATTCGCAATCAGCCGCCAGCAGAACTGGAGAAGAATCGAAGAAATCGAAGACGTCCCATAAAGTGCATATTGCTGTAGCATTATGGGTAAAACATATACTGTGCTCATGTAAAAAAAAAAAGAGAGAATTTTTAATGTCTAATTTTACTTTTGAAACGTAAACGCACATTTAACAAGAGCTCATCTCCCGTGATTGGTCAGATGCGACAATAAGACTGCTACTCGTGCTCGCTGGCCGCAGAAATGAAGAGAAACATTATCTGTCTCTTGCAGCTGTACAACTTGTTTCCCATTCTCAACTGTCCGTCCTGTTGGAGTAGCTTAGGACATTCTGCTAGATCCATATATAAATAGGCTAAGACAAAACAGTTTTTGCTCTGTTTGTCAACTGATTTCCTTTTTTTGTTTTGTTTAATAGCTGCTGATGAGCTTTAGTGTTATCGATAAAAAAAATTGGAAACAGTTAATTCTGCCGTTTTTAACTTCAAGTCAGTGTTTATGCAAAATCTCAATGGTGCAACAGTTAAATTTCTCACAGAGAAGCATTGTGTTGTTATGTCCAAAAAATTATCTGCTGTTTTTAACTGCAAGGCACTAAAATCCAGCGCCGAAGCTCCCATTTAAACTATATGGAAGTAATAAAAATTAGAAGCAAAGAACACATAAGAAATATTAAAAATGGGGAAATAGAAAAATCTGCAGTTGCTGCTCATGTTTGGTCTGAAAAACATAATATAAATTCAGACACTAAATTATTTAAAACAGTTAGAAAATACAAAAGAGCTGACTATTTGGGAAAAATCTATAGTCAGAAGAACAAAAACAGAGTTATGAATTTTAAAATACCGACGGAGTGTGACCTTGTTTGAAGGTTCTTTGGCCAACCACAGGATGGAGCTAACATCGACATCCAGGGTGTGCAACATAAATCAAACCAGTCTGGACAAGCTGACGATAAAACAGAATTGTTTTGAAACATGTCCAAGAACAAATCAACATTAATATTGAGGTAAGATGATCAGACTGAAAATAATATAAATAAATACATACCTCATTTTGAAATCTATATTAAAGTTGTTTCAGCCAACAATATGCTGATTGTGTGACAGACACATGTCAGACTCCATCCTAAGGCAATTCTAAATTACCAACCAAATGGCAGCCCAGGAAGAAATTATTGCAAAATCCTTTGTAGACGGTCACACTGAGAGGAAGCTCATGTTGATGAAAATTCTTCTTCTTCTTCTTAAACAATTTTCATCCTGTTTATTTCCAAAATCACTCCTCGGAGGAAGATGTATTGGATGTGCATTCAACTTGATCCTTGGGACTGCGAACAATGTATAAGATACACCTTGAAGTGGGTTGCAGCCCGTTTTCATGGTGGGTTTATTATTCGTGGTTTCCTCCCTAGGCCGATTGCCTTCACCCGGCTCCAGAGCTCAGCCTGGAGTTGTCTCTCCTAGATGGGTTGTCTTGCAGGACTAACGAACCCCATCCGCCCGTTTGGCAGTAGATGTAGAGTTGCCTCTTGCATCAGGTACACCGTACCAAAGGACTCCTCCGCTGTATGTGCCATTGAGGTCTTCACCGTAACCCTGGCAAGGGACCCTCACAAGGTACTATCATCTGGGCAAGCTGAACGAAGGTCTTTTTTTACGAGGTATTACTCCTCCCCTCAACCTTTTTTCAACCTGGCTTCTGATGGGCTATGGCTATGATGAAAATTGTTTGCTGAAATAAGAGGCTTCTCAGAAAACAAGACAATGTCTTGTTCCAGACGAGAGAGGTGAGGTGTGAATAAGTTGTTTTAATCTCTCGTTTGCTACAATAAATTAATTTTAAAATATTTATCAGAAGTAATATTTCAATAGAAAAATTTACACATAAACTGCAATTTTAACCCGAGGTCTCGTCCCCAGTTTAGGCTACATTTTTTTCTTCAAATATTAATTTGTCCTTCAGTGTGAGTGATGAATTTAAATAAAAACATGGATAGTTCAAAGTATTGAAATGAAATATTGAAAAAATCTGATTCAAAATATAAATCACTGGTTTTTATTTTATAAAATTATTATTTAATAGTGAGTGGAGAACATATTCTGAACGACTCACCTCATATATTTTCAAATTTCTTTGATACCGCCGGTTTCAGACAATATCTTGTCCCTCTTCAGTCATTTATTTATTTATTTTTTTTGTGTCCTGCTGTAAGCTACAGATATTTAATGTTGTCTCTTCATTTCACACATGCACAGTGGAAGGTTTCAGTGTTGCCAATCAAACTTGTGGAAACAACAGCTGACTTGCTCTCTCTGTATCAAACCCTTTATAAAAAGTATTCAATTTAAAGGAAGTGACGCTATCAGCTTTATTCTAAATAATAGGAGTTCACGACTCGCCTCATATTTGTAGATTTCTTCAAGACCGAAGTTTCAATGTGTTCAGCATAATTATCAATTACACTGAGTAACAAAAAAAAAAGTTGAACATTAATGTGGCATTTAAAACTAATAAAACTTTACAAAATATAATAAAAACAATAAAACCAAAAGAAATATTATCAGGTGTATATAAATTGAAGTATGACACATGTGACAATGTCTATATAGGACAAACTGGTAGACCTTTTATCTCTCGGATGAAAGAACACATGAGAGCATATAACAGAAATTTAGAATATTCAAAATATGCTAACCACCTATTCCAATTTAATCATTGTTTCGATCCAAATTTTGAAATTTTACATGTTTGTGATAAGGGTAAGAAGTTGGGCCTTTTGGAGGCTGTAGAAATAAATAAATTGAAAAGTAGTGATATACTGTTAAATTCTCAACTTGATTTGAATGAATCCCCTTTGTTAAATTAAAAAATTTAAATAAATTATTGTTGTATTGTTGCTTAGATCAGTTGATATGTACTATAATAACACAATTCATAATTTGTTAACATGTCTGAAGAAGGTACAGTGTACTGAAACAGCTGTCACTGAATTATATCTTAATAAATATGCAAATCAAATAAAACTAAGTTTTATTTTTATTTAATTAATAAAAAACATTGAAAATTTGTTTTGGAAGTTGATTGGTCAGCCAACAGAGAGAGAGAAAAAATCAACCTACAGCCACCGTTTCCACAGTTAGAAAGAATTGATAAATGATGCCTAAGGCATCGAAACTCAAAAGAGTCTTCAAGAAAGCTACAAATATGATGTGAGTCGTGCATATCTAACTCATGAGTGTTACTTGCTTGAAATATTAAAATGCATTTCTCAGTTGACATGTTTCACTTTCCATAATGAAAATCAGTTACTAACTCCATGTAGTTCTGAAGAGTGAGTCTGGTGTGTTTCCACGAATTTTGTGGTGTTGTTGGTATGACTGTACAGAGGCTCTGTTTTCTCAATGTTTCCTTAATACCATCACTGCATAGTTCCTGCCATTAACACTTATAAATGATATTGTGACTCCCTTTCTCTATCATTTATGTAATGTTCAGTGGGTGGCATTTAAATATCACTTAAAATTCATAAATATAAATTTCTCGTATGAAAAAAATTTTGATTGGCAAGTTTATAGAAGTTATTTATTTCTATTGAGTAAAGTGAATAATTTTTAAATCAATATATGTGACACTAAGTAAACCAGTGCTAACTGACTGAACGTGACAAATCAATATATGTGACACGCGGAACAAAACACTAAGTAAACCAGTGCTAACTGACTGAACGTGACAAATCAATATATGTGACAAGCAGAACAAAACACCAAGTAAACCAGTGCTAACTGACTGAACGTGACAAATCAATATATGTGACACGCGGAACAAAACACTAAGTAAACCAGTGCTAACTGACTGAACGTGACAAATCAATATATGTGACATGCGGAACAAAACACTAAGTAAACCAGTGCTAACTGACTGAACGTGACAAATCAATATATGTGACACGCAGAACAAAACACTAAGTAAACCAGTGCTAACTGACTGAACGTGACAAATCAATATATGTGACACGCGGAACAAAACACTAAGTAAACCAGTGCTAACTGACTGAACGTGACAAATCAATATATGTGACAAGCAGAACAAAACACCAAGTAAACCAGTGCTAACTGACTGAACGTGACAAATCAATATATGTGACACGCGGAACAAAACACTAAGTAAACCAGTGCTAACTGACTGAACGTGACAAATCAATATATGTGACATGCGGAACAAAACACTAAGTAAACCAGTGCTAACTGACTGAACGTGACAAATCAATATATGTGACATGCAGAACAAAACACTAAGTAAACCAGTGCTAACTGACTGAATGACAAATCAATATATGTGACACGCAGAACAAAACACTAAGTAAACCAGTGCTAACTGACTGAACGTGACAAATTTGAATTGGCTGTTTTTGAAAGAAAGGAGAAGAATATATCGTCGCTTAAGAAACAATACCGCGTAACTGACACTTTTAGTGAAATTGACATTTGACTGAAGAAGTGCGCTCAGTTCAAACATAGATTAGGATGACATTTTGTACCGTGACCTGCTAAACTTCTAGATACAATGGTTTCAATCTGTAGGTACTAAGGAGAAAAATAAACAGTTTTTTTTGTTTCTCATGTAACATTTGTATTTTGTTAGTTACGCAGTATTGTTTCTTAAGCAACGATATGGAAGATGGTGAAAGAAGGAATTGATCAGAATCCAAGCTACAGAAATTAAATTCTTACATGGGTTAGTTACATAAAACAAGGAGAGATAGAATAACAAATGACGGAGTCCAGAGAGACATTAAATGTATAAAAATTAACAACAGACATAGAAAAAATAGACTAAAATGGTTTGCACATATAAAGAGGATGGAAAAGGAAAGACTACTACAAAAACTGTTAGATCTCAAGATACAAGGAAAATGACCACGAGAAAGATGGATTAACCAGGTGAAGAAATGTCTACAGGAAAGAGGATACGACTGAGAAGAATTATTGGATTTGAACCTGGGAGTCTGAAATGTTACTGGATCAGCCAAGTCACAGAGTATTCCAATTTTTTTTTTACTATTATTATGGAAAGGAGAAAAAATTGCTGTATTTCCAACTTACAAAAGTAAGTAGAGAAAAAAACTGTATATCTTACAATATCATTTGTAATTTAAAATTGTGCAATTCAATTTTCATCTCATTCAAACCCCCCCCCCCATCACTGTCCCTTTATTTGATAAACAATGTAGGCTATGTGTTTTGTGGTCATTCTCAACACAGAGCAGAGAAACATTATTTGATTGAAATAGCAAATTTTCATTTGTAGTGAAAGATATTTAGGAGAACTTGGAGAGACAGTGCCGTGCTGTCTAAATATTGCATGAAGGAGAAGGAATTATCTAGTGATACACAATAGGACATGCATTTGAGCCATCTATGGACTGTAGCACAAACTCAGAAAAAAAAATTGAACCTCAGAAAGTTGGTAATTTTTTTGTTGATAATGTATAATAATGATGCTGTTACTAAACTTGAAAGCTTTAAATACAAGAATTGGTAGGAACACAAGCTCTATTTTCATGAAATACAGCACTTCTGCTTTAAATATAGAAAATAAATTAGATTTTTGTATTTGTTCTTTTTTTTTTTAATATCAGAAAAATGAGTGGAGAAGTGCACTGGTGGAATTGTAGAATAAACATTTGTTGTTCTTTAGTTATGTATAATTTTTAAGTACAAATTTTAATTTTCATGTTTAAGCAATTGAAATGAATTGAAGGTTCTGTTGATGTGTAAATCTTCAAGGAATGTAACATTATTTTACCTGTCTTTTTAACCTAATTCTGCAGAAAGAACCAAGCCAATAGAAGAATGAAGGCTACTTGTAGTGCACAATGAACCACATCTTTGCTTTCTTAGGAATCCACACTGAGGTATTATTTATTTAGACTATTTAACTCATTCCCCAAATGGGAGTCAATGACCAATCACATTTCAATGATTTTTCATTTACAACCAATCACAGTCGTGTTTCGCCTAAAATTTACCAACTGAAGTTTATCATAATAAAGAAAGCACCTCTCTTTTAACATTCTGAATAGGTCATAGCATTATTTTGCAGTGACTGACTCCATAAGAAATGCGGCTACCAGATTGTATATATAGTGCTTGCGGGAGTTAATATAAAAACATTTGTAGCAATTGATTATACCACCAAAAAAAGAAACCACTGTTTGCACTTTCTTAAATATATTTTTTCTCAGGAATAACATTCTAGAAAAATATAATTGTCATATTTACATCATAGGACATCAGAAATCAATTAATATACAGTTTGATATTGTTTATTTTTTATTATTTCACTCACCTCATACTTCATAAATCATAGTTATAAATACAGTTTGATATGTTTCATTTTTTCTCCACTAGAGTGCATTCTTACAATATTGCGTTCCTTTGGCAATAAATAATATGATCTGGTTGCAGTGTCGAACAAAAGAAGCAAATGAAGCGTACAGATCATTTCTCATTGGTTTTGAAACATCAGCATTTACATTAAATATATAAATATTTTAAAATAACTATATTTAAATAATGATTTGTGAGTAAACAGCTTAATTTTATTCGTTAAATAGTCCTAACAAATGCCACTCTTGATTTCCAAATTATCTAGATAATTTGGAAATCACTCATGGCATTACTTATGATAAACTTTTATCATTCACCTCATATTCTTCTTCTTTTTAAATTAGTTGGAATTTTGTACTTCAGTTCCATCTTCAGTAATTTTGTGACCCTTGTTCTGCCTCTCACTCCCTCTGTTGGTAGACTGAAATCCTCAAAATCAAGTAATTTTTCCCGGAAATTTCAAAGTTCATTAATTTCTCCTTTTTTGTTTTTTTGAATGCAGATTTTTTCCCAAACAGTCAGTTCTTTGGGTTTTTTCTATTTGATTTAATAATTTAGCCTTCTTTTCGATAAGATGTTTTTCAGCCCATGCATGGGAGCCACAGCAGATTTTTCTACTTCCCCTTTCTCGACATTCCTGAGATGTTCTTTCACTCTAGTTTTCAAATTTCTCTTAGTTTTTCCAATGTAAAAATTCTCACATCCTTTGCATTTAATCTGATAAAATCCCTGATTTGTTTTCTTTTATTTTGTCATTTTTGTTGAATCTTCTTCTTCTATTGTCGTTTCAACCTATAATGCACTTGGTTCTTCGACTAGCATTTCTGCTGTCTATAAATTATCCTCTTCAATATCCTGTTCTGCATGTATATTTAGTAGCTGATTAAAGTAACTTTTCCATCTATTTTATATGTAGGGGATGATTGGAAAACATTAGCTCAGGATATGGATGTATGGAGAGCTTATGTCTGTGTGGCCATGAACCTATCGGTTCGATAGTGCCAGTGAGTTAGTCAGTCTTGTTCTTCGTAGACTGGTTTCGGAACTTTCTTCTTAAATAAATAATAGCCCATAGTGTTAATTCCTAAAAATGTAATTTTTGTAATTTACCTCAGGTTTTGTCATGTACTATGCAGGAGGCACTCATCATGTCAGCTATCTGTAAACAATACAGAACTGCCATATGTCCACCTTCCTTTAAAAGCATTTTATATACAGTGTGTTCATAAAGTCCCTGGATATTTTGTGGATAATCTAGTCAAACACAACACAAACTGTAAGTTAGTATTGACTTTTTTTTAGATTAACACTATGATATATTATATTTGGAGAGACAAATTATACGGTCAGACTGGGTTTTGAACCTAGGACCTTTGGCTTTCGAGGCCAATGCACTAACACTGAGCTACCTGAGAAACTCCAATCTAAACACAAATTTTTCTCTTATACATTGTTAATTCCCGATCACCGAATGCTACGAGCATTTACTTGATCATGTGATTATACAGCATTCAGCGATTGGGAATTAACAGTGTATAAGAGAAAATTTTGTGTTTAGATTGGAGTGCCCAGATAGCTCAGTTGGTAGAGCATTTGGCCTAGAAAAAGACCTTTTCCTGGGTTCAAACCCCAGTCTGAGTGTATAATTTTCTATTCAAATATAATTTATCCTTCAATGAGAAGTGTTAAATTAATAATAAAAACATGTTACCAATTATTAAATATATAGAAGTAATATGACATAGATGTTAAAGCATCTATCATTTCCCTTCCATGCAGTTAGGCCACTTGGCCTGTTCTGATCTCACTTTAGGTTCTTCATTGACGTCCTTATCTATAAATAGCAAAATTTATGCATTTGTAATCACTTAGGGGGACACTACTGCAACATGCCAGAGAGTCCCCGTGCGGTGAGGATTTTTAAACTAGTCTAAACCTTTTGATTGTACCATGACCCTGGAGTTGACTCAACCTCTAACAGAAATGAGTGCTGTATTTTTGTTCTGGTGGTAAAGACAGCTACCTCAAGGCCTGTAGTGGATCACTCTACTTTTTAATTTGCTCTTTGAACTTAACTTACATGGGCTAGTGGTCAGCGTTTCTGACTACTGTCCTGGTCAAACCATAGGAATTTTTCTTCAAAGGGAATTATTCCTGTGGTTGCTCATTGTCTGGAATTTAGGTTAAGAACTCTCCTGGTGCTTCATTATCATTTATCACCCCTCATATCATCGGGTAACGTAACTCCATCTTCCAGGTGCCCCAACTTCAGAAGTGGGTTACAATTACGCCAGTGCCAAGAGAGAAACCAGAAATGACAACCAGAGGCATTGAACAAAAAAAAAATTACATGATTTTTAAAGAAAGATGACGACATTGTTGTATGAATTGAGCATATTTTTAATCTGTTGCTAGCGAACCTAACTATTCATTCAACTGTTGGTAATTATTGTAGTTTCCAGTTCTTTTTGCAGAATTTGTTGTCTTGCATTTGTGTTATTTATAACCGTTGCCTGTGTTACACTATGAGGTCTGTATTATTCTCACTCTTTCTTGTGCGATATGTTTGGATTCTAGTGTAAATGACAGTCTACAATAGTTTGAAGAAAATTATTTAGAAAACACACAAATTGTTATAAATCTATGTGAATAACAACCCGAGGAACTGAATGAGAAGTTGATATAAAAATGGCATATGTAACGTTGAATAATGGGTACGATAATAGAGTCATGTGTTATTATGTAATGCTAGAAATTAACTATACTCTAATTTATTGTAAATAATTTATTGTATTGTAACTAAAACCCTAGCATACCGGATGGTGAAATAGGGTCCATATTATTGGAGATTCAGTAATAAATAATATGTTACTGAAATAATAACTCAAATCAATCTGAAAATTAATATTTAACTAACCTTATACAAGGAATCCATTTTAAGAGGAAACCTTGCATCATTCTGTTGCTGCCACTGTGAGCAGTATGATTGCAACATGGGAGACAAGTTGTACAAAACATCCCAGTGGTTAGTTGCTTCAGTGTATTACATAACAAAGTAATTGAAAATGAAGTTTATGGTTGAACAGCAAATTTATTTGCTGAAATGTTACTTACCGAGAACCCGCAGGAGGTGTGTTAGCATCCCATTAAGTTTGGTATGCAGTAAGCATACTGTGGATAATTGGGCCTATATATATTTTTGAAACCCGTGTAAACTCAGCTGTTTATGTGTCAACAATGTTGCATCCATTTCTTAATGAATTGGGATTATGGGATATTTTCAATAGCATGGTGCCACAGCGCATACCGCTGATACTTCTATAGAAACTACGTGAAGTTTTCGATGACAGGCTAATTAGTACAGGTTTATGGCCCCCTAGATCAGCGGACTTAACTCACTGTGATTATTATCTTTGGGGATACCTAAACAGAAAATTTTACCGAAATAATCCTCATACCTTACAAGAAATTAAGGTCAAAATAACACATGCAATGCAGTCTGTTACCGAAGCAGATAATATGTTTAAACGATGTGAGGCATATCTTACTGCTGACGGGGGTCATTTTGAACAGCATCTCAAATAAATGGTGAGTAATAAGCCTCTATGTGTAGGCCAGTTTTTATAATAATTTTAATTATTGAGTTATTTGTATTTTGTAACTGTCTTCATTTGCCGGCGCACCCCGCCGGTGCAAGCACAATAGCAGGTAAAGTGAGAGCCGCTGCAATGCTATAAAAAGGTTTCCGCTTAAAATGGAATCCCTGTATTTGTACATTATGTGTTATTATGTACAGGAAAAAAAAAAAATGGCATGATGTAAGCATATAGCAGTGCCATGTGTTGTTGTTGTTTTCAAATGGCTGGAGCTTGGTTTACACCTTTAGTCCTCTTGCTTCCCAATAAAGTCCTGGGATGTCTTTCCTGTCCTTTTTCTCTGGGTCAAGTCGCCTGCAGTACAGCAAGTGTTGCTTGCTTAGGAGTACATTATCTCCACACAAGGAGCATTCCATAGTTCTAGGGACAATCCCCATTCTATGAAGACAGACGTGGCCCATTTCCAATCTGAACAGAGCTACTGCTGTTCTTCTAGGGAGGTGTTTTATTCATAGTTAAATATGGGAAATAACATTATGAGGTTCTTAATTCGTAAATGAATGAGTAATTTTTTTAACATCTTACCTCATATTTTATGTTTCTTCAAACACGGGAACTAGTTTTCAAGAGAAGGATCTCTCTCATTTTCAACCGACATTATGACTACCAGATTTTCATTGGAATCTTCATCCATAACATTGCCATCTGGTGTTGATGGAGATTCCAATGGAAATCTGGTAGTCATAATGTCGGTTGAAAATGAGAGAGATCCTTCTCTCGAAAACTAGTTCCCATGTTTGAAGATACATAAAATATGAGGTAAGATGTTAAAAAATGACTCATTAATTTACGAGGTGTTTTATTGTTTCAGCATATTTTCGCTGTCTTCATATTTCTTATTTTGAAGATCTTTTATGTTCTGTTCTCTTCTTTTGATATGTATTTTCTGTTTTAGCTCCTGTTGTCTTCTTTGTAGGGATCTCTCTTTTGTTGTCCTTAGCTTGATTTTGGATCCACACCATATGTAGTTAGTAACTTAAATTTGAAGAGAAAAATATAAACCTAAATCAAGATTTAAACCCAATATCTCTGGTTCTTAAGATTAAGAGACCAGACAAAATAATACATCCTACACAAAAATGACAAATGTAAGGTTGATGTTGGTTAGTTTTTTAACTTTAACACTGATGTGGGTTATTTAGTGTATTCCATAAGTTGGTTATATTATTAAAGTACCCATAATTAATAGCTATTTTCCAAAGTTACTTGTTGTTAACTTGGTGTTTTTATATTAATTTGTATCTCAACTTCTCATTCTGTTTTCCACACTTTCTTCACACATACAGGGCTATTCAGAAAGAAGGAAGACTTCAAACATTTATTTCTTCCAAACTACAAAAAAATAGAAACACAGTTCTTACGTTCCTGGAAAGAGAAAAGTTTGAACTTCTGATTACAGCCGTATGGGTGATATTGCTTATCATGTTGATTGATTATATTAAAATGGCAACACAACAGGACGTTGGATTGGAAGAGGAGGAGCAGAAGGTCAACTTCATTACCGGTGGCCTCCCAGGTCACCACACCTAACCCTGTGTGATTTTTATCTGTGGGGTTACATAAAAGACCATGTTTTTATCCCCCCTATGCCTGAGACTCTTGAAAATCTGCGATATCAAATTATTTAAGCTGTCAATTTTATAACTAGAGACCAGCTTAATCGTGTGTGGCAAGAAATGAGCCACCATTTTGATATTTGTCGTGTAACACATGGTGCTCATATTGAATGCATAAAATAGTGAAATTTGAACTTTTCTCTTTACAGGAACATTGGAATTGTATTTTTATTCTTTGTAGTTTGGAAAAAATAAATGTTTGAAATCTGTTCCTTCTTTCTGAATAGCCCTGTATATATATTATTTATATACAGCTATAATAATTTGTGTTTCTTACATTGAATTCCTGTAGACTGTCATTTGCACTAGAATCCCCATAACAACTATGAAAAGTAAAACTTGTAAGTTGTAGTTTGAATGGTGTAGCATATGCAAAGGTTTGAAAAGTGCAATTTGATTTGAAATGGACGTATGAGGTACTGGAAGGTTTATTTTAGCTCCAGTGGTTGGTAACATTAATATATTATATCTGTATAAAATGGTGAAGTGAACCAGATGCTGTTTTGTTTGTTGTTGATCTGTAAATTGTGTAAACAAATGACAAACAATTTTCTGATTTCTGAATATTCTTTTTCATTTAATTGTTTGATATGAACAACAATAATCAGAAGAAAGAAATGTGGATTATTTAACGGATTTTTGTGGAAAAACAAGCAAATTAATTGTAAAAAAAGCTCATTCCTGTCACAATTTTGTGTTCTTGTGTCTGGCTGGTGCTGTCATAATGCTAACTTTATTGAAAAACTTAATTTTAATTTATGTAAAACCCCTGTTGTCCTGTATGTAGGACAATAACAATTATTTACTTGTGATTATCATGTTCCTCTCTGGTTCCAAGGTTCATGGCTTCAAACCAGGTCAGGGTCAGTGCATTTTTAATGGTGTAAAAATCCTGGATAATGTGTAGAAAGATGTTGGTTTTGAACTACAATGCCTTTTGCTGTCAGGTTGCCCATTGCATGGTGGCCGGCAATGATAATTGAGTCCCCTTCATAGGAGTACAGGAGTCATTCAGTCAGTCTCACAGCAGCTTTGTATGAAATGTTGTTTTTGTATTAGAGCTACAAGTGTTATTGTGCTTGGTTTTAAATGTGATTTTTGTATTAGTGCTGTGCTATAATACCTCGACATGCTTGCATGCTAGATACGTGCTAACAAATTCTTGAAGGGAAGTTGTTGGTCGATTTTCCACCATCTCATGTGATAAGGTACGTGATTATTTTTCTTTGTACTTTTACTCAATTGTACATTGTATATTTGTACTGCGTGATGTATGCAGCAGGAGTTTTATTTTTGATTTGCCATGAACTGGACTATCAGTAATTCCTATCGCCATCTGCCATGCAAGTGGTGACTCGACAGCAAAAAGCACTAGTTGATAGTAGTGATCGGCCTGTCATGCCATGAAGTTGTAATTTTAGTGAACAATTTCAAGATGGCTACTTGGTTTTAATAATGTTAGTTTCATACCCATATGTTAATGTTGGGAATTTTTACATTATGAGGTGTTCAATTAATACAAATCAATATTGAATCATGAATATTCTGACGTTATATATCCATGTTCTTTAACACAGAACCGTGGTTTAGGGATCCATCGCTCCCATCATCAATTGCTGTTACGACTCGATTGTTCATCATGCCAGTTATCTTCTAAACTGCCATCTAGTGTTGATTTGATGAACTCTGTAATCAGATTTTGTTCATCCAACTCAAAATTCATGGATGTAAACTGTTTTTTCTGAATGTATATCTTTTCCCAAACTGATAATTCTAAAAAGAAGCTAAACTTTTGAAACATCTATCTAAGCCTTTAGATTTACAGGACAAAAAAGAATCTCAAGCCTGAAATAAGAAACCTCTGAGCAAAATTTGAATGTGACACTAATAACCTTACTGTATATTACCTAACCAACTATTGAGCCCATAGATTCACAGACATAAGCTTTCTATACATCCCTATCTTGAGCTAATGTTTTCTGATCATCCCTTGTATAATCTTCTCTCAAATCATGGATAATGTTATTCTCCCACCTCATTCTTGGTCTACCAAGAAGATTCCATGCACCTCTTTCATTCCCCATTCGTGCCACATGTCCTGCCCATCACAGTCTACGAGACTGAACTGTTATCTGGCTTCCTGTACATACCATGTAGCTCACTGTTATGTAGTTTTCTCCATTATATTAACATAACTTTATTTAAAAAGATCCTCTATTCATGTCCAGTATAATGCCAGGACAAGGGATGAGATGAGATGAAGGTGTGTGATATACAAGGACCATCACAGGAGCAGATGAGGAAAATGGGACTGACACTGAGGAAAACCTGCCCTGGCTGTGATTCACCCACTACATGGAGAGGTCATGTGCTATGGAGCTGCCAGGTGATTTGATATACCCTAATACATCTGTTACATATTATAAAACATTGTATTCCACTGTGGACAAGCTGATGACATAAGATTTAAATTAAAATGTTTTATACCTCACTTCATATCAGTTTCAAAGCCTGAGCAGCTTCATCTTCAGTAATTTCTTGTCGACTGATGTTGTGTCGATCTGAAGAACTGCTTCTTTCTCCCTCTGTTGGTGGACCGATGAACCTCCAGATCCAATCAGAATCCCCAGGAATTTCGAAGATCATAAGTTTTTCTTTCTTGTATAAGATTTTAAAGCATAATAATAGTCCCTTCGATTGGTTGCTGGCCAAAGGAAGGCAAGACCAGTGATGGGGCTGCCATCTTATAGCCTCTGGTCAGGCTTTTCTGGAGAAGAAAAGAAAATATAGGAAAGAAGAAATGGAAGATGGGATCGGAAAAGGCACACCAATATCTTAAAAGAATTGAAGACTACGCCAATTTTGGAATATATTAAACAGTACCAACTAAATTGGAAACACCATCTTGAAAGAATGAGTTCAAATCGGATCCCCAAAGCTGTTTATAATTATATACCAAGAGGACGAAGATCACTGGGCCGTCCTATGAAACGCTGGAGGGAAAATTTTCTATAGGATCGTAACAGGCCTTGGCCTAACACTTGGAAGGAAGAAGAAGAAGATAAGTTTTTCTTTCTTATATTTTTTTAATGTGAATTTTTTTCCCAAGCCACGAGTTCTTTTTGTTTTTCTATTTGTTTAATTAAACAAGGTTTTGTATCAATTAGATGTTTATCAGGGGGTGCGCCATAGTGTAGTGGTTAAGGAACTGCGCTACAAGACGGAAGATCGAGGTTTCGAGTCCCAGTGGAGTCAGAATTTTTAAACTGACCCAAACATTTTCAAAACTCTGTTTTTGTTCTTCTGAATATAAAAAACAAAAACAGAGTTATGAATTTTGAAATACCAATGGAGCATGACCTTGTTTGGAGGTTCTTTGGCCAACCACAGGATGGAGCTGACATCGACATCCAGGTTGTGCAACATAAATCAAACCAGTCTGGACAAGCTGACGATAAAACAGAATTGTTTTGAAACATGTCCAAGAACAAATCAACATTAATATTGAGGTAAGATGATCAGACTAAAAATAATATAATTAAAATAACCTCAAAATACCACTTCCTAAAATTAAATATTAATGTCCAAAAGAAGCTCATAATGTTACTTCCTGTTGTAATTTATTAATATGAAGTCTTATGTTGGATGTTTTCTCTGATATAATATGACAGCACCAGTTGCCTTCAATTATGTACATTGACAGGCCTAATGTAGTGTAGTTGTGTATATTATTTTATTTAATCATTGTTTACAGACGTGAACTGCTACAACTAAATAACAGTTTGCTGGCAAAACAAGCGAAGGTAACAGTAGGCGTGTTCACAAACAAACCACAACTTGCAATTATTTTTGTGCCGAGAATGATTCATACTTTATAATTTTTTGTATTTACGAATATTCTACAGTACAATGTTTCTGTCTAAAGCATCTTCTTCCCTCAAATCTCTAGCTTCCATACTTCTCTTCACTCCATCATTCTCTAGGTGTGCCTCTCCCACTTCTTCCATTAGCTTTCCAATCAAGGATCTCCTCTCTTCTTCCATACTTATGAGGTGTCCATACCATTTCAAACGTTTTTCTTCTATTTTCCTATGTTTTTTTTTTCAACTTACATAATTTCTCTTATAGTGCTGTTTCTGACTTTATCGCTTCTTGAAATTCTTGTCAATCTTCTCCAAAAATCCATTTCTACTGCTAACAGCTTGTTTTGTTAGTCCCCCATGAGGCGCCTCCCCAGGTGGTGGATAGGGGAATGTTTCCCAGATGTGGGTGGTATCGGGGAAATGAAATACCTGAGGCGAACCAAAACTAATAGCTACTGCCTTGTAGTTCAGTGTTGATTCACTAAAGACTAGAGGAAGACAACCTTGATTACAAATTACCTGGTCCTCCAGGTTGGGGACCAGCTCCTCATTCTACTGAAAAATATATAATGCTAAAAAACTTAAAGAGAAGAACGTCATACGGAATTTTCTTCAACAAACTTTTAATTCTCCACTTGTTTTATATCTTTGTTTTGTTTTGATCAAACTCTCAGACTAGGCCTGCATTTTTAAACAATTTGGATATCATTACAGACTGGAGGGGGGAGATGTCTTGTTACTGTAAAGAACTAACTCACTGGCTCTGTCGAACCCACGGATATAAGCTCTCCATACATCCCTATCCTCAGCTAATGTTTTCCAATCATTCCCTGTATAATCTACTTCCCTCAATTCATGTATAATGTTATTCTCCCACCTCATTCTTGGTCTACCAACTGGGCGTTTTCCCTCTGGTTTTTCTGAAAGAAGCTTTCATGCAACTCTTTGATCGAAAAAACAACGAATTGCTGATGCAGAATATAAATATTGTACAATTCCTTCATAAACATGATGTCAGAGGGAAGATGTCTGGTGTCTGGTTACATCAACAGTCTGGAAGAACTTTATTTGAAGAGAAAAATATACACTCAGACTGAGGTTTGAATGCAGGACCTTTCACTTTCTATGCAAATGCTCTACCGACTGAGCTACATGAGAACTAGAATTTAACACAAATTACAGAATCTCAAGTCTTAAAAAAGGTGCAGCTGAACAAAATTTGTCAGCTCTTTGTTAAATAAAATACTAAAAAGATATTCAGGCCTTATACACACAAGTTCTTTAATTTGACGATTTAACTCGTGTCCCAAATGAGAGTCGACCAATCATGATTCAATGAATTTTGTTTTACAACCAATCACGACTGTGATTCATACCAATATTTATCACATAAGTTTATCATATTAAAGAAAGCTCCTCCTTTTTAATATTCTGAATAGGTAAGAGCATTATTTAGCAGTGACTGACTCTCTAAGAAATATGTTGAATATAGCAATTTATATATTAAGATGTAAGAATCCTAGAATGCATGTGGCTCTAAGATTGTGTATATAGTACACGAATGTAACCAGATACCGCTTGTGGGATATAATAAAAAGAAACCAGTGTTTGTACTTTCTTAAACATTATTTCCCGGGTATTAACGTTCCAGAAAAATATAATTGACATATTTACATGACAGGACATCAGAAATTAATTAATAACCTGTAATGTTCGTTATAATATACAGTTTGATGTGTTTCATTTTTTCTCCACTAGGATGCATTCTTACAATATTGCGATCCTATTTGGCAATAAAATAATATGATCTAATTGCAGTGGATGAACAAATGAAACATAACAAATGTTTCTTATTTGTTTTCAAACATCGCCATTTACATTAAATATATAAATATTTTAAAATAACTATATTTAAATAATGATTTGTGAGTAAACAGCTTGTCCTAACATTCCATGTTCCTAGGAACATGTCTCTGTGTTTGAGCCTTTGGCATGGGTTCCCTGAAGTAGTCCCCACCCGGAGAACCGAATGGGGACTATTTTACCTCCGGAAAATTTTACCCCAGTTGAACCCATGTCCGCATATCTTGACGGTTGTATTTTTTACAGTGAAAGATCGTCACTCTTTCAACCAAGATACTTTTTTCGTCTGGCTTATCATCTTCGACTAGGTCGGCATGAGTAATCCTATCGGCAGCAATGCTACCGCCGGTTGGTAAACCAAAAATGAGGTGGGAGAATAACATTAACTATGATTTGAGGGAATGATTGGAAAACATTAGCTCAGGATAGGGATGTATGGAGAGCTTATGTCCGTGTGGTCATGAACCTGCAAGTTCGATAGTGCCAGTGAGTTAGTTAGTTAGTTAAACATCTTAGTTTTATTTGTTAAATAGTCCTAACAAATGCCACTCTTGATTTCCAAATTCTGTAGATAAATTGGAAATCACTCGTGGCATCACTGTATAGTTGTGGTTTGTTATGTAAATGTTTGACCTGACATCACTTGCTAGAAACACCTCTGTTTATAACCAGTGCACAGCAATTAGCAGTGTAACCACAATTATTTAAGTAAAATTATATCACCTCACCTCTTCTTCTTACAAGGGAAATGTCAACCATTCCCTGCTGAAACCCACTTTGAAAGTTCTCCCAGAGAAATGCGATGTACGAAGACTGTGTCCAAAAAAATTATCTCCCATTTTTAACTGCAAGGCAAATAAATCGGAGCCAGTAATGACAGCCCACTGTATGGAGCCAGATGTACATCCCTGCATGAGTTAAGCACGGTGTGTAGTGAGATGGGACGCAGTGCAGATGGCAGATACTGAGGGTTTTCCAGTCTGCCAATACAGGAGTTGTATTACTTCTGTATGATTTAAATGAGAGATTTGGTGCTTGATTTTAATACCTTCCAGTTAAAAATGGCAGATATATTTTTAACATGGCGTGGTACATCACATTGCTTCTCTGGGAGGAATTTCGAGGTTGGTTGAGAGTTTCCTTGTTGGACCAGTTTCAGGACCTTATTTGGTTGCATACTCAGTATGTTATAACATAACAGTCGTGAGGTGAAACAATTTTACTTAAATAAATAATACCTCATAATCAATTGATTCTTGATTCCTGCTCTCATGGCCACTGGTCCAATGAATTTACTAATGAGGTTCCTTTCTGCGGGAATTTCAAAGTTCATAATTCTTTCCTTGTTCTTCTGTATATAAATGTTTTCCCATATGGTGAGCTCATTTTTGTTTTCTAACTGTTTTAATAATTTTGTGTTTACATCTATTTTGTGTTTTTCTGACCAAATGTTTTAATTATTAAACAAACCTCGTAATGTTACTTCCTATTGTATTTTAAAATAAAATGTGAAATGAAACACAATATTATGAGGTAAGATGCTGCTTATTTACTAAGAAGAACCTCATAATGTTACTTCCTGTTGTAATCTATTAATAAAATCAGAGACTTTTCCTTAATTTTAATATGGTGTGGTCTATCAAATAATTTTTCCAGGAGTATGTTAAATTTTCTTATCATGTTTGGATGAGTGAGTGCAATTTGAAACTGAGGACTAGAAGGTTCTTTTCACAGAATACAATGATGTACTAATTTTAATAAAAACCTTGTGTTTCATGATGATCTTGTAGAAGATTTTCGGGCTGTAGGCTGCGACACACCGCGGATAAATGTATAAATAGGGCAGATAGACGACAAAATTGGCAGTCTCAAGACAACCCTTGAGGATGCCGGATGCAGTCTCTGGCAAAATGTCGGGGAACTACAAGCCTCAAGACCACGGCCAACAGCCCAGAAATCTTGTACAAGATCATCATAGTAACTCCGGCTTAAGTCAATATACTTGTGTTTCAAGTTGCGCCTAGCAAGTGAAGTCAGAGAGTGTACATCTTCTGCTTGTTGAAACGAGAATCACACACAGTTGTGCTTGCTTATTCTCGACATAAAAGACAGTGTTGCCATCTTTGATGAGATTTTTGAAAAATTTAATTATAATGGAAGCTACTTACTATAACCAAAGCTAGAAGTAATACATGTGTCAGGCCAGGAGACTGTAATACACTCACATTCTTGTCTCAACCAGGACTCAAACCTAAACTTTAAAATATGAGTGCATAATGTGTATAATGAACATTCATAAAATTGATTGTAAACTCCATTGAGCCAAAGGTCCTGGGTGTATAATTTTTCTCTTCAAATGTGATTTATCCATCATTGAGATGTGTGAAATGAATAATAAAAACATCAAAAGAAGTCGTACTGGCTTTATAAAGTAATGTAAAATTCCCAACTAAATGTCTTCTTAATAAAGAAGCCGCCGTTTGCAAGATAGAAGCAAAGGTTTCATAGCATTTGGTACATGGGAATTAACAGTGCATATAAGAGAAAAATTTGCATTTATCAGTTCCTACTTTTGTGATAAAGAAAACTCCTCCTTTTTAATATTCTGAACAGGTCAGAGCATTATTTTTTCCCAACAGATACATTGAATATAGCAAATAATGAACATTCCTTGATTTTACTGAGTCGTTTACTAAAAAAAATAAATGAATAACCTATAATGTTGGTTATAATATACAGTTTGATGTGTTTCATTATTTCTCCACTAGGGTGCATTCTTACAATATTGCAATCGTATTTGGCAATAAATAATATGATCAAGTTGCAGTGATTTCTGATTTGTTTTCAAACATCGCTGTTTACATTAAATATGTAAATATTTTAAAATGCTTCCCAACATTAATTTAAATGTACCTCTATCACTCGAGACGTTATTTATGTTATGACCAAAGAAATAAAAATTGAGGTAAAAAATATTTAAATTTGAATAAATAAAAACCAAGTATATTAAAAATGAATATGATAAAATAAAGAAGTGCAGTTTGGACCTGGCCTGATGCACTCAACATGTAGTTGTTTTCTGTTGCTGTTATCAAGATATGCTTTATGTAACATGTTCACATGTGAAAAGTGATAAATTATTTTTTATGTGTTTATTTTTAGATTATTATTAAATTCCAACCTTCACAGTGGTGTTACCTCTCCTTCTCTTCTTTCTATCGAACCTATTGGTTCATGGCCATGCCGACATAAGTTCCCCATACATCCCTATCCTGAGCTAAAGTTTTTGAATCATCTGCTGTATAATCTACTTCCCTCAAATCATGGATAATGTTATTCTCCCACATCATTCTTGGTCTACCAACTGGGCGTTTTCCTACAAGAAGCTTCCATTTCCCATACGAGCCACATGTCCTGCCCATCGCAGTCTACGAGACTTAACTGTTCGTATTATATCTGGCTTCCTATATATAGCATGTAGCTCACTATTAAGTAGTTTTCTCCATTCACCTGTCTGTTCATCTCTCTTTGGTCCAAATATTTTCTTAAGAACTTTATTCTCAAATACTTGTAATGCGCTGAACAGCTGGCTACACAAAATGAGATCGAAAGAAAAATGTAGAAATCCTTCAAGAACTTAATGTGTCACCAATACTGGACTACATCTCCAGATATCAGCTAAACTGGAAGGAACATGTCTCAAGAATGGCTAGATACAGGATCCCCAAGGCAATAATGAACTACTGTCCAAATGGGAAACGGTCACTTGGTCGACCTATGAAAAGATGGCACGAAAACCGCTTTCTCAGGCCGTAACAGTTCTTCTAGGACTAATACCTGGCAGGATGATGATGCTTAGTTAAATAATCGAAAGGAAAAATTTATATCGTAATTATTTTTAGATACCCCATGCTGTTTGCCCAGCGTTGTCCGGGAATCTACTCATCCCGATCTTTTTGGCATAAATGAGCTGAAAGACAAAAATTATGTACTTCTTATGATTAATTGAATAAGTAAAATGAAAAATAATTATAAATGTATATCGTAATTATTTTAAGATTCCCCGAGCTGATTACTCAGGAATTAACTTATCTTGATCTTCTTGGCATAAATGAGCTAAAAGACAAAATTCGTTACTGTGAGTTATCCGTAAAAGAATACCTGCTATGCTTGCACAGGAATCTACGTACTTGTCTCGGATCTTCTTGGCATCAATGAAAGACAAAAATGGTTATTGTGAGTTATCCGTAAGAGATAAACATATGCTGTTGCAGACTTTTTTCTAGAGCTTTTTGAGATATTCAATTCTGTATACATTAATTTTGTGCGTTATGGTTTAGGCAGCGTAAGCCATTTAAGTGTCCAAAGAGCTACTGTTTTCCACTATAAAGAGCGATTTTTTAAGGGTGTAGCCTTCGTTTATCCCGGGAATCACCTGAAGATTTTGCAAAAAGCCCCATCACAATCGGATCAACAGTATGGCCGCACATAAAGTACAAACATTCATTCTTATATATTAATTAGAGTCCACCGCTGTAGTCTCGAGGTAGCGTGCTGCCTTGTCACATAGCGGGCCCGGGTTCGATCCCTGGTCGGGACAGTTTTTCTGGGTGAGGTTTTTATCGGGGTTTTTCCTCACCTATAAGACAAATGTCAGGAAAACTTTAAGGCCCAAACGGTCCCCGAAATCATATGGCCATCATCATCCTTATCATTATCACCATCATCCTTCACCGGTGTGGAAAGCAACGGGAAACTACCACACCTACACAATTTCCTAGTAAATCTGCAAAGCATAGCATGAAAATGCTATGATTGCAGTGAAGGACCTGCCTTCGGGCAGAATTACTATGAATGGATATTAATTAGATGAGTGGGACAGGATAGGATACTTTTCATGCGATTGATCCACCGTAACCGGCTAAAATAGTTGAAATGTTTTGTCTGGCGAAACAGTATAAATTGCATCGAATATTTAATAATTAGAATTCCGCACAAATGTGCATCTATTTGATTCTCTAATATGTGTGGCAAGACAAGTATTGCATGGACGATAATATGGTCAATATAGCATAGTTGATTAAAGTAATATGCTGGAAGTAGCAAAGTCCAGGGTTTGAGTCCCGACGGGGGTCAGGATTTTTTAACTTGCCTCCATGGTCCTGGATTGGACTGTTCTAAATGAAATGAATTCCAGGATGCTTGTTCAGGGACTTCAACCGGTTTGACATCAAGTGTCGATTGTCTATAAAATTTGAGAGCCCTAACCTCCTACTATCCCAAAGGCTAGTAGTGGGATCACTTTACCAAATTTACTTGTACCATATAGGAACTTTATTAAAGGGAAAATCAATTAGGTTTTGATGCCTTCAAATAGGATTTTGTTTTTAATGTGATTATGACCTGAAGTCTCCATTAACAATTTTAACACTAACTGATATTTTTCTGTGGTGAAATTGGGTGGACCTAATATTGCTGCCTGAGTTATCGCTGGTTGCTACCTTGCCTTTCCCGCCAAATTGATTAGTGTGTTATTTCATAAGGTGTGGAATTTTTATAACGCCAAGCTAAATCATTTTTTAATTAATTATAATTTTAATTTAATAATAATAATAATTATATACATTTTATAATTATTAGTTATTTCATTATTTTTGTTTGTCAATTTCCAGTTCTTTCCATTGGAGCAGGTTAGAAAACTTGAACAAATATTGTGAGACAACAAATCCCGTAAGTCATTAATGTTATATAACGTTTATGGAAAATCTTGTATTTTCAGACAGTTTCATTATATTTTAAACAATTTTAATTTACTATTTTCATGTAAAATTAATGTGTAGTTCATTTCACTTTTGCTGTTAAGTTGGCTATCTGTAGATTGACAAATTGGGGTATTTCCGGCATAGAATATAGAGGAAGAGTCAGTGCCTCAGCAGTTAGGAAGCCACAGAGGAAGCCATATTAAGTTACTGATCCTTTTGTTCAACTCACCTGAATTGTAGAGCGTTTTGGAAAAGACATCTTAAAATTGTATAGTTTATTTGGTAAGTGTTCAAAAACATATTAAACGATAAGCGAAACATGAATTACATTTATATAATGTGTTACTGGTAACGACTGAATTCTTATTGAATGTTCTAATGGGTCGATTCTATTGTTTGGGCGTCTATGTAACCGGCATTTAGTTTTCTTTGTCTAGGGCGTAGGAGGTATTTATATGCACTTGAACATTTAGATTCCTAATTTATTTTTCTAGTAAAATACATATAATCATTTTTAAATTCGTTATGGTTTTAGATTAAAAATAAGTGTTAACATTTTTTGATGAGCCATGGTGATAAGCGTTACCACACGGGTGAACGATTTTGTGTGACGTCTCGTATCACCTGAGTCTTAATTGAACGTTGGGCGAAAGAAGGCCGACATTGTACTCAGACTCCCTCATATTTCAATCTTGAACTTCAACATGCCGGTACTAGTGGTTAGCATGCTCTTCACTGGTTCGGCTCAAGTTTAGAATGCCTTTACCGGGTGTGGTAGATTATATGCCCATCACAATTCTACACGTAGATTCTTATGTACTGTTTTAAACATTTTGCAACGATCTTCAAGCTTTCTTTACAGTATTTTATATTTATATATTTACGTAAAACATGATCGTGGATACATTACTTGCTACTTTCCCATGTTGTTCCAACGTTGCCACCGTTTGAAAATAAGGAAAAAGTCGGTTCTATGTCTCAGACGAATTCTTCTAAGTTCCACAGAATCGCAGTGCGCTTGCGCGAGTTGCTGTAATGGTTAATATAGCCTCCGGTAGTCGGCGTTACCAACTTTGGGAATAAATTTCCAAATGCAAAAAAAAAAATGTACTTTAACTAAAGCCATTTACCAAATGCTTTAAAAAATGGACGTAAACCAACTTCCCATTTCCTAACGTAACAAAACAATTTACATGCGTACTATTTAATAAACTATAAACTAATTTTACGTACACTAACACTAAATATGGTTTGAAATTATTTTCAAATGGTGGCAACGTTGGAACAACATGGGAAAGTAGCAAGCAAGTAATGTATCCAGGATCATGTTTTACGTAAATATATAAATATAAAATATTGTAAAGTAAGCTTGAAGATCGTTGCAAAATGTTTAAAACAGTACAAAACATGTTTAGTGTATCAGTGGCATAAGAATGTACGTGTAGAATTGTGATGGGCATGTAACCTACCACACCCGAAAATAATTTCAAACCATATTTAGTGTTAGTGTACATAAAATTAGTTTATAGTTCATTAAATAGTACGCATGTAAATTGTTTTGTTACGTTAGGAAATGGGAAGTTGGATTACGTCCATTTTTTTAAGCATTTGGGAATAAATAATATACATGTAAATTATATTATTTTTGGTCTGGACATCTTACCTCAATATTAATGTTGATTTGTTCTTGGACATGTTTCAAAACAATTCTGTTTTATGCAGGAATATGTAAATTGTTTTCTTTTGTTAGGAAATGGCAAGTTAGTTAACATCCATTTTTTTTTGCGTGTGGAAATTTATTCCCAAAGTTGGTAACGCCGACTGCAGAACCATCTACTGGAGGCTATATTAACCATTACAGCAACTCGCGCACTGCGATTCTGTGGAACTTAGAAGAATTTGTGTGAGACATATAACCGACTTTTTCCATTAAGCACAGTGAGAATTTTTTCTCAGACACCACGCACATGTGCCAACAAACGCAAAGCGGTATACTCTATGAAATATCGCAATGCAGCCAACATTATACATGCTATTTAGCAAACCTAATGCAATTTAAGCACTCTATCCTGTGAAAGAATGCAACACCAAAAAAAAAATAGTAAGTTCTCAAATATTGAAGTACATACCCTATGTTAGTTGACCTGTTGTTGTATAGAATATTCTTTAAAATCAGTATGGCTGCCATGTCTTCATGTTACATATATAGTTAAATATCATAGATGAATATGTTCAAATAATCGTTAGAAAAAATGTAAAATTTGTTGTAAATGGTGGAAAGTAATTTGAAAATAAAACCCTGTTGGTGCATGCACGTGGTGTCTGACTCGGACGGGTGTGCTATACAAACCGTCGCACAAAATTTTCAATCTTATTTCTTATGCCACTGATGCACTAAACATGTTTAAAACATTTTGCAACACTTTTAAACACGTTTTAAACATCTTCCGATGTTGCAACAATCTTTTTTTATATTTATATATTTATGTAAAACATGGTCGTGCTACATTGCTTACTTGCTACTTTCTGCTATTTTCCATCCTCTTCCTATGTTGTTACAACGTTGCCACCATCAACAACCCAAAATACTCCAGATGTTGCCAACATCACTTTTATGTTCCCTGGATTTCACCTACGTTAGAGTAATTGATTTGTGTTACAGTAATTGATTTAGGTTTAGTTAGCTTTTAGGTTCCTTGCTTTTTAAATGTGAATATGTGTTATTTTATGAAAAATTCAAAATGTCGGATGGTTACCACATAAAATCATATTTCTACTAGTTCATTTCGTGTTAATTATACATTTTTAGACAAGTTCTGGTAATTTTGTGTCAATGTTGGTCATACTGATTTCACATACATATACTGCCAACTGCTGGAGGTTGCATTTATCTTTCTGGGATTACATGAAGCACTAGCTCATGCACACTGGGATTCTATAGAACTTAGAAGAATTTATGTGCGATGGTTTCTCCACCTTATCTCTAACTTGTCCGATCTGAATCAAACAAAATGAAATCATCATCCATGCAAGTATTAGGCGTGTGGCCTGTTACGGTCTCAATAGGAATTTTACATCCAGCTCTTTTTTTGGACGTCCCAGCGCAGCGATTTTTGTCTTGTGGACAGTAATGAAGCATTGCTTTTGGAATTCTATGAGACGACATTCGTTGAAGATTGGCTTTCCAGTTGTTCTGGTAGTTTTGTATGTGGTGGAGAATGAAATTAATTTCTTGAAATATTATTTGGAATTATTTGCAAATGTTAACACCGATTTGAGAGCCATCTAGCGGATGTTACATTCAGCATTTATATTCATGTGAGTAGAGTTCTACAGCCGTGTAAATGCTTATTGTAGCATCCGATAGATGATTCTCAAATCGGTGTTACCAACATTCACAAATAATTCCAAACCATATTTCAAGAAATTAACTTCATTTTGTTAGATTCCGATGGGACAAGTTTGTTTATAGTTTATTATACATTTAGAGTCCACGTGCTGCCTTGTCACGTAACGGGTCTGGTTTGGATCCCCAGTCGGGACAAGCTTCCTGGGTGAGGTTTTTCTTCACCTGTAAGACAAATGTCAGGAAACTTAGGGCCCAAAATCCTCCAGCCACCATCCTTATTATCATTACCATCCTTCACTGGTGTGGAAAGCAATGGGAAGCTACCACACCTATAATTCCTTAGTAAAGCTGCAGAGCATATAGCATGAAAATGGCATGATTGCAGTGAAAGACCTGCTCTCGAGGAATTACTATAGATGGATGGATACATGTAATTTGTTTTTTTAGGTTAGGAAATGGGAAGTAAGTTTACGTCCATTTTGTTTTAGCATTTGGGAATTTATCTCGAAAGTTGGTAATGATTTGAAAGTCATCTAGCAGATGTTACATTAAGCATTTGTGTATCTGTAGAACTCGATTCACAATATTCGGATAATTATAAAAATATTTAAAAATTGTAAGAAATGTTAAAAAATATGAAACTTGTTTAAAAGTGTGTGGTGCAACAATAGCATAAGGATGTTTGGAAAATCGTGAGACAGATAGATAACCTCAGCTGCTATGTTAACCATTACAGCAACTCGTGCATGCGCACTGCAAATCTGTAGAACTTAGAAAAATTATGTACAATATTGTGAACTTGTTCCTTATATTCTTGTAATACTTTGCACTATGCGCTTTTTCCATCTTTACTAACAGTTGTACTATTTTAAACATTTTGCAACGATGCTTACAACTTTTTTGTTTTACAGTTAAATATGTATGCCTGTAGAATTGTTCACATGTGCAAACACTTGAGGAAAACTGCTAAATGGTGAAGATATCTATCTGAATGGCCAACATTTGCAATATATTTTAAGAAATGGATGTTCAGTCACTTCATTTTGTTAGGTTCCAATGGGACAAGTTAATGTACACCAGATCCCGGGTAGAACATAGTTGCAGGATTATTAATTTGGTTGACAATTACTGTAGGTGAGATAAAATCAAATGTTTGATACCTGTCCTTATAATTAATCTTGTAAGTAGATCACGATTTCAAGACAATTGCAGTACCATCTTGACGACTGATGTTATGTTTCAAGAGAAAATATATAATTTATCCTTCAGTGAGAAGTGTTAAATTAATAATAAAAACATCAACAGAATCCCTACTTGCTTTATAAAGTAGTGTTAAATTCTCAATAAATGTCTTCTTAACTAAGAAGCCACCATTTGCAAAGATAGAAACAAAAGGTTTCAGAGCATTTGGCACAAGGGAATTACGATGTATATAAGAGAAAAATTTGCATCTAGATCGCAACTCGTCTCAGTAGCTCAGTTGGTAGAGCATTTAGCCCGGCAAGCCAAAGGTCCCGGGTTCGAGTCTCGGTCTAGGCAAAAAAAAATTCTCTTCAAATTTGAGAGTATTTCTCTTTAAATATAATTTATCCTTCAGTGAGAAGTGTTAAATTAATCATAAAAGCATTGACTGATATGTCGATCAGAAGAACCACTTCTTTTTCCCTCTGTTGATGGATCGTTAAACCTGTAGATCAGGTCAGAATTTGCAGGAATTTCGAATTTAATATGTTTTTCTTTGTTTTTCTGAATGTGGATTTTTTCCCCCAAACTGTGAGTTCCCTTTGATTCAATTAGATGTTTTTCGGACCAAGCATGAGCAGCTACTGCTGACTTCACCACTTCTCCATTTTTGACGTTTGTAAGATGTTCTTTCACAAATAGATGAACTCACGGTTTGAGAAAAAATCCACATTTGGAAAAACAAAAACTTATGAACCTCGAAATTCCCGCAAATTCTGACCTGATCCAGAGATTCGTCGGTCCACCAACAGAGGGAAGAAGTGGTTCTTCTGATCAACGTAACATCAGTCGTGAAGATGGGACTGCAGTGGTCTTGAAATCACAATCTACTTAGAAGGTTAATTATGATAAGAGGTTGGAAACATTTGATTTTATCTTAAATTAAACCTCATAGTGATTTATTTCTATAGAAGTTGAATTACTGTAGGTGATGGATCATTTAATAAGCCCAGTACTTGCCAGCACTCGTCTCCCAGTCAAATAATACAACACAGGGGACAGCACATTCCTAGCATATTTAACTTGGGTGTGTAATACTTCCAAAGAATGGGGGGGGAGGAAGTAGCCAGGGACATCACTTTGCGAGTCTGAAGTTTTTATAACGAAGTGCTTTATTGAAGTAGTTTGTTCTCTAACAACATATCACTGAAGTGAGCATCTTGCTCTGTTTATGGTGTTGCAGATTGTGGAGAAGACTTCCTTCTATTTGAGAAGTTTATTTGACAAATCTTTGTAAAACCCATTGAAAGGTAAGCAAATTATTAATTATTTTTATATAATGTAATGACTGAATTATTATGGAACATTCCAGTGGTCGCCTGTGTAACCCCTTGGACATAGCAAGTATGGAAAAACAGCACTTTAGGTTATGGTAAAATTAAATGTTTGTTACCTCTCCTCATATAAATCTTCGGATATGCTTTCCTTCGGGTCGCACAAAAATTGTTCTAAGTTCTATAGAATCGCAGTGCGCATGCGCTAGTGCTCCAATTATCCGGTAGATAAATGCAACCTCCAGCAGTTGGCGGTATATATATGTGAAATCAGTATGACCAACATTGACACAAAATTCCCAGAACTTGTCTAAAAATGTATAATTTATTTTACGTATCAAATCACTTTTAAAAAGCAAGGAACCTAAAAGCTAACCAAACCTAAATCAATTACTGTAACACAAATCAATTACTCTAACGTAGGTGAAATCCAGGGAACGTGGAATCACATTTAAAAAGCAAGTTCGGGTTGTTGATGGTGGCAACGCTGGAACAACATAGGAAGTGGAGGGAAAATAACAAAGAGTAGGAAGTAAGCAATGTAGCACGATCGTGTTTTACGCAAATATATAAATATGAAAAAAAACTCGTTGCAACATTGGAAGATGTTTAAAATGTGTTTAAAACTGTTGCAAAATGTTTTAAACGTGTTTAAAAGTGTTTAGTGCATCAGTGGAATAAGATATTAAATTGAAAAATTTTTGTGACCTGAAGGAAAGCACAGCCAAATCTTCTAAGTACATTGCGATTTCCAGACCATAACGATCTCATCTTCAGTACTGACGACTGATGTTAAGTCGATCGGAAGAAACTCTTCTTCTTCCCTCTGTTGGTGGACCGATGAACCTCTGGATCAGGTCAAAATTTGTGGGAATTTCGAAGTTCATAAGTTTTCTTTTGTTTTTCTGAATATGGACCTTTTCCCAAACCGTGAGTTCCTTTTGTTTATCTATTTGTTTAATTAGACTGGCTTTTGATTCAATTAAATGTTTTTTTGACCAAGCATGAGCAGCTACTGCTGACTTTTCCACTCTCAGTTCTCTAACAGAGGGAAGAAGAAGAGTTTCTTCCGATCGACATAACATCAGTCACCAAAAAAGTACTGAAGATGAGACCGTTATGGTCTCGAAATCGCGATCTACTTAGAAGATATGTATGAGGAGAGGTAAGAGACATTTAACTTCACCATAAATTAAACCTCATGGTGATTAATTCCTATAAAAGTTAAATATAAAAGCACTTTAGGTTACCTGATGTATTTTCAATCGTATAGAACACTGCACATGCGCCAGAGTTTATAGATCCAGCGATAACCCGTCATTGAACCACATATCGATTATCATCCTTGCCACATATCAATTATTATCGAAATCGTACTAAAGTTTATATAGCTTACGCTAGATGGCAGAACGTCACTCTGAAATTTAAATGACCAATCTTTGCAATAAATCCCCAAATTATGTTGAAATATATTAATAATATTAAAATTGCCAAATGTTTATTCAAAATGGGTGTACACTTACTTATCACTTCCTAATTCCGTTCTAACCAGCGATCGAAAAATCGTAGATTAAGTAATACACTCTGTGGAGAAAATAGCAGTTAGCATCACAATATTGTCTAACAGTGTGTAATGTTGTGATTTGCGTATTTAAATAAATACTTAAGCATTTTCAAATAATGTTATAAAAATTGTTTGAAAAAGTTTAAAATATTAAAAAATGTTAGTAAAATACAGAAGAGGTGCTATAATTTACAACAAACTGAAAAATCAAAAGTAACCTAAAGTGCTGTTCAGCCGCAAGTATTTATATGTACTTGAAGTCGACGTTCCTAATTTATTTATGAGCCAGTGTGATAATTAGGACATGTGGTCACCCAGTCAAATAAACAATTTTTTTAATGTCTCAGTTGACCACAGTTACCGTATTTATTTTGTATAGGCCACACTTTTTTATATGTAAAATTAAGTTTCAAAATTACGGTATGAAATAACTAGATAACTGGTAGATGTCAGGAAGTGTCTGTGTTATGATGTACGCTGCCGAATTACAAGGTCATGACGTGTTATAAATTGCCTTGCCCAGCTATAGCTTTCCTTAAATTCATTGCACGGGATTTCCATATTCTTGGCTATCGTAAGGCCTTTCGATTGGATAATTTCGAAGGATACAGAAAATCTGTCTGCCCTTGTTTTCTGTATGTAATCCAGGAGTGTTCTTTCTAACTGCTGATATTTTGCTTTCTTATTGTAGAAAGATTGTCAATGTGTTTTTAAGTGCATGTTTTGTATGGATCCACCGTCGCACATTTTTCATCCACATCAAACTTTCTTCCTGCTGACCTATTTCCGTGTTCAGCTGCATTGCAGAACACTTGTAGCTTGAATTTGGAGGCATAACTTGCTCCATGTTTACACACAGTGAACTGGAATGACAATACCGTTCCTACCAACGACTGTCCCTTTTACTGAACTGCAGCCCGAATGTACCGTTACATAGTTGGCAACAGAAGCTTTGGAATTTACAACATTGCCTGATTTAAAAATGGTGTAGGCCTTTGCACTGCTTCTTAGCGAAAATATAAGACAATTATTTTTTCACCAGTTTACTGTTGCAAAACTTGGTTGCAACCTACACACACGTAAATAAGGTATAATTCAAAGCTGGGTGAGAAAAAGCCGACATTTTGTTCAGTTACCTCTTATTTCAGTCCAGAAGAGTGGTTAGTGTGCTCACCTCTGGTTCACTGATTCAAACCTGCCAAGTGTCAATCGACTTTTGGGAGTAAAAATCTCGAGGCTGACGGAAGTAAAGCTGTTGGTATCATGTTGTGCATTTATGGCACGTAAAAAAATCTTGTAGTTGAGAAAGTAAGCCCCAGTGGACTAGCTGTAAGCATGCTTGCCTCTGCAGGGTCAATGGATTATAGAATTTTGATGTTTTTATTATTCATTTCATACTTTTCTCTTCAAATATAATTTATCCTTCAGTGAGAAGTGTTAATAATAAAAACATTGAAAGAAGCTGTACTGGCTTTATAATGTAGTGTAAAAATCCCTATTAAATGTCTTCTTAATAAAGAAGCCACCATTTGCAACAGCTTCATAGCAGGAATTAACAACATATATAAGAGAAAATTGTATGTTTAGATTGCAGTTTCTCAGGTAGCTCAGTAGTAGAGCATTGGCCTAGGAAGCCAGAGGTCCTGTGTTCAAACCCCAGTCTGAGCGTATAATTTTTGTCTTCAAATAAGCTATCATGTTTGTTTTCTCACAACATAACTGAATGCACATGATTTAATGAACAGAAGAGAGAGCACATTTTGACTTTGAATTCAGTTATTTCATGCAATTCAAGTCATCTGCCCTGGAATCCCCTGGTAATTGAATGTAGCCAACCGTTGCACTTTGTTTCAGAAAATGTCTGCTGGAGTTGCAGTTGGAAAGACGCCTGTGTCTGTTCTGCAGGAACTGTTAAGTCGTCGAGGCATGACACCAAAGTACGAGCTCGTACAGATAGAGGGAGCCATTCATGAACCAACATTCCGTTATCGGGTCACTGTCAACGATAATGTGGGTAAGTATTATCAGGATGAGGTGACGTGCAAACAATATTATATTGCTACAATTCATTAAAAAAATATTTAAAGAATTCACCATCCGACAATCTGATCCCAAGGAAAAGAAACAATTAAAAAACTCACCATCCTGGAACACAAAATTAAAAAAAATATATTTAACAACATTCAAGGTCAAACTATAAAGTTCACTATAGAAACAAAATTAATAACAAAATACCATTTTCAGTTCTAAATTTAGAAGGAATGAAGAAAACTGGATAGAATTTGGAACATACAGAAAGAGAAGACGCATAGATAACTTTATACCGTATTTGATCATGTATTTTGCACGCTCTTAATTTTTAAGGGATTATTTTGAACTTTATTTTTGGTCTGTGTATTTTGCTCATATTTTAGGTTTAAGAATCAAATGAATCGTGAATTCTTCTTACCTCATACTTACATATTTTTTTTTAACACAGCACCGCAGTATCAGCAACCATCGTCTGTTTTCACGACTAAATTTTTTACTTTTGCCGGTAATTATCCAAACTGCCATCTGGTGTTCTTTCGAAGGAGTCATTTTCTAAACTGCCATCTGTTTTATTCTTGAAGAACTTTGTAATGAAGCTCGGTTCGTCCAGAATCTCGAAGTTCATGGTTCTAGCATAGTTTTTTTAATATATATCTTTTCCCAAACTGTTAAATCCAAAGGTTTGGATAGATGTTTCAAAAGTTTTGCTTCTTTTTCAATTCTATGATTCTCTAATAAACTATGTGCTGCTATAGCTGATTTATCAATTTCTGCATTCTTTATGTTTCTAAAGTGTTCTTTTTTACGAGTTTCCAAGTTCCTTTTTGTTTTTCCTATATATATTCTATTGCAAAAAGGAACTTGGAAACTTGTAAAAAAGAATATTTCAGAAACATAAAGAATGGAGAAATTGAAAAGTCAGCTATAGCAGCACATAGTTTATTAGAGAATCATAGAATTGAAAAAGAAGTAAAACTTTTGAAACATCTATCCAAACCTTTGGATTTAACAGTTTGGGGAAAAATATATATTAAAAAAACCATACTGAGACCATGAATTTCGAGATCCCAGATGAACCGAGCTTGATTACGAAGTTCTTCAAAAATACTACAGATGGCAGTTTAGAAAATTACTCCTTGAAAAGAACACCAGATGGCAGTTTGGATAATTACTGGAAAAAGAAAAAAATGAGTCGTTAAAACAGCTGAGAATGGTGACGATGGTTGCTGATACTGCAGTGCTGTGTTTAAAAAACATAGAAGTATGAGGTAAGAAGAATTCACTATTCATTTGATTCTTATTAATATAACCTCATAATGTTAAAAATTCCCAAATTTATATATTAAAACAATTTTAGGCACCTTTTCTTTTTGGTGTAGCAGGGATTTTTTTAATTACTAGAACTTGTTGATCTTACACTTCAAGTGATTTCCGGAGGAATGAACCTATTGAGTTTGTTCTCAATGAAAGATTTTAAAATATTTTTACAGATCATGTGTAGTTGATACTGAAAACAATCGTAACCAAATTTTGCACATGTGTTTGTTGGTGATCAAATGGCTACACTTTTGCACATGTGTTTGTTGGTGATCAAATGGCTACAATTTTTGTTTTGTTAGACACAAGAAATCTGTTATTCTCCCAGTTATATGGATGTGAAACACGGACTCTTTAAGGAAGGAGAAAATATTGTGGAAAACAAGGGAATGAAAGAGGTGATTTACTTGCAAAAAAAGGGAGGAGTAAAATTAAGCAGAAAGTAACAAATGCATTTTCTTACGAATCGATTAAAAGAAAAAATTAAGGATAATTATGATTCAAATTTAATTGAAATATTCTGAAACAAATATAGAAACACTGTTGGAAAACCCATCTCATTCAGGAACTAGCATGAATGTGCAGTTGCTATACTGAGGTGTATTGAGTGTAGCTCTTCAAGATGTGACATCCCAAGTGTTGGGAAGCAACAAGGAGCATTAGCTACGTACATACGAGTATTTGAAAATAAAGTTCTTTGAAAAATTTTTGGACCAAAGAGAGATGAACAGACAGGTGAATGGAGCTACACAATCTTTGTGGGAAACCAGATATAATAAGAAGATATTTTTATTGTTCGTTTCATACTTCTCTATGATGGATAAATAATTTTTCTCTTCAAATATGATAAGAGTTTGGTCTTATAGATTGATGGGAAGGACATGTGGCATAAATGGAGAATGAAAGAGAAACTCCTTATACGAGAAGCAGAGAGACAACAGGCAGAATGAGATGGGATAATAAGATTGAGGGTAGTAGATTATAGAGGGAATGTGGCCATGAACCCGAGCAGGGTTCGATAGAGCCAGTTGGAGGCCTGAGAACTCTTACTTCTAGTGTGTCAACTTGTATCTACTTGTAAGTTCTTACAGCCATGGGGACTGGCCGCTCCAAGAAGGAAGCGAAGCATGCTGCTGCGAAGGCAGTGCTGGACAAGATGATTGTGGGGAATTCTGAGGATGGCGCTGGTACTGTCGGCTCCAACAGCACCGTACCTGATGTGTAAGTACATAAGTGCACAGAATTTAAGCATGTTTTCCTTTTGGTAAATGTAATGAAAATTTAAAATGAACTTCTTTTTATATCTTAATTTTGTAGAGTTGTTTCTTGACTCACCTCGTACTTCTTAACTCCCTCGCAGATCTAGATTTCATCAATGTATTTGTGACATTCTCAATGCTGTTCACGTTCACAACTGACGTCCAATGGTCTCCTCTCCTTTTTATATCACCTCATATCATGATCGTCTACTGTCACGGTTTAGACCATTTGTGATCTGTTCCGGCTCCATCTTTTAGTTGGTCGTCCACGACTTGTATGTCCTCCTGGGTTGTAATTTAACATGTTATAAGGTATCCTCTCTACTAACATGTCTAGGTTTTGAAATTGGTCTAAATAGAAGACAGAATGTGAGGTGAAAAGAATTTAATTTTAAATTAAACATCTTACAGCAAACTTCTGATTATCCGGTTTTCGTATTATCCTTGCATTTTTTAAAAATTAAGATAAATACTCTACTGTATTTTGTATTGTTATGAAAAAATTCTTTATTTTTAAACGTGTTACTGTGATTAATAGTGAGTGGAGAACATATTTGTAATGACTCACCTCATAATTTCAAATTTCTTTGATACTGGTGGTTTCAGACACTCTTCAGTCCTGGCTTCCAATTTAATTACATACACTTTTTTTCTATAGGATTACTTATCTATAACATGTATTTTAACAAAATGTAACAAAACAGTAATTTTCATTATCTTTTGTTTTTTAATTTTCTACCTGTTGTCACACCAAAACCAAGTGTGTCAGCCACTCTTATGAATGAGAATGCAGAGATGCTCACCATGGTTGCTTTTTGTTAAAATTTTATGCATTTTAGTGTATTAACATCAATATCAATTGTAGAAGCTAAAAGTTGACCTTAAACTACTGGATATATCATTCTTATTGGGTTTAATATGCACTAAACTGCGTTGAAAGACTCAAATTTACATTTTTTTAGAATAATGCTGCCAAATTCCCAATAACATAGAAATCTTGAAATTTTAAAACAAATTTTCCCAAAAAATAAAACCACTTTCACGGATCTCTAATAATAGGACATGAAATGGTAGAACTTTTTCGTTTGGTATTTTTTTATCTCATCTGTTTTAGTACGGATTAAATTAAAATGGATGATAGAATAAAACCATGAGTCATACTGAAAAGCTGCCAAGACAATCTTGGTATTTAAATTAGGAAGGAATAGGTCGGGCTTGTCTGAGATATAATTTAGCTGCTAAAGGCAAATTAAGAGGAGTTGAATGAATGGAAATGACATAACAGGAGACACAAAGCGACCAAAATAGATGGTTGCATTGTCCAAATCTTGACTCACGGGGCCATGCCTGTTTCTGACTAGCAAACCTGGATTCTATATCTGGTGCCAGGGCCAGGATGGTGCAGTGCATATGTTGAGATGGCATGTGGTACTGCTGCATCGGTTGGAGACGCTATGCCTAATAGGAGTAGGCTATGTTCATACAACACACTTAACTACTTTACAGAAACATACACTCCTCTACGTACACAATACAAGAATATGTCATATACATCAAGTGGTCTGCCGAAGTGCTACATACATTGAAAATACAATCAACGCCTTCAATCTACCCATTGTGGAATCTATAGCATGAAAAGTGCAATGGGTGGCATTATAACAAAAAATTTTGGGGATTCTTCACAACATGTGACGCAACAAATTTTTCTAATTATATTTGGCCCAAAAAGCCAAAGGTCCCGGGTAAGAGTCTCGGTCTAGGCGAAAATTTTTCTCTTCAAATATAATTTATCCTTCAGTGAGCAAGTGTTAAATTAATAATAAAAACGTCAACTTTTGCTAAGTTCCAATCATACACCATGCACAAGCGCCAACAAATGGAAAGCACAGGATGCAGCAACATATACACAATATTTAACAAACCTAAAAGCTAACCTAACACAATTTAAGTACTCTAACCTGTGAAAGAATGCAACACCCAAAATAAATAGTAAGTTCTGAAATTCTCAGATAAATGTGCACAGTTAATTACTACATACTCTATGTCGGCTGGACTGAACACATCTTTGTTGTTGTATAGAATATTTGTTAAAATCAATATGGCTGCCATGTCTTGTTGCTACATATATAGTTAAATATCATAGAAAGAAATATTGAAATAATTCCCAATAAATGTCTTCTTAACTAAGAAGCCGCCATTTGCAAAGATAGAAGCTATGGTTTCAAGCATTTGGCACGAGGGAATTACAACGTACATAAGAGAAAAATTTGCGTCTAGATTGTAACTTGCCTCGGTAGCTCAGTTGGTAGAGCACTTGGCCTGGAAAGCCAAGGGTCCCGGGTTCGAGTCCCGGTCTAGGCAAAAAATTTTCTCTTCAAATACAAAAATAAAAATTGAAATAATCGTTAGAAAAATGTAAAAATCTTTGTAAATGGTGGAAAATAATTTGAAAATGAAACCTTAAGAATAAAATTTGACAGGAGTTTGTAAAGGAATTAAAAAAGTTGTGTTACAAGTCGTAAAGAACGGCCTAATTTTTATTTAAAAAATATAAAAGGGATAAGTTGTTAAGCCCTGTGCATATAAATGCATTAGTAAAGTTGTGTTTGTGTCCCACACACCCTGTATAGGCACTTATAATGTAATATAAAGACATGAGACATGTCTTGACTGGTAATTTCTGTGTGTTTTAGTTCGGTGAATGGCAGCACTGTGTCTTACGTGCAGTCATACATCAGGTACGTAATACATTTAACTTACCTCTGAAAAGAGTGTGTGAAGTGCATTGAGGTGTTTACAGTTGAAAACTCTTTATTAAAAATAAATAGAGTACATTGAGGATATGGAAAATAGAAGCTAAGACAATGGGAAACCAAGACCATAGACCTAAGAAACTTGGTTGGATTCTGGATAGAGGAACAAAAGCACCCTTGTTGATGTATTCTTGTATTGTGTACCGAGTGGAGTGTGGGATGATTACAGTGTTAGGCCTCTTTTATACTTTTCAAGGGACCACGGGAAAAATTGTGTAAATTGAGGGAAATGGAGATGAGCTCAAAAATTTTGACCCCCCCCACTTTCTGCATCCATTTCAGAACATGAAAAAAACAGATGGGGATAATATACTATAGTATTACCCCTCTTTTACACTTTACACGAGGGAAAGTGGTGTAATTTGGAGAAAGTGTAAATTATGGAAAACGAGGAGTTAAAAATGTTTACCCTCACATTCTAGAACAAGCACTGACTGGGATAATATACAATAATGTAATGTTTAATAGTGAGTGGAGAACATATTTTAATCGACTCACCTCATACATTTTCAAACTTCTTTGATACCAACGGTTTCAGACAATATCATGACTGAAGAAGGACGTGATACCGTCGGTATCAAAGAAGTTTGAAAATGTATGAGGTGAGTCGATTAAAAATGTTCTCCACTCACTATTAATGATGTAACCTCATAATGTTTACTTCCCAATGTTAATTTAAATGTAATGTTTGTTTTAAATTAAAATAAAATTCTTTACACCTCACCTCATATTGTCTTATTTATTTATTTAGAAGACAAAATATCAGGTGAGGTGTAAAGAATTTTACTTTAAATTAAACCTGATAGTGATGTTCCTATAATAGTTGAATGTAATGTGTGTAAACATAAAATTACTTTATTTCTTTTACTTTCACCATTTAAAAAATATATAACAAGGGCAGGTTCAGCAAGCAGCACTATGAAACTTTATTGAGAGATTAAAAAGAATTGTTTTGCCGTAGAAGTACACGGCTTGAATTTCACAAATGTTTTATAAAGTTCTGCTATATATCGATTGTACAGAAGCAAGATAATCGTTCAATTAAATTTAACGACTTCGATCTTTAACACTGAAGATCGATGTAATGTGACGTAAATTGCGGGAAAAACAAAATTTCAGAAACGTAAAAGGGTTTTTAATACATCGTGAATATAGGGAAACTGAAGGAACCTTTAAAGAATGTTGTAAAAGGCAGTAAAACATAAAAGCAGGGTAATTCTGTATTAGGAGAAGGGAGGTGGCAGCACGTAGCCTATTCCTATTGAAAAGCACCAATGGAGATGCAAGGCATAGGGTGGATTTATCAATCAACGTGTAAACCATGACCAGTTTTCGGATTTTTTATTCTTTCCATAACAACCATAAAAACTGAAAATCTACAGCTGTTATTTACAGAAACAAATATCTGAATCACGTCGGTTTCACAACAATTTCTGTGAATTTTATACGTGTTATGGAAACAATAAAAAATTAAAAAACCGGGACCGTGGTTTAGACTTACATTGAAAAATTCACCCTTGACGTCCTCATCCGATGGACAAATATCCATATCAACAGTACTACAGGTACCTTCTCTACTTCCCCCCCCCCCCTTTTCTTCTCTTCTTTCTTTGTTTGTTTTCTTTCATTTATTTATTTCTTCAATGCCATTAGGGTGTTTTTATGACATTTCTGGCTTCCCTGACATTGGCTGAATTGTAATCCATTTCTTAGGTTGGAGCACCTGGAAGGGGGAGTAACATTACCCTGATGATATGACACACCTCTTCTGTTCCTGGCTCCGAGATTGAAAATTTTGCAATTAGTTACAATTAAAATGTTCAGCCCCAATGGGTATTGAACCTGGGCTCACTAGTTGTGGTTAAGATTTTCTCAAGATGACTCAACTGACAAACACAAGGCTGTTTTTTTATGTTATATTTTTAATTAACATTTTCCAGAATTGGATATAGTTTCATTTTAGAAAGAAAAATTAATGCTCACACTGGGGTTCGAACTCCAGATCTCTGACTCAGAGATCCAGGGTACGAATCCCAATCCGAGTGTTTATTATTTCTTTCTAAAATAATACAAGGCTGTTAAACCACATGTCAGCTGATAGAGATAGTGTGTGGGGTGCTTATATATATATATATATATCCGGGTTCGAATTCCGTCCAGGCATTTATTTTTCTTATCATACCATATATATATATATTTATGTCAGCATGAATTTGTTTCAAATGTTTTTCATTTGGAGACCTTGTTTCATGAATATAACACAGTGTTGTTTGTTGGCTGCAGGAAAACTGAAATTATTTCTCCCTACGATGATCCAATTCCTGGGAATCCCATCGGTTCTCTCCAGGAGATGTGCATGTCCCGCCGCTGGCCACCCCCAAGCTACGATATGGTCAGTGAGGAAGGATTACCCCATGAGCGTCTCTTCACCATCTCCTGCGCAGTTTTCAAACACCGTGAGACTGGTAAGTTGTTTTGCATTAACTACATTAAAATGTCCAATAACATTTAACATTTTCCAATACTGTTATTTTACTGGTTCAGACATTAATTTTTCTTTTCACAATATCGTTATAATATTATAACTCTATGGGGTGTTAGATAAATTCAATCATTTGCAACATGTTTCAAAGGAGATTTCTTTAAAATATTAATTTGTCATTTAATATCAGTGATGAAATTAAATGTAAAAAAATAATTTATTGCCCTTTAACACCATGATTTGTTTTTGTGTAAATTTGACGAGTTGGAGAAAACGTTTTTAATATTTGACCTCATATTCATTTAGGTAAAATTTTTTTCACTCACCTCATATTATTCTTCTTATTTAACTACAAACTAGTTTCAGAACATATAGTGCAACCGCCCAGTCTACGGCTCTGAAGTTTTGACAACAGTGTTGCCAATATGGATATTCAGTGGGAGGGCCGCTTTATGTACCATGCAGAATATTAAATCAGCACTTTCTGTTTATCTATAACGTAAATATTAGAAATAAATGCTGATTTTATTATGCGAAATTGAAAACGAAACAAAAATATGAGATTTGTTATTTATTGCTACAAACACACTATTCTCGAAAATATTCACAATTCTAATAAATTCGCGAAAAAACAATTACATACATCACTTCAAAACTACGTTAAATGCATTAAGAACATAATTTTTATTTTTAAAAACTTCATATATCGTTAAAATAAAAATCTTACCTTTATCATTGTTAATCAAGAGGAAAGACGCCACAATCTTCGTATATATAATTTTCTGCCTCATCACAGCCGATAAATAAATTCTCGGCTTTGACTTGTATAAGAGCCGATTCAGATGAGCCATATTAAAACAATAACAGACTGGAGCTGTATTGTTAACAGTTAATCACAAGAGTGAAACAGCAAACAAACACACACTGTACTGCAACTGAAGCCACGTGGTTAGCAGAAATACAGACGACAACCGCAGCAATCTCAAAACATACTAGCGCCATCAAGAGCAGTGATTGGTTGTAGCAGATGCTCCCTCACACTTAACTATTTTCTTATTGGCAGTGGAGGGTGAGTTTCTCCCCTTGCCCCTCGTACAGAGTGTCGTTAAATAAGAATAATGTGAGGTGAGTGATAAAATTCACCTAAACTATAGGAAAAAAGGTTTCATAGCATTTGGTGTACAGGAATTTGCAACATATATAAGAAAATTTTTTTGCATTTAAATTGTAACTCACCCTGGTAGCTCAGTTGGTAGAGCATTGGCCCGGAAAGCAAAGGTCCTGGGTTTGAGTCTCAGTCTTGATGTATAATTTTTCTCTTCAAATATGGCTTCTCTAAATGTTCCAAAAGTTTAGTTTCTCTTCTAATTTTGTGATAATGGATAGAGATGTTGGTGTTAACAGGAACTGGAAAATCTAAGAAGCTGGCCAAACGCCAGGCCGCTCACAAGATGTGGGAGAAACTACAAGAACATCCCATTGTGTCTTCCAGCATGACTCCAGGAATTGATGACGATGACGAGGTGAGCTCATTTGTTTCTATTGTATCACCTCACCTTATATCCTTTTCCTTATTAAACTGGTTTCGGGATCTTTATTCGCTTCCATCCTCACTATTTTCACAACCATTGTGTCGCCTCGTGCTCCCTCTGTTGGTAGAGTGAAGAACTTCCAAATGCCGGGAATTTCAAAATTCATTGTGGAAATATATTAGGAAGTAACATTGTGAGGTTCTCTTAATAAATAAGTTTGGTCAGAATTCATTATTCGCACAATTTACGAGTTAAGATGAATACAGACCAAACATTTCTTTCTTGTAAGCCCACGTTCCCTTAACAGAGATTTAGGCACTCTCCCCTACAGCGAAGAATTTGAACCATACTAATTTAGTTACACTTATATTTAAATTAATATTGGGAAGTAAACATTATGAGGTTATATCATTAATAGTGAGTGGAGAACATATTTTTAACGACTCACCTCATATAATTTCAAATTTATTTGATACCGCCGGTTACACTTGTTTTCATATAGAAGTCATTTCAGTGTTCAGCGTTCTGCCTCATACTGACATCTAGGAAACCAAGGTACTACTAGGATGGGAAAATTTGGTAAATTTTGCTTAGATGCCTTTTATTCAGGCTTAAGGATCTTTTACGAGCCTGAAAATCTTCAGACTCAGGACCCACAGCTTAAAGTCCCTCCTGGAGGACTTGCTCCTTGGATTTTTCCATCCTAAACATCCATCGATCCCAGCCGGGTTTGAACCTCGGGACCAGAGGCAAGGAACATAACCACTAGTCCACCGTATTTGTTTATTTTAGAAAGAAAAATAATGCTCGGACTAGGATTCTCGAACCCCAGATCTCTTGACTCTGCACGTCAGTATGATACCGTTTACACCATCTGAACTGGGATACAAACGTCAACAATTGTTTCCACTTACATAATTCTATATCATCAGAAGGCACCAGCCGTTGCTACCAACAACACCATCTGATGACTTCTATTCAAAGTATTTTTATTGAGTTTATACATTGCTTTTAAGCGGTAAAGCTTCATATTTTGCTGTTAATTTAAAATGTAACATCAAAACAGACCAAACTTGTTTATTTCTAAATTCGTTAATTTTTCCTTTTTGTTTTTTTTAATGTAGGTTTTTCCTAAACCGTGAGCTCTTTAGGTTTTTTTATTTGACTTGTGTACTGCCTTAGCTTCTTCCTTTGGCTCTACAGTCCTTTAAGAACCTTGGCCTTCTTCATAATAATTGCCCATTCTTCTCTATTACTAGCTTTCTGTCTCCCACCTTTTCATCGTCAGTTTTCTTAAGCCTTCCTCAACCTTATCTAACCATCTTCATTTCAGTCTTCCAACCTTTCTTCTTCCTTCCAGTTTCCCTTCTAAAATCTTTCTTGCTCCATCCACAACACATGTCCTACCCATTCCAGTCTCTTTCTTCTAATATCTCCTACCACATCTAAATCCCTATATAATTTATCCAATTCCCAGTTTGTTCTAATTTTCCATACATCTTGTTAACAATTCTATAGTTGGACCCCCCCCCCATTTGTTGTGTGGACACAGTGTGTGTGTGTGTGTGTTGTGCAAGGTTTAATGTCACCAGACAAATGTATTTGTGATTATCATTCCCACATCTGTTTCTGACGGTTTATGGGTTTATAGTTGATCAGGGTCAGTAAATTTTTAAAGGGTATGGCTTCTAAACGCGTGGGTCTGAATATAGGGGGCCCGCAAACCACCAGGTTGTAGATTCTGATGTGATTTGTTGTTTTGGTTGTAGATTGCTCACGGGGTTGCAAACGTAGCCGCTCGCTATGCTGACCTGAAAGATAATAAAATCTCGACGCTGACGACTCCACATAGTCATAAAGTGTCTCAGTTCCATAAGAACCTGAAGCAGTCGTCCGGCGTTAAATTAAGTGAACTACAGGTATGTTTATCTCTAGCAATGCTAACAATCATTGAGGTAGTATACGGGTCAGCATGTCGGGTCCCCCAGCTGATGGCTTATTGTAGCTATACAAATTCCTCATGTTGCTAGTTCTTTACTGGACAAAATTCCATCAGAAAATTTCTTCCAGTGTGGGGACTCAATCCAATGCAAGTCCCATTGGTTTGTGCCAAGGCATGATGCCAACTATTTTTTGTCAGTCACATTGTTCTAGTGCTTCTAGTCCTCAGGATCGTGTCGTGGGTTCAACTCCAACCAGGTTCAATTAATTTTTTGATCGAAAAATCCAAAGAACAGGTCTTCTGGGAAGGACTTCCAAGTCTTAGGTTATTCAAGCTTGTAAAATGACTCTTTGCACGATAGTCAGGAATGGCCACCGTGATTGAAAGTTTAATTTCCTAAATTTCGAGGTTGCCAACCTATAAATAACTGTACTGTAACATTACAAAATACCTAGGACAGGAAGTACAATGTGTTAGTGTTAGTATACATTATACGAAACAAAATTTTAAATGAACTGAACTTCATGTAAAACAATAAATTTGTACTTGCTGCCATTTTATCCCTGATTGGTGTCATGACCAGCTGTAGTTTCAACTAAATTATTTTCAGCGTTTATCGTATAAACATTGCCCAGACTGTTAACATTAGTCAGTTTATAATGAACACAAATATTTCCAAACAAAAATATTATTTTTATATCTCGATGATGTTAAAGATGTTATTATTTTTACTGTTATTTATTAATTTGAAAACACCATCATGCAAAAAATAACATACAACACAAGTTTGTGAAGTGTTTACAGAATCTCTAAAATTAAAAACCTTGCTATTGCTTGGTTTTCTATCATTTTCTCGCTTCTGTAAAAACCACTTCCAAACTTTATGTTGTAATATACTATAAACCTGAAGAGTCCTCTAAGCAGAATTTACTGACTGCATCATTGTTGTAATACATTTAGTTGCCTAGTACCTGTCTTATTGTGATGATCTAAAGGGAAATAAGTGTAGCTCAGTTGGTAGAGCACTTGGCCCGGAAAGCCAAGTGTCCCGGTCTAGGCGAAAACATTTTTCTCTTCAAATATAAGTGTAACTAAATTAGGTTTGTCTACAAACTCCTAAAAAAAGAGAAGAGGCTGTGGCTGTACAGCCAATTTTTCATATGCAGGCTGTAACATTTAAATGTCCCAAGACATGGTGTTTTTTTTTTTTGCAAAATCAAATATATCCTTTTTTTACCGTAATAACTCAAATATTATTGCAATTGGATCATGACAACCCATGTTGACTTCATGTCAAACATATATTTACATAATGTTCTGTCCAACACCAAGTCTTTCACTGCAAACTCAGCATTCACCACTCTTTGCTTGACTCAGCTTTCCTTTTGTATCTGCATACAAACCATTTATTTTAATATTGTCTATCATCTGATGTCTTTTCTGCCTCTGACTTTCTTTCCGTTGACCATTCCTTCTAGGGCATCCGTCAGCAGGCAGTTTCTTCTTAGCCAGTGGCCAATCTAATTTCTTTTCCTCTTCTTTATGAGTTCCAGCATTGTTCTTCCTTCACACACACTATCTTGCACATCTTTATTTTTTATTTTCTTTCCATTTTATATGTTCCATCCTTTCCTATATCTGTTTCTTTTAACCTCGTGGGCACTCACCTTGAATCCCCACATAAGCTGCAACTTATAGCATAAGTATACAATGGATTGATGTCATCAGCTGCGGCTGGATACATGTAATGAAGATCTTCTCCATATCCACATCTCAAAAGCTTCTAGTCCCTGTTTCTCATTCCGTCGTAATGTCCAAGTCTCTGCACCACAGAAAGCAGTTCACTAGCCTCTTCTGTAGTTCTTTTGCCATTGCTATCCTCTTCCAAACATAAGACATGACAATTTGTACTGGGTTAGTATAGGATCCCAGAACTAAAAGTTTATTTAGTAAATAAAACATCAATGTGCCCAAAAACATAACTATTTACTATTTTACAATTAAAAAACATTATTGTTCAAATTTCATTTGCCTTAGTTTGCAAGTGCTGACATGTTTCAAAGCTATTTTGTAGAGGTTGCTCTGGGCCTACGTGCATCAAATTGTACTTGGACATCTAATTTCCATTGCTGTGGTTTAGTGGTATTGTTGCCTGGAAAGCAACAGGTCCGGGTTCAGTCAAGACATTTCCTGGGATTTTTTTTTCCCCTTAGGATTTTACCTCAAATATAAATTGTCAGAAAACTTGTAAGGCCCAAAAGTTTGCATCATTGCGGCCATATTCACCTTGTTCTATATGAATGTGTGAATGGTGTGTTTGTGTTCTCGCAGCTGTACAATTTACTCACAAATTTTATTTTAGTAAGAAAAATATTAACACTCAGGCCGGGATTCGAACTTCACATCTTGAATCCTGGTCCGAGCATTAATTTTTTTTTCTAAAATAAAACTGTCCAATAAGACTTAATACAAATAAGATTGTATCAATAATTAGGAATTTCTCCAATAAGAATCAAATCTTATTATGAATAAGATTCAAACGAATGTTAAGAAAACCTCATAATGTAAAAGTTCCCAAAATCTGTTATTAACTTCTCCAATTCTTTATATTTATGACAAAAAATTATATATGGGCTTTCCTAATTGACCTTTATGCTTTTTCCATGATGTCGATAGATTTCCTTTATTTACAATTTATACTCCATGCTGACTCACCTGTAAATTTTCCTGTTATTTTCACCAAATCCTCAATGGCTAATGTAGAGTATATTTCACTAAACTGTTTGAAAATATTAAAATAATTAGTTTACCTCTGCCTTTCAAATGATTTCCTTTACAGAAGATGCCATTTACAAACAAGAGAAATTCAAACGTATTTTGTATGTGCAAGAATAAAACAACGTTATTTATATTTGAAGAGAAAAATTATACCCTCATACAACGTATATAGAGAGAAATTTGCATTTAGATTGGTACGTGCTTAGATGGTAGAGCACTTGGTCTAGACAACCAACGGTCCCGGGTTCAATTCCCAGTCTGAGCGTATATTTTTCACTTCAAATATGATTTATCCATCGTTGAGATGTATGAAATCAATAATAAAAACATTGAATGTTTGTTTAATTTATTAAAATTGTAATTATATATTTTAATATAGTTTATATAGACATGCCCTAGATTTACAATGTACTGGCATTTATAATGTAATGTATAATTCCCAAATATGTCTTCTTAATATAGGAGCTGCCATTTGCAAAGATAGAAGCAAAGGCTTCAAAGCATTTGGTGGGCAGGAATTACAACGTATATAGAGAAAAATTTGCGTTTAGATCGGTACTTGCTCAGGTAGGTCAAATGGTAGAGCACTTGGACTAGAAAACCAAGGGTCCCGGGTTCAAGTCCCGATCTGAGCGTATAATTTTTCTCTTCAAATATGAATGTATTTATTATTCATTTCATACATCTCAAATATGATGCCCTAGATTATTTTTTATTTTCTTTATTTTGAGTGTTGGGGAACTATGACATTTTCTTATATGCTTAAAGTTAAAACCATTATTGCACCAATGAAAATACAGTCATACATCTGGTTTTATATTTTATCAATGTTCGGAAGTAAATATTGTGAGGTGAATTGTTTAAAAAGATGTTTCAAATTCATCTGGTTTAAGAATCATGAGTTCTTCTTACCTCATACATCTATTTTTTAAACACAAAATTGCAATATCGGAGAAAAACATCTTTACGGCCTTCAGCTTTTTTCACAACTGTAAATTTTTTTCTTTTGCCGGTAAAATTACTGGCAAAAACAACTAAAGATGGAAAAGATTTTTCCCCCCCTTATGTCCACCGCCGTGGTAACGTAATGCCTTGTCATGCAGCGAGCCTGGGTTCAATCCCCGGCTGGGACAAGTTTCCTGGGTGATGATTTCTTTTTTGGGGGGGGTTTCCCTCACCTGTAAGACATGTCAGGAAACAGTCCCTGAACATCATCTGGCCATCATTTACATGTTCATTAAGTTTAGGATTAAGGCCTTTCCTGGTGCATCATTACCATCATCATGGGGGCTGTGTAACTCAGCCTTACTTAGAAGTGGGTTACAATAACACCATGCCAGGAGAGAATACCAGAATGTTGAAATTACAAGTGGTGGCATTGAATAAAATATAAATCAAATGAATCGTGAATTCTTCTTACCTCATACATCTATGTTCTTTAACACATAACCACGGTATCGGAAAACATCTTTCCCATCTTCAGGTGTTGTCACGACTATCAGTTCTTCATTGCACTGGTCATTTTCTAAACTGCCATCTTATGTTGATTTGAAGAACTTTGTAATTAAATTTGGTTCGTCCAGAAACTCAAAATTCATGGTTCTAATATCTTTTCCCAAACTGTTAATTTCAATTGATCCCAATACCGCGGTTCTGTGTTAAAAAATATAGATGTATTTTATTTTATTAAGAAAACCTCATAATGTAAAAATTCCCACCTTTATTATAACACTGGTGAACAGTTGTTTTGTTGCCCTTGATATAAGATTAATTTCGGATACATTTATGCTCACAGTTCATGAAACTATCAATGATTTTGGAAGATTTGCTCTTGTTTTTTTAATGTTTATTTTCATTTTATACTACAAAAATCAGAAAATATGAAAAAATATAACATATATTTATAATGCCAATTGTTTTTTGAAAAATTAGTATGCAGTGAACGTAAATAGAAAGAAAAATATTGAAAACTCATGTTATAATTCAGTGAAACGCCTTTTATAAGAATTTCTTCTATAGTTTTTAGGGGACAATCTCTTTTTAAAGACCAGCAGTAATCTGCCATGATGTGACGGTCCCATCTACCCTGATACCTTTCCTCCATTACTTTTAGATCCTGGTGAAAGCACACTTCCTGTTCATCACTATAATTTCATAAATTATCCGGAAATCTATCCAGGAGACCGTGGAGAAAGTGTAACTTTATACTCATATTTGCTCCCAGAATCTTGAAGCTTATCAACATGTTTTGCACAATTTCTTTATAATTTGGTGCTTTATAGTTACCTAGGAAATTTTCTACTGCCAATACAAAACCCTTCCAAGCTTCACTTTCTGGAACAGTCATAACTTTGATAAAATTTGCATCTTTCATCAATTGCCGAATTTGAGGACAATCAAATATTCCGCCTTTTAACTTTTACAAACTGAGCTTAGGAAATTTTCTACAAATGTATTTGAAACATTTTCCTTCCTTGTCCAACGTTTTGACGAATTGTTTTATCACATCCAGATGCACGTCGTGAGTACTTTAATTTTGTCAAATAACTGAGACCACGGCCGATGTTTATATACGTGAAAAATGTGCAGAAATCAAATCATGACTGGAAACAAATTTTATTAATAACAAGCCATTTATATTTAATTAATGTTGGGAAGTAAACATTATGAGGCATAAATCATTAAAATTTTAACAAGCCATTTACTGTTTAAGATATAAGATATGTAAAAATCATCAAAACTAGAGCAGATTCAGCACTTTCATGAATATATTCGCAAACTGTGCACTTGAAAACTGAAATTCACTGAGGTATCCAGGGCAACAAAAAAAATTTTTTGTAGAGCTGTGTTATATGAATATATATTAATAGTGAGTGGAGAACATATTTTTAATGACCCACCTCATATAATTTCAAATTTCTTTGATACCGGCAGTTTCAGACAATATCTTGTCCCTCTTCCACATGACTGAAGAGGGACAAGATATTCTCTGAAACCGTCAGTATCAAAGAAATTTGAAATTATATGAAGTCGTTAAAAATATGTTCTTCACTGACTATTAATGATATAACCTCATAATGTTCGCAATTAAATTTGAAGAGAAAAATTTTCGCCTAGACCGGGACTCGAACCCGGGACCCTTGGCTTTCCGGGCCAAGTGCTCTACCAACTGAGCTACCGAGGCGAGTTACGACCTAGACGCAAATTTTTCTCTTATATACGTTGTAATTCCCTTCGCCAAATGCTTTTGAAACCATTGTTTCTATCTTTGCAAATGGCGGCTTCTTAGTTAAGAAGACATTTATTGGAAATTTAACATTACTTTAAAAGCCAGTAAGGCCTCTAATGATGTTTTTATTATTAATTTAACATTTCTCAATGAAAGATAAATTAAATTTGAAGAGAAAAATTTTTTTCGCAATATTAATTTAAATATGAATATATGTGTCCTCTTTATTTAATATTTGATGAAAGTAACGCTATGAGGATTATTTTAATTATTGTGAATGGAATTTAGACTCATCTCATGGTTAGAAGCATTGATAATATCACACACATGTGAAGAAACTATGAGGTGACTGTAAATCCCAGACTGGTAATTAAATAAAGATATCCCCGCTGTAACAAGAGTAGAGGAGTGAATGTAACATGATCCGATGTTTGTTTTGCAGACAACTTCATTGAACGATGCCAACTTCAACTTTGTGCAGTTCCTGCAGGAGATTGCTTCCGAGCAGAACTTTGAAGTAACTTATGTTGACATTGAAGAGAAGTCAATCACAGGTGAGACACATCCCTATCTGGTCGATCTAGGCGTTAAATTACTTCCCTGTCACACGAGAGTCGCAGTCAGGATTGATTAATTTTTTAGGATGGAAAAATGCTCCAGGAGGAACTGTAATAATTCCTGAGTCTGAAGGTTTTTGGGCTTGTAACACAGCCTTGAGCCTAAATTGAATGTGTGTCTGTCTTGAGCAAAGCAATCAGAAGGAATAATTCAATGATGTACTGGTTGCCATAACCTGCGCAGGATCAATAAATGTTTAAGATTCTGAGCACGGCTCCTTCAAAAGGGAAGTTGAGCCATGATTCAAAGGGTTGTACTTTTGACTCAATGGTGTGACAGGTCTGAAAGGCTTCCATTTGTATGTTAATGACAAGCATCATGATGATGAGGTAAGATGTTAAAATGACTCATTAATTTATTAAGAACCTCATAATGTGTTTCCCAATTTTAACTTTGAATCAATATTTCAAGTTTCTTGTTGCTGGAATTTGTTCAATAATTTTATTAAAAATGCACTTTACTTCTGGTTTTTTATCCAAATTTGTATTTTCTTTAATTACTTGAAGTAATGAAATGTGAAAATAATAAAATATATAGCTAAGGGTTAGGGAGACAGATGAATTTCTATGTTAATATTGTTTATTTTTTATTATTTCACTCACCTCATACTTCATAATTCATAGCAGACCCTGGGTTTCTTCACATCTTTTGTGACATTCTCAATGCTGTGTCACATTCACAACTCAACGTGACACAGCATTGAGAATGTCACAAAAGATGTGAAGAAACCCAGGGTCTGCTATGAATTATGAAGTATGAGGTGAGTGAAATAATAAAAAATAAACAATATTAAAAAAACCTCATAGTGTTATTTCCTATCTACATAACTTCTATGTTAATGTTAAATTTATCACTTCTCATTGAATAATAAATTATATTGAAAAGAAAAATTTACATCTAAAACCAGGATTTGAACATATTGTACATTGTGTACAAGATCCTGGTTTAGACATAAAGATGATTTTCTGATTGGATGTGAAGGAACATGTGGACAGTTCAACAACATGTAGAGCTGAAGCTTCGGGGTTCGATTCCTGGTATCGAGGGGGGGGGATTCTCATTATCATTGAAAAACTTTTGGTTTAAATGCTTTAATTTGTAACTGAAGAAGTTTTACTGAGTGACGTGTCGAGTGATGTCTGTTCTAAATTCTGAACCTAAATTTATTTAAATATTTTAGTCTGTACTATCTTACTTCTATTTGTAAATTGAGGTAAGATATTACAAACTCAAAAAAAAAACTTGATTAAAAGAAGCTTAAAATATTACCCCCTAAAATAAACCATTAATTTCAGTCTGTGTTAAATATAAAAAGTCTTTACTTAAATTTACAGTATGAGGAAACAGTACGGGGTATTTATATTAATAAATGAGTTGGAGAAAATGTTTTAACATCTCACCTCACAAAGTTGCGTGTCTTCACGATACCGGTTTCAAAAATATAGTATTACTTCCATCTTCAGTCAAATTCCAACTGTTGAAATTTTGTCGTTAGCATCATCTTCTGAACAGAAGAATAAATATAAAGCAATGAATTTTGATATCCACGGCGAGAATAATTTAATCTCCAAGTTCGTAAAATCTACACCAGATGGCAGTTCAGAAGATGATGTTAACGACGAAATTTCAACAGTTTGAATTTGACTGAACATGGAAGTAATACTTTACTTTTGAAACTGGTATCGTGAAGACGCACAACTTTGTGAGGTGAGATGTTCTCCAGCTCATCTATTAATGAAAAGTCTTTATTTTGAATAACAATTCAAAAGGGTCGGAATATAGAATATGCATTACATTAGACATTTTTTAAAATCACTACCCAATGCTCTTAAGGCTGGTGGCCCCCTTAGTGCTATAAGCTATGTTCATGTTTCCCATCACACATTCAACATAACATAACAATTCAAAGTTAAAATTGGGAAACACATTATGAGGTTCTTAATTAATAAATTAATGAGTCATTTTAACATCTTACTTCATGAGGTAAGATGTTAAGATGACTCATTAATTTAATAACATAACAAGTTGTTATAATTTTATTTTGAATCGTTGATATACAAAAATTAAGTTCTGTGTTTATCAGCTGAGATAAATAATTTTATTTATCATAAGATGCGAGTTTTCTACAGAAAATGAAAAATTATTTATTAAAACACATGTACACTCAGTCACCCAGTATGACAAATACTGTAGTTATTGCAAATTATACTACAACTTTGGAAATACTTTGCAACGTGTAACACAAATAAGTTCCAATCATACATTCTGAAATCATGGGATACAGCCAACATGTACACAATGTTTAACAAACCTGAAAACTAAGCTGATGCAATTTAAGCACTGTAACCTATGAAAGACCCACCCTAATGCAATTTGTTAAATTTACCCAATTCAATGAGGAGAAGAGAAAAAAAAAACTAAAGTTGCTAGTTTTGTGGAGTTTGTCATATTGGGTGATTCATTTACATAAAACAAATTTGATGATATGCATAATACTGTCTTTACAGCAACTCCACGAGTAGTCAGCCCCACAGTACGTACATGGAAACCATATCTTCGAATATACACCTTATCTTTGCTAACCACATTTTAAAAAAAAATTTAATCGTACCATGAAGTTGCTTTGAGACCATCCTTGTATTAATGCCAGACTGTTGACGCATACAAAATTAAGCCTATTGATGAAATACTGACCAATCAATTTTCAAAATTGTGGATGTGCAATGCATTCACCTCGTTTAAAAACACTTGACACACAACTGAATATTCTTCATGGAACACAACGAGCAGCTTCTGTAGAATGTTGTTTGCAAATTCATCACCCACAAGATGAGCAGTCACAGAAGTTCTGAAGAACTTATGAAGAATAACCAAAAGGGCTCCAGCACGCCAATGATGGATAAAAATATTCAAAACAGATTTTGATGTTGCAAGAATAGAGGGGATGGTGTCTGTACTCATATCAGGCGGCCACATCATCAACGGTCAACAAGGCGACAAGTAATAAAGAGAGGTAAACTTGCAAGGCTTGAAGAGCAGAAGAAGCAGCTCTCGGATGCCCAGAGGAGCAGGTTTGTAGGCTCAGAGGAAACAGCCCTTCCACCATCCATGTCCTACAAAGAGGTCGTAATGCTTGCAGGAGACATTATGTTACTGAAAAGCTTCATAGTAATAATAATAATGTTTTATTTATTCTGACAGAGTTAAGACCATAAGGCCTTCTCTTCCACTCAACCAGGACAAATACAAATAAATATTTGACATATAGATATACACTATACTAATTATAAACAGTTAAAGATATTTTAAATTTGAAGAGAAAAATTTTCGCCTAGACCGGGACTCTTCAAATTTAATTTATCTTTCATTGAGAAATGTTAAATTAATAATAAAAACATCAATAGTTAAAGATATTACTTATTTTAGGAATTCTCACTATGAGGTATATTCATTAACGTAGAATTTTTATCACTCACCTCATATTGTTCTTCTTATTTGACTAAACTAGTTTTGGAACATGGTTTCTGTTCCATCCTTAGTATCATCATGACCGTTGTTCTGTCGTCTTGAAGAGCTGTCCTTTGCTCCTTCCATTGGCTGACTGAAAAACCTCGAAACCAGGTCATTCTCACTGGGAATTTCAAAGTTCATCAATTTCTTCTTTTTTGCTCTTTTGAATGTAGATCTTTTCCCAAACAGTAAGTTCTTTTGATTTTTCTATTTGTTTTAATAATTTAGCTTCTTTCTTGATAAGATGTTTTTCAGACCATGCATGGGCAGCCACTGCACTGAAAAACATTTTATCGAGAAAGAAGCTAAATTATTAAAACAAATAGAAAAACCAAAAGAACTTACTGTTTGGGAAAAGATCTACATTCAAAAGAGCAAAAAAGAAGAAATTGATGAACTTTGAAATTCCTGGTGAGAATGACCTGGTTTCAAGGTTTTTCAGTCAGCCAATGGAAGGAGCAAAGGACAGCTCTTCAAGATGACAGAACAACTGTCGTGACGATACTGAGGATGGAACAGAAACTATGTTCCGAAACTAGTTTATAATCAAATAAGTACAACAATATGAGGTGAGTGATAAAAAAATTCTAACTTAATAAGTTAAAGATATATTAAATGTAGCAATGTAAATTTCATGTACAAACATTTTATACGCTAGTAACAATAATAATAGTATAAACATGATAAATCAGCCAGACTCACCTAGAAAACATTGGATTGTTGTATTATGAAGTTAGAACAGGCAATTGCTTGGGAGAGCTGGTGATGTCTAGAAGTTGTTGGTTCGCTTATGTGAAAAGTGGGAATGTCAGTACTAGAAGAGAACCTGGTGAAACATTGTAGAATTAAACATAATCCATAACTACAGGAGCAACTGAAAAAACCAGACATAACTCACAAAATGGAGGGCAAAAATCTTTAATTCAGAAGAATAGAGAAAATATCGAAATTTAGAATTCCCGGGCAGATTTAATTTTGAGGTCTGTCTGCCTAAAACAAAAGTGAGTTCACATGAGAGCTGGAATTTAGTTGAGAATGAAACGATGGCCACTGAAACATGTTCCAAGTGAAAAAGTTTAGCATGAGGCGTCTTCCTAAAATGAACTTGTAGCCCTGCCACGTTTAATTTAATACCCGACCCAAGAAGTCCTGCAGCTGTACTGAAGGTAAGTAACAAGTTTGCCTCCTGTAGAATAGACATGCTATTGCACTGTACTGGGCCCAGACATTTAAAATGCTGGATAATGGCTGTGCATCAATGTCTTGAATGCTGTAGCTAGTGGTTACTGTGCTTGCCTCTGGGGTCTCATGTTCAAACCTGATAACTCTTCATTTGGAAGGTAAGTAAACACACGAGTTCAATAGTGAGTGGAGAATATATTTTTAACAACTCACCTCATAATTTCAAATCTCTTTGATACCGGCGGTTTCAGACAATATCTTGTCCCTCTTCAGTCATGGCTTCCACTTCCCAATATTAATTTAAATATAAACACATGAGTATTTAACTTATACAGGAATAAATCACTATGAGGTTCAATTTATGGTAAAATTAAATGTTTCTTACCTCTCCTCATATAAATGTTCTAAGTAGATCGCGATTTTGAGACCATAATGTTCTCATCTTCAGTACTTTTTTGGCGAATGATGTTATGTCGATCGGAAGAAATTCTTCTTCCAAGTCAGGTGATGTTGACTCCAAGTTTTTCTTGTATCTTCCATAACATCAGTTCATCCAAATTTAGGTCCTCCCACATTTTACCATCTGGATTATTTTCTATTATTTTTAGGTTTTACAAAGACTTGTGCTCAATACAGTATTTTCTAGCAATCTCCATTCTTCTTTCTTTTTGTAAGCCTGTTCATTCTGACTGACTGACCTGTCCATTTAATTTAGCTCTTTCTATCAGATTCCATTCATGTGTATCTTATTTCTACTCTGTTGAGAAACATCATCAACTTTTCGTATTAGATCTTTGCCTGTTCTGATCTAACATCTGTTCACTGTCTTGGTCTTCATTCTCCAGGATTATACATCAGTGCCATCTTTGGTATCCTATCCTCTGTCATTCTTTGCAGATGTTGTATCCACTTGTTGCTGTGTTCTTCTATTTGTTGAAGAAGTGGTTGTACTTTTAGTTCCTCTCTAATATGCTCTTCTCTTGTACAACCTTTCACAGCCCGTAGAAATCTGATTTCTGCTGCCCAGAATTTTACTTTTTTCCTTGAGGATCCAGGCCTCACTTTCATACACTGGTAGTGCGATTGTTGAATAAAATCTTAGCTAAAGTAAACTTCATAGTGCTTTTATTCCTATAAAAGTTCAAAATCTTAGCTGTGTATCTTTTCTTACTTTGTTCCTCAGTGTTCGTATGATTGTTCAACAAATATGTGTGTCTATTGAGAAACAAGAAGGGAAATGGGTTAAAAGATTGCCAATACAGCCGTTAGAGAACATCTCTTTCTGAACCACCTTGTTGTTTCTACCGGCTCACTTTCTCCTTGGAACATATCACATTGGTTTTATATGCAGCCGGTTTGAACCTGGGAACATGAGGCGAGCATGACAACCGCTAGTTGGCTCAGGTAGACTGAAAGTTGTTTTAAATGTTGCAGGTTCGCTCCTGAGCACTGCGCCGGTAAGTACTGACTCTTTGGAAACAACACAGGAATCTATTTATGTTGCAGGTAAACACCAGTGCTTGGTGCAGCTGTCGACCCTCCCGGTAGCGGTGTGCTACGGATCTGGCAGCTCTTCAAAGGAAGCTCAAGCCAGTGCAGCTCAGAATGCCCTGGAGTACCTCAAGATCATGACCAAGAAGTGAAGAGACGTCACGTGAGGCGGCGCTGGTGACGAGAACTGGGCGAGCGGTTTACTTGAATATTATGTGTCAGTGTAGACATTCCTTTTAGAATTATCTCTATCTTTGTATTCAAGTAAAGTTGGCTATCCTGGCATAAACGTTACCTTCGTCTGCAATTTGTTTGACTTGCATGCAATTGTAAAGATGATTCTTTGCAAGGTAAAATGATTAGGAATAAAAATGTTTGAGGGTTGGGCCATTCGGGTTGGCAATCATGATCTCACCCTATGCTCATTATGTCACGTTCCATTTCAAGCAGATTCTGTACTTGTCGCTTTCCATTCTTTTTCTATTCCCTTCCATTTTTTCTTTGTTTTCGCTTATACTTTTTAATCAATACCTTCCCTATTTTTTCATTTCTCTTCTTTTTTTTTACTATTTCTTAATTTTTCCTTCTCTATTCTATTTTTTCTTTATTTTCATTCTATTGTGTTTTTGTTTTCTCTTTCCATTCTTTTTCTATTTTGTCTTTTCACCCTTTTTTATTAATATTTTCCCTTTAATTCTATCTCTCTTTGTATTCCTTTTTTTTATCCCTTTTTTTCTGTTTTATTGTTTTCCTTTTCTCTCTTGGTTACCTTTTAATGTAATTGAGAACTTGTTTATTTGTGGAAATAAATGCAGTTTAGTTGTGTTGTAACATGTATAGAGTTTGCTTTAAGAGTGGAAACAAAATATAAAATTTATTCCGAGTTTACAGACAATTATTTACAAATATTCCCACTTTATATAAATATATTTTGTAGCCAAACTGGTAGTGAGTATCAACTACAGCAGAAATGATCTGCATTTTTTTATCAACTTTTAAAATAATGTAGATTATATATTTAAAAAATGGCAGCAATACAAAATTAAAAAGTGGAATTTAAAAAAATTAAATAATTTTCAAAATAAAATTTATTTTTAATTTGCTAATTTAAAGTTAAAGAGTTGAAACTGATTTTGTAAAATGTTTAATGATTTTGAGAGAAATAAAAGTTTTGTAAACTAAATTTATGGTACAGCAGCTGTGGTACCCGCATAAAATGATCTCTTGCAGAAATGCAGAATTCTCTACAATATTCTAATATGATTGATATACTTCAAAATGTGTTAGAAATTTAATTTAAAATATTTTTCATGTTTAAGTATTAAAAAATATAAAAAGTTGTGATTTTTTTAAGGAAGAATTGGAATTTATGGGAGCGAGAAAAAATATTAAAATAAATTCATTGTTCGGTTGAGATAAACCATTTTGGGAATGAAATCCTTATATTTTGTTCAGCAAAGCATTTTCTTTTGTTACAATTTGTTGTCTAGTAATTATAGATAAAATGAGTCTTTCTTGATGTCACCTCATACTCTCTTGTGTTCTTCACAGCACAGGACTGCATCAGATGTTCCTATCTTCAGCCGTTTTTACGACATTTGAATAAAGATGGCTGAAGATATGAACAACTTCCTGGAACCGTGGTCCTCTGCTGTCAAGAGCACAGAGTGTATGAGGTGACATCAAGAATAACTCACTTAATTTTATCCAATTTTTATCCAATTTAATAAAACCCTCATAATGTTAATTCCCATCATGAGTTTTACGAACATACGAGGTTTAATTTAAGATTAAATTAAAACACTTGATACCTCACCTCACATCCAATCTTCTGATTATCCTGCAGTTTCAAAGCCTTGACTGCTTCATCTTCAGTAATATCTCTTCGACTGATGTTATGTCGATAAGAACTGACATCAGTCGATGGGATATTACTGATGATGAAGCCGCCAAGGCTTTGAAACTGCACTATAATCAGAAGACTGGATGTGAGGTGAGGTATCAAGTATTTAAATTTAATCTTAGATGAATAGTTGTTTACCGTCAACGAACTTAATTAAAAATCTTGTACTTAACATCTTTATTTTCCAATAATAATACATTGTTCCTGGGTGAAATTCAATTAAAAGTAATTCAGGTACAGGTTTGTAGGTGCTAAAAAATTTTTAAATATCAAATATTAAAAAAATATATTATTTTATGAAAAACGCTTTCTTTTTTTATTTTTCTAATTCAAACAATAAAGCTTGTTATAACTGGTACACTGGCTTACATCTCCAAATTGTCCATTTAAAATATTTCTTATAACAGATGTGACATCCGACAAACCAAATGCCTAACGTATGGCATATAATGTTTAAAGATATTTTTTTATGGAGAAACAATTGGATAATTAGTAATCAGTTTTGTTGAAATATTTGTAAATTTGTTTTCTATCTGTAAAAGTTTAATTTGAAACAATGCACTCAATTTTGAGATGCCTGTGTTTTTGCAAGAATTATATTTACCTTAATGTTAGCGTACCGCTGACAAATTGACCCGGTAGTATTAATGAGGTATTTTTCTGGTGAGATGGTGATTTCGACCGGAGTGGCCCGCCTTCCAGTGGTGATGCACGTTCATATTAATACAAGCTATACTTTGCATAGAACTAGTGGAATTTTCCAATGTGAATTTATCTTCTTCTGTATTTAAGATAAAACTATTAAAAAAACTTTATGCAGTGGTTTTTTAACCATGCTAGTTCTTGTAACATTTTTCTTTGTTTAGTGTAGTTTTACGTGTCCGAGGGTGCGAGAGAAGTAACGATCCCTTAGGAAAATGGGCATTATTTTGATGCAAAGTATAGAGGTTGTACAGTGTTGCCAGCTTCCCTCCTCGTAGGACGATCCTGGCCTCACACTTCATTGTGTTGTTTAAGTTCTAGATTTATATGTGTTTGTAGTTTTTATTTTAAGGCGGTTAGGACTGGAACAACCAGTTTGCTTTTTCTGTTTATCATCATTTGCAAAATTATGTACATTTTCTCAAAGAAAAAAAAATTTGTGCGTTAAAAAAATTAAAACGTTTAGAAAAATACAGAATATAACAGTTGATGCATAACGTGTTTTACTTTCAAATATTTTATGAAACTGTTTGGTGTGTTGCTATGTCTAGTTTCCATAGCATTTTTAAATAAACTTTGGTTTTTCGAAGAAAAATTTTACATTTATATTAAAGCAATTATTTGAATCTTGAATTTGTAATCAAAGAAATTCTATCGTAAAAGTCAAAAGAAAAGAAAATGTACTTCGTATTCTTTCGGTTGGTCATGAGCGTTTTGTGTTGTAATTTGTTTCATGTTGTATCCAGGCTATTGAGAGAGAATTCTGTTACACGTTACCAGCAAATAATTACATCAGATTTTTTGTTTTAAAAAAGTTTATTATTGTATTAGGTGTTGAATGGTATCAGGGAATGTCCATTGTACATCTGGTCCATCATTGTTACCAATTTATTATTTTCAAATTATGAGAATACAGATTAGCGGGAATATCCTTTGTATAATTTGGTTTTCATACCAGTTTTTTAAATTATTAAATATTTCAATACATTTTTTTGTTTTTCTCCAACCAATGTTTCTGTGGCTGATAGTCCTTCAAAGTCTCGCTAGATGCCAAGAATTTTTTCATTTTACGAACAAAAATGGACATTTCCGTTCTCTGGATCCCTTTCAGTTATGATTACATTATAGTATTACTTGAAGTGTTTCCATCAGAGCGAGGACATGTTTTATGAAGGATACAATTTTATTGTTAATTCAGATATAATTTTAGTGAATGCTGTTTTAATGTATTTCCTGGTAGAGTAGAGTTCCGGTCCTAACTTGCATCTAATTGGGATGTAAATCAGCTATTGATTTGTTTTTATCCCAAATTAGTTGAAGAGCGAGGCAGCCGTTGTACAGATGTGCAAGAATCATCTACTTCTGTTCTGTTACATAAACAACTGAAGCAAAATTTGGTTCTCTTTTTTTCCAGTTAAATTCAGACCTGTATATGTGTAATATAATTCACAAACAGTAGAGAGCAGCACTTACCAGAGACGCCAAATTATTTTCAATTAAATCTGTTCTTTCTTGTTGTGGCTCCGAGAGATAAGTTTCAAACTTATTCAACCCTTTAGGTGCCGTGAGCTGATTAGATCGGCTCTGGTGCTTCTGCCCATTACCTGCCGGACAATATACTTAAGCTACTTGCAAAGCCGACCACATCGGCAGGTATGATTTACATCTCTGACACAAGAGTAGCAGGCAGAGGGTTTAACATTTGAAGGAAGTAACAGAATGAGGTGTCTTTTAATTATTATAAGTTAGGGTTTTAGACTCGCCTCATGTTTTTTTTATATTTCTTGCAGACTAGTTTCTTCATACTTGTGTCGCATTATCGGTGCCTCCCAACTGAGGCAAGAAGTTGAGATGCATTGACAATATTGCACAAGTGTGAAGAAACTGGTCTGTAAGAAATATAAAAAAATATAAGGCCGAGTCTAAAACCTAAATTATAATAAATTAGTTTCAAACTTGTTAAGGATTGTGTTCACCTGTCCCTCGTTCTAGAGAACGCTTCCCTCTATCACATCAAAGATGTGCCTGTACATCGTCACCCTGTATCCATCTTTTCTCACATTCTTGTTAGATGTTTTTCACATTAATTATTTCTGTTAAATTAAATATTGCTAATTCTTTTTAGATTTGTTGTGGAATTGTATTATTGGATATTTTTAACCAGTTTTTGGCTGGAAAATTAGCTATAATTAATTTAGTGAATCGGATGAAAATTACATCCTTGAAACTTGGCACTGCTGATGAGCAGATTGTGTGGCGGCTGTTAGGACGAGTTTCTGGTATCTGCTGTGGCCTCGTCCTGTTGTTGCTTGTCGGTGTAAGTGATTCAATATTTTGTAAACAAATGTTTCTCAGTGTTATTAAACATAAATTCACAATTATAAATTTTATTGCAATTTTCAACGCAAATAGACAATTAAAAAATTACCTCATAATTAAAAAGACCATTTGGATATATGTATTCAGAAATTTAAAAATATTTAGGTATTTAAACAAAAAAAATATTTGTAAATTCAGGAATTTGACAAGAGTATGAGGTATTTAAGTGAGAGAAACTAAAACAAAAGAATAAAATTTTAAGTTTGTAACTTGTGTTTGTGTTCAGCAGGATTGAATTTGTAGATTATTTAGTTTGTCTTGTTAATCTCTTATCAATAAACACTGCATTAAAGTAGAAAAATTACAAATCTTTGTTCTTTTTTACATTTATCCTCAACTACTGTTGGGAGCTCAGGTTATGTCTTGTATAGCAAATCCCAGTCCCCACCCTTGTAAGCACGTGGAGAAAAAATTGTTAAAGAGAATGAAGAATTAGATATATGGAGCTGAAACTAGGGCTGTTACAACAAATAAGCACATGTGAAATGAAGATATTAAGAACTATTCAGGGGGAAACATTATTTGATAAGATACACAACACAGAAACTATGGACAAATGTCTTAACCAAATCTATTATAGACGAAAATATTGGAAAAGTCATGTAGAAAGAATGGAAGACAACTGACCTGCAAACAGAGCTAAAGAAGATAGACCAATGTAGGGGAGAAGAACAAGAGGAAGACCAGCCAAGAGATGATAGACAGTGGATGTACATCTTCCTCCGAGGAGTGATTTTTGCAAATAAACAGGATGAAAATCCTTAAGAAGACAAATACTGTAGAGAATGCTCTAATCACAAAAAAATATTTTCTCACTATTCCACTCCAAAAATATGGCATTTTGACATATGGAACAAAAGAATTAGCTATTTCCTTACGTTACCCATTAATGTCTGACCTATAATCTGTGCTGACCTCACATCCACATGTGTTTTTGTCATCCAGGTGTGATATGTTATCAGAATTTTGGGTTCCCAGATGTTATGGCCATCTGGTCCCAGTGCTTATTGTAGCTACTCTTCAAGATGCTGGGTCACACACTGGCAACATGAGAAAATTTCATCCCTCTCTGGGATTCAAACTAATGTAAAGTATCTGCCATTTGTAACTGCAAGGCAAAAAAATCAAAGCTAGAATCTGGCGATGGCAACCCGTTGTATGGAGCAGCTGGACTCCCTGCTTGAGTGAAGTGAGATGGTTATCCATTCAACCAGTTCCCTATAGTTTAAATCAGAGTTTTGACCCTGGATTTTAGTGCCTTGCAGTTGAAAATGGCAGATAATTTATTGGACATGGTTTTGGTACATCACAACACTTCTGGAAGAAATTTCAAGGTAGGTTTCGGCTGCAATGGTTAACAGTTCCCTTGTTAGTTGACACCAAAGATGGCTACACATCTTGTAGAATTGTGATGTGAGACTCTGCCTGTGAATAGGGTGTGTCGTGAAACGGCAGCAATTAATTGATTTATTATTCTAGAGTTGCTTGATTAGCCTGATGTAGTACCTCAACTTTAATTTTCTTAACCAGATTTGTACACCAAAGGCTATCTGCTCTTAAAGTGATCCTCATCAAAACAAAATTGTGTGACCTGTTCACTTTTCATTGGTTATGGACACCGAAGTACGATGCAGAAGCAATAAGTAAACGAAAAAGTAGTTCCTATCATTAAATTTAAAATATGTCCCCTGAATATACTTATTCTTCGTGAATGAAAGTAATATTCTAAAATATACCTAATCAATCACAACTTACAATAGTTTTATTGTGATGCATTTGAGTCGTGCTTCATTCGATTCTGATGCAAAACAAAATGGCTGAAGGTGTAGAGTCTTCTGTTTCTGTGTTGTTACCTACATTTTTAAAACACAAGTCTGGCAAACCTTTGACTAGTGGTAAAAAAAACGGTTATTTTAAATGTTTTACACAACTTCAGTGAGAAATCTCATCAGCTTTCTTGTTATCCCATTCAACTATCACAGTCTTCGCATGTGTTTCTGTCAATGTGACAGTAATTGTGGCGCGAATGGCGTAAGGATACAATTGGCGTTTATGTTGGGATTGCTCAGAACGGGCAATGTATAGGTCACTGGTATTATTGAATAGAACATTCGTGGACGTACAGATATAAGCTCTCCGTATACCGCTATCCTGAGGTAGTTTTCTAACCATCCTGTGTATCCCTCAATCAGTTTTATTCTCCTACCTCATTATACTAGGCGCTTTCATTCTGGCTTTGTTTATTATGGCAAGACGACGTAGATGATAAGGAGTTGTTTGTGAAGATGAAAGAACGCTAGAATTAGGCGACGTTATGCATCAACCAGCTATGCGTCATTGCGTAAGTTTCGAGAAAAATATGTTTAAATCAATCTTCACTATTTATTGTAGCGCCAAACTAACAATACTGGATGTTGTAAGTTACTTTCCATATTTGGCCCTTAGCTGCATGATGCAAAATTTAGATTAGCGTTTATGAAGATCTGGTTTCATAGCCGTTAGTTGCAAAATATAGAATATCTGATGGCATTTACATTATTATTTAATAATAAAGATATAAAAGTCCAAAATCAAATATTTGATTTTGTGGTGTACAGACAACTATAATGGTATGTTCATATACATCGAGTCCACCGCTGTTGTCCCGAGGTAGCGGTCCCGGGTTCGATCCCCGGTCGGGGCAGTTTTTCTGGGTGAGGTTTTTATCGGGGTTTTTCCTCACCTGTAAGACAAATGCCAGGAAAACTTTAAGGCCCAAACGGTCCCGGAAATCATATGCCCATTATCATTCTTCACCGGTGTGGAAAGCAACGGGAAGCTACCACACCTACAATTCCCTAGTAAAGCTGCAAGAATAGCATGAAAATGCTATGATTACAGTGAAAGGCCTACCTTGGGGACAATTACTATGGGTGAATATACAATAGAATGCCAGAGAAAACATTACCCACACAAGCTTTGGAATGGATTCCACCTGGGAAAGACCTAGATATGTGGTAAGAAGAGGATAGAGAAGAAGATATAAGCTTTGTGCACAGAAATGTTAGATTGGAATTATAGAAATAAATGGAAACTGAAGATGGCAAACATAAGTGGAGAAAGTCGAAGAAGAATAAATCCGTCTATAAATAAAATACGGATATTTTCAAGGATTTGGCGATAACAGTTTGCGTACATTTATTTCATGAGCCAGTGCAACAGATGGTATCGAAATTTTATTTTTTAAAAATGGTGGTAAGCCGCTTGATGTATAACATCGTCTAGCTTTCAAATTCCAGATGTATTATTGCAACACAAGTTAGTGTTCATAAAGTAAGAAAGAATGCGCCACAGGTGGCAATTTTGGAACAGAGTTATATTTCATCCGTGATAACGTAGGCGACGCCTCAAGTGTTACAGGTGCGTATGGAAAGTGACGTCATGTGTCTTGACTAGTTTTATTTCCTGCCACTCCTCTCCAGCGCCCAGTAGCGCGCAGAAAACCGTTCCGAGACTTCTTGCAAACACAGGTACGTGATGTCATCTGCTTGTTTGTTATTGTTGCTACTTCAGTGTAAACTATTTTCTGCATCTGCAACTTTTAATATTCATTTGTTCGGATGTTGTTCTTAGCGTAAAATATAGATATATATATATACTCTGTTAGACAAGGAGCTGCATCCGCCAAATATTCTGGAGTGGACTTATTAACGCTTAAATTCGCAAATGTGTCCTACAGGATACATTAATTGGTTTAATTTATCCAATATTTTTAATAAAAATGAGAAAACGAATGAGTAAAAATTACTTAAATTTGTATGTTGATTAAATAAAACAGTTTTATACGATATATATATATATATATATATATACACACACACTTCGTTTATGAAAACCAGAGGGAATACGCCTAGTTGGTACACCAAGAATGAGATGACAGAATAACGTTTATATTTATATGAAAATCATATAAAAAGTTATATTTTTATTTAATTAACATAAAAATGTATTTTTATCAAGTAAACGCCAATTCAATTGATAGCACTGAGCAACAAAAAAGAAACTTTTTGTGTCACAGAGAAAAATATGTGGTTCTGATGATATTTTTTCTCCTGAATTCAAATATGATATCGGTTTTTCTCCACCGCGCAAGGTTTGCGAGAGACAGCAATTTACAATTTCAAACACTTTAATATTTTCTACATTCGTAACTACACAATAATCGAACATTCGGACTCGCCTAGAAAGTAAGAAATTACGATGTTCTTTTATATTTCGCCTGTGGAGCATCGCTCTTGTTGGTCCAACAATAATCGACCAGCATATTAGGATTCCATTTGCCTTGATATCTCTTTTCCATAGCTGAAACCATTTGAGTTAGCTCATTTGGTTTTATTTTACAATGGACAAATTGACGAATAAACGTTTATTAAAAAAATAATTATTTAAATCCATTAATAGAAATAAAAAAACTGGGTGATGGAGAAATTCCGAATACATATTTGAAAACACGATAAAAAAACTGCATTAAGTACAACTATTGGTGGTCATGAGACAAAAATTATGTTGACCTGTGTTACTTAAATGTGTGTCTAATTAATTACACAATATACGTAATAATAACAGCTATACATGATTTCGTTTTCATTGCGGCCCGACATTAAAATAGGTGACACGAGAAAATAATGTTTTGTCAATTTAAGTGTTAAGTATATTTCCTTATACAATTGTATTAAACTATTTTGTATGTCCTTCTCCATCACTCCTTGTGGGTTTCGTGATGGACCAAACGGACGGTAGACAGGGGTTTCTTTAGGTTTCTCCCGTTTTCATCTGCTATAAATTTCATTCCGGCATTTCCTCGAACTCATTCATCCCTCCTGTAACGGTGCGTCACTGAAATCAAAATGTATAACAAAACTGCTGTCTATATACAGTACTTTATCGTCACGAATTAGGCCCCATTTAGCAGTCTTCTAAGACCAAGTCTACTTTATTGAATCTCTTACAAAGGTTTTACGAAATGTATTCTTATTTCCATGTTTACATTTTCGAGTAGCCAAATTTATACATTCTCTCTCTACATTATTTTCTATTTTACCATTCTTCCTTCCATTATCTGTTCCATCTCCTGTATCTAACGAGTGACAACATCAACCTAAAAATATTACGAAACAAAAACCATAAGTTCATCACCCAGTATTTGCGCAAACGAATCGAATTTCTTGAGGAGTTGAAGTTAAGATCGGATTTTTTGGTTTACAGAATATGTTTTTTAACCCTTAAATTGGAGAAACTCAGTTCTTATGCAAATTAATTTAAATATATTGGACTGGTGTGAAAATAAATCGTAAATTGTTGTATAATTTGGCACAAATTTAAACATTTCTAGTGATTAATTTGTATCAAATTACACAATAATAACTTTATATGATTTTGTTTTCCTTGAGGTCCGAAACATTTAAATAAATGTCACGCGAAATTATTGAATCGCCAATTTAAGAGTTACAGCTAAAATTAAATTGGCAATACGAATGAAACACTCTCAATACATCATATTTATTTATGTTAACGATGGAATTCTTGTTTACACTTATAATTATTTTGTTTTTAAATGTATGTGAGTATAAAACGCAAATCTGTAAGAAGAAAATCTTGTAAAAATTAGACATTCATGTGACCTTAAGTTACTGATTCTTTCTTCGCGTCATGTTTGTTTTTGTTAACGCGTTTATGTTGTTTTATTTACATTTAAACGCTAGGAGAGGGGTTACATATATTACGTAACAATGTATCGTATTCCATGGATACTTATTTTGTTTTATGGAATTCTCGGTAAATTGTATTAATCATTATAACAAATAGTTACTTAGCTCCTTATTCGCGGCGGATATTTAATGGATAGTATATGGGGGTACGTTCTGAAGTTCCGAAATAAAAATTATCATAAGTAATGCCTCTTCGTGAGTCGTGAGTTTATCTACAGAATTTGAAAATCAAGGGTGGCATTTGTTAGAACTATTTAACGAATAAAATTAAGCTGTTTACTCACAAATCATTATTTAAATATAGTTATTTTAAAATATTTATATATTCAATGTATCCACCGCTGTGGTCTCGAGGTAGCGTGCTGCCTTGTCACGCAGCGGGCCCGGGTTCGATTCCCGGTCGGGGCAGTTTTTCTGGGCGAGGTTTTTATCGGGGTTTTTCCTCACCTGTAAGACAAATGTCAGGAAAACTTTAAGGCCCAAACGGTCCCCGAAATCATATGGCCATCATCATCATCATCATCCTTCACCGGTGCGGAAAGCAACGGGAAGCTACCACACCTACAATTCCCTAGTAAAGCTGCGAGCTTAGCATGAAAATGCAATGATTGCAGTGAAGGACCTGCCTTCGGGCAGAATTACTATGGATGGATATTCAATGTAAATGGCGATGGAAGAAAACAAATGAGAAACGTTATGTTTCATTTGTTCATCACTGCAACCAGATCATATGTATTGCCAAATAGAATCACGATATTGTAAAAATGCCACCTAGTGGAGAAAAAATGAAACACAAGATTACAAGTTATTAATTAATTTCTGATGTCCTATGATATAAATATATCAATTTTATTTTTCTGCAACGTTAATTCTGGGAAATAATACATTTAAGGAAGTGCAAATAGTGGTTTATTTTTTTTATGGTATAATCAATTGCTACGAGTGTTTTCCTAATATCTCGCAAGCAGAATGTGGTTACATTCGTGCACTATATATACAATCTGGGAGCCACTTCATAAAATGAAAGTGATAAAATCGAGGTGGAAAACGACTGTGATTGGTTGTAAATCAAAATTCATTGAAATGTGATTGGTCATTGACTGCCATTTGGGGCATGAGTTAAATAGTCAAAATAAAATCAATTAATGAGAGACTTTGAACAATTTCTATTTATTATTAGACAAGGGCTTAAAGAACATATTTTTTTTCCCCCCCTGTTTTGCAGGTCTTTCAATTCAGATTGATATTTATCTGTGAATTCAGCTATATAATTCCTTACTATCTTCGGATTTTCTTGAGGAATCGTACAGTGGTCCATTAACATTGAAACAGCGTGATGTAGACGCAAAACGACTCGCCAACGGGTAAACGGTCAAACATTTCTATTTCTACTTTAACCGATAACACTACTTTTTTCCGTTTCGGAAGTAGTTTTCTTTCCTTTTACTCGACATTATAAATTGGCAACAAAGCAGAAGAGACACGTGTTATCCAATCAAAATTATGGCAACGAATGACAAGTTGAAACAAAAACACCATTCGTGGCGAGGGCTGCATTTATCAACGGACATAGCGGCACGTGAAATACGACGGCGGTGGCTTTTAACAACGAACTTTAGGCTTAGTAACAATAAAGTTTGTTTTACTTTGATATTAATTTGTCCATTTGGTTTGAATCGCATTTTGTAAAAGCCGCCTTGACACGTGCCTGCAGTAAAAAAAGTTGCCGAAGCGTTAATAAAGGATAGGACTAATCCTTGTAATATACCGACTGGATCCGCGAGTACACGAACTGTGTCGCAGTTTTGTAACCCGCGAATAAGGAGCTTTTACTGTATTTCATGTAAATAATATGCGAACTTGATATCTGCATCACGGACCATATTTCTACGAGCAGTAGACCTATTATTCAACATGAAAAGTAAAAAAAGTACGTTTTCTGGACTTGAAATGTCTCGGTCATTGCGTTGCGTAAGAATGTATAATGTACGCATTAATAAAATGAATGGGTTCTGTAAACAGTTTGTTGTCGGAAGAACAAGGCCGGCAACTGAAATAACATTTTGTACAGAGAGCAGCCGCGGGCAGAACCACAACCGCTGGCATTCCTGACTACTTTTCATGTTGCTATTACTATTGTTTGGGATCTTTTTGGGCCAAAGAGATGAATTGAGAAAACTACATAATAGTGAACGACCAGCCCCTTGGCTAGTGGTTAACGTTTCTGACTACAGTTCATGTGGTCCCGGGTTCGATTCGGTCAGATCATAGGAATTTTTCCTTGAAGGGAATTGTTCCTGTGGTTGCCCATGGTCTGGAATTTAGGTTAAGAACTCTCCTGGCGCTTCATTATCATTTATCACCCATCATATCATCAGGGTAACGTAACTCCACATTCCAGGTGTCTCAACCTAAGAAATGGATTACAATTCTGCCAATGCCAGTGGAGATAGACACAAACCGGAAGTTTAGGCATAATAAATCCTTAAAATAGGCAGGCGAAAAGGCATTATACTCGTAAATAACTATAAAAGGCAATTAGAAAAACGTACAAATTGAGATTTTTTACTAGATGTTGCAATTACTGTTGGAAGCAAATAAATCTTCTTCCCAGTGCCTTGGAAAGTGCATTTTTGTGTTTGATTGTACCGATATGTTACGGTATAAAATGTTTATTTTCGTAGTTCACTGACTGCTCACATATTTTGCATATGAGTACATTACTGTCGGTACAAAAGTTCTAACGTAACTTTGCATTTTACTGCGTAAAGAAACATCTTGCTGCTAGCTGCAATAACGTCGCAATGAAAACTGAACAATATAATCTGAAAATATCCATAGAAGAAACTAAGGTAATGGCATTCCAAAGGAAAAATCAAATCAGATCGAAAATAGTAATAAAAAACAAAATCATAGAACAGGTGAACCATCTCAATTATCTAGGATGTGACATTTCATTTAATTATGACAATGATATAAATAATAAAATAGCAAAATTCCAGGGAATATGTGGTACGATAAAACGAACACTAAATAACAAAACAACAAGAGAGACCCAATTGAAATTTTATAAAATGTTGGCAGTACCAGTACTGCTCTATGGTTCAGAAGCCTGGATACATAAAAAACAAGATCTAAGTAGAATAACGGCGGCAGAAATGAAATTTTTGAGATCTGTTAAAGGGTGCACTAAGGAAGACAGAATCAAGAACACAGAAATAAGACAGGAACTTGAAATATTTGCAATAACTGATAAAATGGAAGCAACACATAGAATGAACGAAGATAGATGTCCAAAACAAATAACAAAATACAAACCTAAAGGCACCCGAGATGTGGGCACACCTAGAAAGAGATGGGCTGAAGTCGGAACGGGTCAACAGACCTAATCCATGAATGCAGATGATGATGATGAAAACTGAAAGAAAAATTTAATTAGACCCGCACTCATTGTTGCCTTTTCAAATAAACACATGCATTAATTAAAATGCTTTCTGCTATTTATATACTATTTTGCACGACAGCGCGCATTGTTGTAAACAGAATAAATTATGAACTGACTGAAAGACAATAATATACATTCGGTGAAGTCACTTTCATTGTAACGGTTATGGAAATAAATTAAAATACATGTAGGCAATTTTAATAGTAATTAATAAACAATCGATAAATAATCAAGTAAAGGCAACAAAAGCATTTATTTCGTAAATTAGGCATTTATATTTTAAAAAGAAGGCAACATAAAACTGTGACATTTCAATCACCGAGGTATAATTCATACAGATTCACTATCAAATTGCAGATGGATTTAACACATTTAAAAATGAATTCTGCCAAAGTTCAGGTCATAAAAGACAACCTGGTGGCATTAGACAATAAATGAGGCGGACTGTACTAGAAGTCTAGCGCGTGTCAACATAGCCCTACTTATATCACCTTCATGGGTAACCCTATCGGCAAGCAATGCTATAGCTCTCGGAGTCATTTATTTCCATAGAGAAACTTCGAAGAGGGGAAACTGAGTACAGTGACATCTAAAAAAATTTCGGTCGTTTACGATGAACTACAATGAGCAAACTACAATGGTAGCGCTGTTTCGTAGTAACAGAAAATGTAACTAAATAAAACAAATGCAAGGCACACGGCGTCGTTCACGGCGTGTTTAACGGTGTTCACTCGGGATTATGGGAAGTTAGCCATTTTGTAAATTTAAATTTTTAACTGCTATCCTTTCGTTCTATGTAGACGGTACTGTAAATTATCGAAAGTTAAAATCATTACTTAGATTTTATTTTACTCTAATTTGTAAGTAAATTCAAGCTTGTTTACATTTTTAATGTGAATCTATTTTCAAAGATAAACCTACTAGAAGTGATAAAATTCTAAGATTTGTTAGGTTAGGAAGAGCGATGTTAGTGTACAGCCATTTCTAATAAACATTTTAAAAATGTGACTTTATAATGGACAGATGTACGACATGGCTAAGGTTTATTTAATAAATATTGTATAAAATATGTATGTGAGAATAAGGGGGTAGGTCAATTGTACATATTTATTAAAAGAGCTCATAATGCACGTTTCAAAATTTTAATAAACGAAAATAAATTAACATGTTTTATTTATTTCCATTCTTCCTTTCTGTTAAAATTAAAGGAAATCTGTAGGTCTGAGAGACTGGGTATACATAATTCCACAATTTAAGATTAATTAATACGTTATTTATTCCTATAAAAGTTAAATTCCATGATTATTCACCAGATGGCGTTATATAATTATAATTCATAATTTTACCACCAGGCGGTGCTGAATTTCATATTAGTACCAAAAAAAGAACCGAAAAAATTTAGGTGTCGTTAGTTGTATTACACTAGCGCCGCCTGTGGCATGTACGCGCAACTTGCCTACTTTCTTCTCTGGTACTCTGTGATTTATTTCAACCAGACTTAGGAAACATTCTGTGTGTGGTCTGGATAACTGACAACACCAGCCACGTGACCATCAGGAGCAGAATCTGCAATTCATTGCGATAATTTGCGTCTGTTGTCATAACAATGCAGATGTAAACAAGTGCGACTTCCTGTTTTAACATTTGAAATGCTAAATGCGCAATAGTTGTATGAACTTCCGGTATTGTTTTTATTCTAATCGTATTATATGGATGTGAAACATGGACTCTTACTTTAAGGGAGGAGAAAAGGTTACGAATATTTGAGAATAAAGTTCTTAGGAAAACTTTTGAAGCAAAGAGAGACTAACATACAGGTGAATGGAGAAGAACTACATAACAGTGAGCTACATGACCCCTATGAGAAACTAGATATAATAAGAAAGTTAAGTCTCGTAGACCGCGATATGTGTGACAAGAATGGGGAATGAAAAAGAGACAAGGAAACTCCTCGCAGGAAAACCAGAGATATAGCAGCCAGTAGGGAGAATATCACTAAGCATGATTTGAGAGAAGTGGATTAAACAGGGAATGATTGGAAAATATTAGCTCAGGATAGGGATGTAAGGAGAACTTACGTCCGCGAGTCCATGGACCAACAGGTTCGATAGTGCAAGTTTGATGTATTGCGTTATATTCATATAAACCTATCGCAAGTAAATTTAATCGTCAGATTGCAGCTATAATTATTAATGTTCTTATTTATTACACGGTTTTACATATTTTCTGAAGGTCGCGGCTGTTACCTATTTATTTGCGTAAATTTAGCTTTTAACGAGTTGGAAGGAGTGCGGTTGTTCTAATCATCATCATCCGGTATCATGGCAGCTGCCGCCGTCTTCCGGAAACCAAACGCCATTCATCTCTAATCATCCGTTGATCTTCCTTCAATCCTCTGATATTCATAGCCGCTTGTACCCCTTCTATCCAAGTTTTCTTCGGTCTTCCTCCTTTCCATTGCGATCCATTCCATAACAATTTTAGATAATCATTACTCTGGCATTCGTTTGACATGGCCACACCCTGTAATATTTTCTATTCTATAATGTCTATAATGTCCCATAATTTCGCTTATTTCTTTATTTCGTATACTATCCATTCTAGATTTTCCAGCTGATCTTCTTAAAACATCCATTTCTGTACTTAAAATTCTTTTCATTTCCCTGGTAAGAATTTGCCAGACTTCAGCACCATATTTTAATCATAATATTGTTTAAAAAAACTCAATTGTCAATGGACTGTACTCACAAGAAACCCACTCCTCAGAGAACCGTTGTGATGCACTGTGGCCGTGTTCAAAAAAAATATCTGTCGCTTTTAACTGCAAGGCGCAAAAATCGAAGCCAGAATTCAACTGTGACCACCCACTGTGCGAATCAGATGGACGTCTTTGCTTGAATAGAGAGGAGTGGAGTGGGGAGAGGTGGGCGCAGACGTCAGATAGTGAGGGTTATCCAATATACCAAGTCAGGAGTTGTATTATCTGCCTGTAGTTTAAATGAAAATTTTGGTGCTGGGTTTTAGTACCTTGTAGTTATTAATTAATTTATTTTTTGGCACGGCCTTGGTACTTCACAACACTTCTTTGGGAGAAATTTGAAGGTTGGTTTCGGCGTGCAGTGGTAGTGTGTGGAACGCACATAGCTTTCCTAAACACGTCAACTCACCATTTTTACGCCCTTTCAAACCAACGGGCGGTCTAGTGATTATATTCCTTGCCTCTAAGTTCCGCGGGCCGCGGGTTCAAACCCGGCCGAGGTCGATGAATTGTTTAGTATTTTAAAAAATGCAATTGTTTAGTATTTTAAAAAATGCAAGGGACAAGTCCTCCTGGAGGGTCGTCAAGCCGTGGGCCCCGAGTCTAAAGATTTTTTAGCTCGTAAAAGAACCACAAGCCTGAATAAAAAGGTCTCTGTGCAAAATTAACCGACCTTCATCCATTAAACTAATACCTTAGTTAGATGCCTCATTGAGGGGATGTGCTAACCACATGCCACTCATTGATATATCTGTAGGTAATTGAGCTTCCATATTGTATATGGAGCAGAAACTAGGGCTGATACAATAAAAACTAAATAAATAATAAACGCATGTGAAATGAATATCTTAACCCTTAAATTCACAAAACACAAATTTCTTTTCTTAGTTATTTGAATATGGCGGACCGCAGTGAAAACGGAATCTTGTGTAACTGTTATTTTAGGTATATTGTATAATTATGTACACATTTAAGTTGTTTTTTTTGTTCGTTTTCTCCTAATTTATTTAAAATATAAAATTAACTTAACAAACTGATGTATCTAAAAGGATACGTTACGAATTTAAGAGTTAAGAACTATTCAGGGGAAAATAGAACACAAGAAATTAGGGACAAATGTCATATTCAAGACATAAGTTTATTATAGATAGACGAAAATATTGGAAAGGTCGTATAGAAAGAATGGAAGACAACCGACTTGCAAAAAGAGCTAAAGAAGATAGACCAATGGACGGGAGAAGAACAAGAGGAAGACCAGCCAAGGGATGGATAGAAAGTGAATGCACATCCAATACGTCTTCTTCCGAGGAGTGATTTTGGAAATAAACAGGATGAAAATCCTACAAATTATGTATAAGAAGAAGAAATTAGCTTGGTTAAGAACCTCCCACGCGGGGCGTACGTATACAGTGCGATCAAGTATAGCATTGGACAGCAGACTGGGTTGTCAGAACTAACAGACTGAGGTTTTAGATAGATCATTGGTTGATTAATGTCTTTGACATCGTGCGATTCCTAATAGCCAATTTTGTCGGTCCATCCAATCTCCTGGTTGTAGATGTTTCTCCTTCATGTATAAACATACTCCCTGACTCCAGGAGGTTTTAGGTCTTCCTCTGCCTCGTCTTCCCTCAGGTTTCCATTCCAAAACAGATTTTGGTAGCTGATCCTCTTCCATTCGCTGGACATGTCCGTACCATCTTAATTGCTGAGTTTTAATATAATCTAAAATGGTGTCTTCAATCTTCATTTTCTCCCTTATAACTGAGTTCCTAATTTTTTCTCTTCTTGAAATTCTTGCTGCCCTTGCTGAGATTTTAGCTTTCAAATATTAAATCCAACATTTTCTAGGACAGGAGACAATTCTCAATTAAATAAATATTTATTTATTTGTATACAGATTTTTAATGTTTACACATCTTTCTGGGCCTAAAGTTTTATTTTTCTTCTCCACTAGTCTCTATCCATCCACTCCATGTCCTCCAGCCCTCTTGTTCTCATTCCAGTTCTTATTTCTTGCATCCACGAGTTTCGAGGTCTTCCTTTCCTTCTTCTTCCAGGTGGACACCATTCCAATGTTTTCCAGGGTAATCTTTCTTCTTGCATTCGTCGTACGTGCCCATACCATTATATCTTATATAATCTACTATTGAATAACCAATATTCATTTTTTTCTCTTTTGACATTATTTCTTATGTTTTCTAATTTTCAACATCTTGCTGCTCTCCTCAATAAATCCATTTCCATCGACGTAAGTTTTTGTTGAATTTCCAAACTTCAGCTCCATATGTGACAGTACTTCTCACTATTGAATTATAAATTTGTAACTTATTTTCCTGGTTATATGTCTGTTCCATAAGACTCCATTCATCATTGCTGTTATTGCTCTACCATTTTAAATAAATATGCAGACATAACATCGCACAGTACATAAAATGCATGGAGCCCAGCAAGGAACCAAAGGCAATCATGTAACCACTAGACCACCAGGGTCTAGATTTCTACTGATATAATTATATAATCACTTATACCACACGTTCAACGTGCACTTATTTTCCCATAGATGTCAACAGGTGGTTAGCCTATCGCTTCAAAGAGACACTCAGTAGGCATCTAATGTAACGTAGTTCGGCCTACTTGGATGGTGGAGAAGGGTTTATTGTTGGGCAAAGAGGTAAAGATTGGATTCAGTGACACTAGGAATACTGAAGGAGTTCTCCATGTGTGAGAACTTGGGTTGCTCAGCTTGGTATTCGGTAGAGTTGAGGTTCTTATCTCGGGATTCCACGAGGACTTCGTCGGGCAGAATTAATGTGCAAAGAAGTTCTGGTAAAAGTAGTTTATTCTTAACTTTTATACACTGCAAGTGATCGTCTATACGAAGTGAATTTATTTAACTGTTTTGACGAAGTGTTTTTTGAAGTGACTTGATGAAATTATACATGAGAAGTAAGTGACGAGGAGAAGCCTCTCTCGCCTATAGGTAAATTAGTTACTCCCACTACCTCGATCACGTGGACCTAAGGTCTGTGCTTAGGCACATATAACGAAACATATAATTGGTTAATGCGCCCTCCTATTTTGATCCCGGGGGTGTTACAAATTTATTATTGGCGATTTACGCCTTCAGAGGTTGGACCTTTTTTCCCCGTGCTGGCTTCACGTACAGTCTGGTCACAAACATTAGCTAGGCTTGGGTTTTTTCTTAGGCTTGGGTTTTTTCCTAGGCTTCCGACGCTAGAAACTTGCCAAGTTCCCACACTTTTTGCTAACGATGTTTGTGTCAGGGTAAAACCCCCGCTTGTACATTAGCTAATGGGTTATGGTTATCACGCTAAATCAGTTAACTGGAGGCTTAGAAGATATCTCTACTCAATCTGTCGAGCAAAGGATTATTGTCATTAGTAAGTTATTATCATGTGTCAGCCACTTCCGTCTTCACAAAAGAAAGGGTTACATTACCTGAGTTGTCAGTCTTCTTTAATAACTAATAATTTGATTACATTGATGCTGACTTCTTTGGATCATTTTATACGGCCTTTGCTCCTACATAATCAGGTTCCACTCTCTTCCCTGATCAATTTGAATATAAATATGACCTAAGTCCAGTAACTGCTTCATTTAATGATGTTATAATATCATCTGATTATTATTGCCGATAGGGATTTATTTAGATTTACACGGGAGGCTGTATGAATGAATTGCCACAAATGCCCTATAAACAAATGGAAAAATCAAGGGATTTTTTTATTTGTTTATAATCCTCTCGCGTAATATAATGCTAGTATCATAGCTATAGTGGCCTAAAAAAAATGGCTATAATATTTTGGTTAGAGCACGTTAACCCTGAGAGTGTTGCCAGCACGTCAATTATGTTCAGATTGTAAACACTGATATGTATCCCTTTTACCTGGGATCGTTCTTTGAGGTTAAATAGACTCACTTTCTGCAATATAGACATACATAAATATTCAGAAAGAAAAAAATACACCCTTAATATAGATTTGGTGGTCTACTCAAACCATTCATGCTTATACAATTACCATTCGGAACTATTTAGTTGAATACCAGTATAGCATAGATTGCTTCTTCGTGTGTAACTGTTTATTTGCAATTTCATCTACACCTTAATATCTACCTACATTATAATGTGCGTCTACAGCTTGGGAATTCATTTGCGATGAACCAGTTTTGTCTACTTCAAACCATATGTCGAATAATACTTCAGTTTTGCTAAATTTAATTCAAATTAAGTCAATAAGACTTATTTACATGGATCATATGCTTGCGACCAAAAGACTAAGATCGCGTTTAAGCAGCCGTGCTATCGTTATAAACAATTATTATTGATAGTATTACCCCCTGATATCATTTTTTTTCCCATAGGTATTGCATACATACGAATTCATCATGATTATTAATCCATGAAATATTCATGATTCTTAATATTTTATTCTCAACATATTTCGGCTTACTCTGCCAAAGCGTAGCTGTCATTACTCAGCCAAACGACGTTATTTTCTTAAGCGTGCAAAATCATTTCCTTCGAATACAGAATCGCATAGTATGTCACATTCGCTTCCACCAGCGACCATGACTTCATCTCATCTCATTATTAACATCGAATACAAATTCGCACAAATTGTCACATTCGCTTCCACCAGCGACCATGACTTCATCTCATCTCATTATTAACATCGAATACAAATTCGCACAAATTGTCACATTCGCTTCCATCAGCGATCATGACTTCATCTCATCTCATTATTAACATCGAATACAAATTCTGTAAATATAATCAACAAATAAATTCCTCACGCTTTATAGGTTCACACCGTCACTCGGCCTTTCAATTAAGGTGCATTGAGCTTCACCCTGTCTCATTAGCTCCTATGTTTACGCTGTCTGATTGTTATTTTAGACAAAAGAATCATAATCATCATGATATTATTCGTATTCAGATTGTTGTACAAGTTTCTTCAATTACCTATATGTACTAAACACTGACAATGGCCTATCTGGGCTCATTTTAACATTTACTGAATTAAGTAGATACTGCAGCTTTCTGCTCGAGCGATTGGGTTAAAACATTTAAAAATATAGATCCATTCTCCATCGTTAAGTTCAAATCAACAATTTATTAATCGCCCTCAATCTTAGCTGAAAGTGGACATGCATGTGTTATGTATTCACATTAATTCAATTAATTATATCATATTCATCAATATGGGGGTATTATCATGATTAATATCTAAATCGACATTTCACTTTATTTTTTTTTTCGCAGTCATTGTGCCCTTTCCTCTCGCGATTAGCGTTTTAATCTAGGCCTATTTAATCACTTTATTAGTGTTATTTATTTTAATTACTGATTATATTTGGTACTTTACCATACAACACTTATTTATTTTTTTTTCACTAATACTTTTCATTTATGTCCTAATCTCAGCTAGTATTGAGTTCGAATCCCGTGAAAACTGGTTCATGCATTTAAGTATAATTATCAGGTCTTGTTTTTTTTTTTGGGGATTATGTAAGGGTTTATATGTTTGTACCTTTTGTATGTTATATCAAAATTCTGTCGGTATATAACCACTTCCTTACCTGGGTACTGCATAATTTCAGCGTTTACATGGACATTTATCTCGTGCCCAAAATCACGGTAGTGCCTACCTGTGCACACAATACAATATAGTACAATGCAAGACATACATACATACGTAATATATCCATTCCGTTGTCATTCTTACGTGTAAAAATCTCTCCCTTTTTTTTCGAGTGTCATTTTCACTGTCCGTCTATCTACCCTTAATACTATTAGTGTCTAATTTCACAGTCTGTTGACTCGCAAAGGCCTCCTGTACTATTATTATATACATGTTTTGCGATACTACGCCCACACGCAAACAACTCTGAACACACGCATGGTAATTTATCGGGTCTTTACAGCCTCAATCTTATTCTCAGATTCACATATAATAACTAGACTCTTGTCAAAATTTTTCAAATGATTCTTACTTCTGTCATCTAGGATAGTATGCGCCACAGAATTACTAGCGATCTCTGGGTTCCCTAGTATCTCTATATGCGCACGTGCTTTGTGGTTAGCCGTCGTCCAAGAAACACTCTCCGACGCGTATGATTCATTTTCGGGGTTCCTATCCTTTTGACCTCTACTATTTATGTTCTTTGTGATGACACTATTTATTCATCATTTAGTTTGCTGATTTCATTAGTCACTTTCTGTTCTATATTAGTGCCTAACTCATTAAATCTAGGCTCTACTATCATTTCAATCAATTCAGAGCGTTTATCCTGCTCTGCAATTTTCTGAGCTACTTGGGGCTTTAGTGTTTCTTGTTCGTGGGCTGGCTTTTGTACAAATAGACACATATAATTTACCCTTTTGTCCGAGTTCTCCACACTACAGAGCACATTCTTGTCGACTCGTTTTATTTCCCCTTGTAATTCCTCCTGTTTCTCCCCTAAGTTAGTTTGTAACGTTATTATACTATTGTTCATCTCTGTTCTCATTTGACTTATTACCCTGTTTTCTGTTTTCTCTGAGTCTTTAATAAGTTTTTGTTCCATTTTATTTATCTTTAGTTCTACACACGCTGACGATTCATTTATTTTCGCTTCTAGCATCTCTCTATCTTTTCTCATCTCATCCCTTAATGTTTCTTTCAACGTAAATACATCCTTTTCCCTGCTTATCTCCATCTGTCCTCTCCAAGTTTCAAATTCCTGTTTCATATTCCTCTGCATTGCCTCTAAATCCATTTTCCTATTTCTACCTATCGTCTCTTCTATTCTCGACATTAGCATTTCCATGTATTTCATGGTGTCGGTGCTTGGATTTCCCTTGTCCTCTACTTCCCCTCTAGCTTCTGCTCCTGCGTTGCTTTCACTATTTTCCCCTGTGCTCTGCTCTAAGTTCTCTCTGCATCTTCGTTATCCTCTCCCATCCTTGCGATTTCGTTCTCTCCTTCAATCAGTTGCACACAAGCCTTCTCCCTAATCTCTTCGTGTTTCCTATCCATTTTTTTATCTTTATTTGCCTGCCTCTTTCTATTCCTACTTCTTAACAACATAAATACACACAGATATATTCTCCGTTAAATCACTGTAATATTTTGATTTCTTATATAGGTAAAAAGTAAAAAAATTGCTTATTCTGTTGTTGTGTCACTTACTGCTTCCTTCCTTCAGTTGCTGTCTGTCTGCTTGTTGCCATCATCTTCTCTGTCCTGGTTGCCTCGTGGTCGTGGGACTTAGTCGTTCTGCCGTTGATTTCTATTCGTGTGTTACTTTACGACCTATTCTGCCCGCACGTTAGGGAGCCAATATGGAGAAGGGTTTATTGTTGGGCAAAGAGGTAAAGATTGGATTCAGTGACACTAGGAATACTGAAGGAGTTCTCCATGTGTGAGAACTTAGGTTGCTCAGCTTGGTATTCGGTAGAGCTGAGGTTCTTATCTCGGGATTCCACGAGGACTTCGTCGGGCAGAATTAATGTGCAAAGAAGTTCTGGTAAATGTAGTTTATTCTTAACTTTTATACACTGCAAGTGATCGTCTATACGAAGTGAATTTATTTAACTGTTTTGACGAAGTGTTTTTTGAAGTGACTTGATGAAATTATACATGAGAAGTAAGTGACGAGGAGAAGCCTCTCTCGCCTATAGGTAAATTAGTTACTCCCACTACCTCGATCACGTGGACCTAAGGTCTGTGCTTAGGCACATATAACGAAACATATAATTGGTTAATGCGCCCTCCTATTTTGATCCCGGGGGTGTTACAAATTTATTATTGGCGATTTACGCCTTCAGAGGTTGGACCTTTTTTCCCCGTGCTGGCTTCACGTACAGTCGGGTCACAAACATTAGCTAGGCTTGGGTTTTTTCTTAGGCTTGGGTTTTTTCTTAGGCTTGGGTTTTTTCCTAGGCTTCCGACGCTAGAAACTTGCCAAGTTCCCACACTTTTTGCTAACGATGTTTGTGTCAGGGTAAAACCCCCGCTTGTACATTAGCTAATGGGTTATGGTTATCACGCTAAATCAGTTAACTGGAGGCTTAGAAGATATCTCTACTCAATCTGTCGAGCAAAGGATTATTGTCATTAGTAAGTTATTACGCTGCGTCAGCCACTTCCGTCTTCACAAAAGAAAGGGTTACATTACCTGAGTTGACAATCTTCTCTAATAACTAATAATTTGATTACATTGATGCTGACTTCTTTGGATCATTTTATACGGCCTTTGCTCCTACATAATCAGGTTCCACTCTCTTCCCTGATCAATTTGAATATAAATATGACCTAAGTCCAGTAACTGCTTCATTTAATGATGTTATAATATCATCTGATTTTATTATTGCCGATAGGGATTTATTTAGATTTACACAGGAGGCTGTATGAATGAATTGCCACAATGGGAAAGGCCAATTTTTTTTTTCAATGCCCCAAGTTGTCATTTCGACATTTCTGGTGTTCTCTCCTGATATTGGCGTGATTGTAACCCACTTCTGAGGTTGGGGAGCCTGGAAGGCGGAGTTACGTAACCCCGATGATATGGTGGGTGATGATGATGATGATGATGATAGTGGTGTGCCAGGAGAGTCCTTAATCCTAAACTTAACATAAATTCCAGACCATGGGAACCACAGGAATAATTCCCTTTAAGGAGACAAATCCTATGGTTTGACCGAGAATCGAACCCGGGATCTCATGAACAGTAGTGAGAAACGTTGACCACTAGCCCATGAGGCTGGTCGGCCAATTAAATTTTGCCCAGACGATATAATTTGGACTTGAGATTATTTTACGAGCCGGAAAATCTTCAAACTCGGTACCCACAGCTTGCATTTTTCGGTCAAAATATTCCATCGTTTGAATAATGACAAAGGCGACGTGTGGTTTTACGCAACAATTGCGGAGTTAATAAAAAAACTAGAAGTTTTATTGTTCTTTTTTTGCGATGACAAATGAATACTAATTTAATTACCACTTGGCCTTGGAAGTGGTTACTTGAGTCATGACCACAAGGTCACCTTGTCACTTAAAACCCGCATTTTGTGTGAATTGCAAACCGCATCCACAGCTGTCGCGCGCTCCGTGGAAACTGGGACAGCTTGTAGGGTCATTCAACTTTACTGTTTTATCTGCGTTTTTCACGTTGAGGTTGTTTTCGGGGTTTTTCCTCGCCTGTAAGATAAATGTCAGGATACTTTAAGGCCCGAACATCATCTGCCATCAATATCATATTCGCCTAATTAAATTAAGTGTAGTGCAAGGTCTCTCCTGGCACATCATCAAGTCTCACATCATCGGGGCAGCGTAACCCCGCCTTCCAGGAAACGACAACCTGGGGCATCGAAAAAAAAAAAAAAAAACTCCAGTGCTGAGGATGTCATGAATTTGAGTATCTGGGAGTAAACGTAGATAAAGAGGACAGACAAGGAACTGATATTAAGAACAGAATAAATAAAGGTAGAGCAATAACAGCAATGATGAATGGATGTCTTATGGAACAGACTTTTTTTTTGGTCTAATGCCACCAGGTTGTCTCTTATGACATTTCTGGCTTTCTCCCCTGGTATTGGCAGAATTGTAATCCATTTCTTAAGTTGTGGCACCTGGAAGGTTGAGTTACGTTACCTCGATGATATGATGGGTGATAAATGATAATGAAGCACCAGGAGAGTTCTTAACCTAAATTCCAGACCATGGGCAACCACAGGAATAATTCCCTTTAAGGAAAAATTCCTATGGTTTGACCAGGAATCGAACCCGTAACCTCATGAACAGTAGTCAGGAACGCTAGCTACTAGCCCATTAGGCTGGTCAAGTTACAAATACATAATCCAATAGCGATAAGTACTGAAGTTTGGAAATTCAACAAAAACTTATGTCGAAGGAAGTGGATTTCATGAGGAGAGCAGCAAGTAGTTAAAAAAATAGTCATGCGAGAAAAAAATGAATATTAGATATTCAATAGTAGATTATATAAGATACAAGCGATTAAATTGGTATGGGCACGTACGACGAATGCAAGAAGAAAGGTTACCCAGGAAAACATTGTCCACCTGGAAGAAGAAGGAAAGGAAGACCTCGAAACTCGTGGATGCAAGAAATAAGAACAAGAGGACTGGAGGACATGGAGTGGATGGATAGAGACGAGTGGAGAAGGAAAATACAACTTTAGGCACAGAAAGATGAGTAAACATTAAAAATATGTAGGCCTATATAAATAAATTTCACAGGGAATATATATATATATGTGTGTGTGTGTGCGCGCGCGCGCGCGTGTGCGTGGTCTCGAGGTAGCGTGCTGCCTTGTCACGCAGGGGGCCTGGGTTCGATCCCCGGTCGGGGCAGTTTTTCTGGTTGAGGTTTTTATCGGGGTTTTTCCTCGCCTGTAAGACAAATGTCAGGAAAACTTTAAGTCCCAAACGGTCCCCGAAATCATATGGCCATCATCATCCTTATCATTATCATCATCATCCTTCACGAGTGTGGAAAGCAACGGGAAGCTACCACACCTACAATTCCCTAGTAAAGCTGCAAGCATAGCATGGAAATGCTATGATTGCAGTGAAGGACCTGCCTTCGGGCAGAATTACTATGGATGGATATATATATATTTTACGGTATATAATTCTTCCCCGTGTATTTGTCACTCTATTTCTGCTAAACGACTGAATTTATTTTGATGACATTTTGTGTGTGTATCCGATTGTTGCCCATCGTTTGGTGACGTGTTAACCAAATTATAATTGTTAAGGAAGATTTTTTTAGAATATAAACAAATGAAGGGTCCAGGGGAAAATCACAAAAACTAAGATTTCATATTCTTAGTGTTTGTACTGTTCCCTAGTAACATTTAAAAGGCGAAAACTGTTTAAAGAAGCTATGGGTTAAGTTTGTTTACAGTGAAATAATATAGCGTTTCAAAACTTAAAATTCATTTATCTCAGTTTGAGTTTAATGTGACTTTCATAGTTTTTCCCCTGGACCCTTCAAATGTTTTTAAACTTGGGTTGAAGGAGAAACACTGTATTGTGGAATATTCCTAATAAAAAAACTAAACTTGAAATCACCTCATGAAATATATTTTCTCACCTGGAAATGTTTCGAAAACCTTTGGTTTCAACATCAATATACTCTCCGATGATGAAACCCAAGGTTTTCGAAACACGTCCAGTGAGAGGATCGTACTTTATGAGGTGAGGTGTCAAGTTTCCAATACTTTCTATTGTTAATTTAAGTGAGTCATTTCCCATTTAAAAAAATTATTTTATTCGTTTTATGATCTTCCGATTTTGTTTTTATGTTGTTTGCATCATTTTTTACCTTCTTCATGGTTATATGTCACACACACAGGGGCAAGGTAGATTTAAAATCTTGGACCCCGTCGGGAATCGAACCTGGATCTCAAGAGTGGAAGGTACGACTGTGCTAAGGCGTGGCGACGGCTGTTTGAGGCGACATTTACAAGCAATATTATATTCTAATGTTCTCCCCGAGGGCAGGTCCTTCACTGCAATCATAGCATTTTCATGCTATGCTTTGTAGCTTTTCTAGGGAATTATAGGTGCGGTAGCTTCCCACACTGGGGATGATAATGATGGCCAGATGATGTTCGGGGACCGTTTGGGCCTTAAATTTTGCTGACATTTGTCTTACGCGTGAGGAAAAAACCCGAAAAACCTCACACCCAGGAAATTTGTCCCGACCGGGAATCGAACACAGGCCCGCCGCTTGACAAGGCACCACAGCGGCGGACTACAAACAATATATTATCTATAAACTAACTCAGTCCACCGCTGTGCTGCCTTGTCACGCAGCGGGCCTGGGTTCGATCCTCGGTCGGGACAGTTTTTCTGGGTGAGGTTTTTATCGGGGTTTTTTCCTCACCTGTAAGACAAATGTCAGGAAAACTTTAAGGCCCAAACGGTACCCGAAATCATATGGCCATCATCATCATCCTTATCATCATCTTCATCATCCTTCATCGGTGTGGAAAGCAACGGGAAGCTATAATACCACACCTACAATTCCCTAGTAAAGCTGTAATCATAGCATGGAAATGCTATGGTTGCAGTGAAGGACCTGCCTTCGGGCAGAATTACTAAGGATGGATGGAAACTAACTCACTGGTACAATCGAACCCGGAGGTTGATGGCCGCACGGTCATACAGGCCCTTCCTGAAGTACACATTCATCTGCAAGTGTGATCGTATTTAATTCCCAATATCCCACTACTGTGCGTGGTTAACCCTTAAATTCGTTATGTATCCTTTTGGGTACATCAGTTGGTTCAATTAATTTGATATTTTAAATAAATTAGAAGAAAACGAACGAAAATAAGCCACTCAAATGTGTGTCTGATTATACAATATATCTAATAATAACAATTATACAAGATTCCGTTTTCACTGCAGTCCGCCACAATTAAATAACTAGCATAAGAAATTTGTGTTTTGCCAATTTAAGGGTTAAGGCAACACGCTACAAACCGGAGGGTCGAGGGTTAGAGTATCACGTTACCAATTCCTTGGAATATGGCGCACTTCATCTGCAACACAATTTCTATATTTCTGTCATCTGATCGTTCTAGAGGTTTCTGGATATCGGCCCTTGATTGAAATCGAATGTTTAGTGGAGTTTTTTTTTTAATTTTTGAGAATAAGTTTTAGTGATCGTGTCTCGGGTATTTGGTGGATGTTCGAGTACTTCCCAATTCCACCTTCTGAACAAATTCTAACTGAATATTAATAGTTATGTATATAATGGGGGCACGCCGTAGCGTAGTGGTTAAGGCACTGAGCTACAACCCGGAGGGTCGAGGGTTCAAGTCCCGTTCGGGTCAGGATTTTTAAACTGACCCAAACCCTCTGGCGGCACTATGGCCCTGGGGTCGACTCAGCCTCTAACGGAAATGAGTACCAGACGCTTGTTCTGGGGTAAAGGCGGCCGTCACGCAGGGCTGACAACCCGGCTGACATAAAAAGTGCCGATTGTCTAGAAAAAGTGGGAGCCTTAACCTCCTACTACCCCAAGGACCTCCGGGTCTGTTGTGGGATCACTTTACTTTACTATGTATATAATGGCATTGCAACACGTAACTGTTTACATGGGATTGAATTAACAAAAGAGAGATGTATTCCGTAAACCAACAAAATGGAGCCATCAATTCAACTTGCTGAGGAATTCGCTTTGTTTACGTCATTTCTGCCTGACGGACTTTTGATGGTTTGGGAATCCGTATTTTTGTGAAGATAAGAGTGCGCCCAGTCCCCCGGTTTATTTCTATTATCAAGAAATAAACCGTATTACTCCGTTGCTCTTGCACATTGGAGGGGTGTCCCAACCCTCCGGTTGGTCATTGTCGCTGGTTTTTCTTATCTTCAGCGATATCAGCGTGAAATTTTGAAGAAAAAAATGGTAATCACAAATAACATTACCACTTTTAAATTAAGCCGAAATGATTTGAAAATATAAATAAAATATAAATTAAGTGGAAGACAAGACCTTACGGTCTTAACTCCATCAGTTAAAATAAATAAATAAATTGTTAAGATAACAACATGAACCCCTATCTCATTCCTTGAGCAGCCACTAGCTGGCCTCCCATCCACCTTCCTATCCCTCGACCACTAACATATTAAGGGTCATATAAACTCCTCGCCTGTGGGGATCCGGGAAATTATCCGTGGCCCAGCAGTGCCCGTCTGCCACTGTTTTTCATGAGCCCACTAGCCACTCACATGGTTGGGCTGCACTTTACGCGCTGAGATGGCCTCAGGCAGGGATTATTATTATAATCCCTGGCCTCAGGAGCACAAATTGTGGCCTGGGGACCCACTGAACATGTGACAGCAACCAGATACTCGAACTGACATAAAATGCTAACCCCACGAACGTAAAATGACTTCAGTGGCGAGTTTAACTCCCCTCTGTGGAAGAAAGTTTACTCCACTCCATAAAACGAGACCGCCACGGACAATTTCCTCCTATAGTCCCGCTCTGCTCTGTAGGTACTAACCTTCACTTGACCTCTGTTTACACACCGATCTTATATTACAATAATAATAACAATAATAATAATAATAATAATAATAATAATAATAATAATAATAATAATAATAATAATAATAATAATAATAATAATAATAATAATAATAATCTTGTAATAATAATAATCATAATAATCTTGTAATGATAATAATAATAATATATTATACATGTAATATACAGGGCAAGTCAAAATGTTGTGCAGGTTTTCAGAAATTTATTATGTGAAATGTAATGAACATATAATATTGTGAGACATATTGTATGAAAGGTAAACTCTCAAAGTTTTTTTTTAAATATTCACAGATGTTCTATGTGAGCGCCTTTTGTTACACGACAGATGTCAAGCCGATATTCAATCTCCTGCCAAACTTTCTGTAGCAGTCCGCGGTCGATATCAGCAATGGCTGCTGTGATGCGGGCACGCAGTTCATGCAGTGTTGTTGGAAGTGGTGGTACGTAAACATGATCCTTTACAAGACCCCACATGAAGAAATCACACGGGGTTAGATCTGGTGAACGAGGTGGCCAATGAATGAGTTGTTGATCACCCTGAGATGCACGGCCTATCCAGCGTTGTGGTAAAGCCGTATTCAAATGGTCTCGAACACTGCCATGGTAATGTGGAGGTGCACCATCCAACTGCAGAATGAAATCTGGACTATCCGCTTCAAGCTGCGGAAGGAGCCATTGTTGTAGCATATCAAGGAAAACATGTCCGTTCACAGTACGTTCATGAAAGAAAAAGGGCCCATAAACCTTTGCATGGGAAATGTCACAAAAGACATTCACTTTCGGAGAATCGCGTTGATGTTCCAGAGTTGCATGGGGGTTACCAGTTCCCCAAATCCTTACATTGTGTCTATTCACTTTTCCTGAAAGGTGGAAAGTCGCTTCATCACTGTAAACTACCCTCTCATGGAACTCATTCTCTTCCATTAATGCGAGAAAATCAACACAGAAGGACGCTCGCAAAGCATAATCGGCGGGTTTTAAGGCTTGAACCAGTTGCAAGTGGTAGGGTTTCATCTGTAAACGTTTCCGGAGAATCCGTCATACAGTTTTTTGTGGTAGTTGAAGTTCTGTCGCTACCCGGTAGGTGGATTTCTGTGGACTCCGCACGAAGCATGTGCGAACGCGTTCGACTGTCTCTTCACTCGTCGACGGACGGCCAGTCGATTTTCGTTTACAGATACAGCCTGAATCCCTAAATTGTGTGTACCACTTACGAATGGATCTCCCATCCGGCGGGTCTTTATCGTATCTGGTACGGAAATGTCGTTGAACACTAGTCACAGAGTTGTTTACATGGTAATCAAGCACACAGAAAGACTTCTGATCCCCAGTCAACGCCATTTTCCTTTACTGCTCTGCTGTTGACATCTTGCGGGTGAACGCGGAACTTTAGAAGTGGACAACTAAACTTTGAGAGTTTACCTTTCATACAATATGTCTCACGATATTATATGTTCATTACATTTCACATAATAAATTTCTGAAAACCTGCACAACATTTTGACTTGCCCTGTATAGTCGATGATTTTACGGTCTTTTCCCTCGAGCAGTCTGGCGTTCACCGGGAACTAAATGTTGCTATCTCAACTAAAAAATTACGTACTTTTGTGCCTCCGTCTTGTTTAATCCTCTTGTCGTTTTAAAGAAGCACATTTATAATAAACCGTTTCCAGGTTTTGACTTCTTTATTAACTTTCTATTGTTACGATGAAGTTGCCTTAACAACTAGAATCCGACTGACAGAATATTTTATACACATCTGTTTCTAAGTAACTAAATTTTCATTGTCAGTTTGTCTTTCCCCGTTGGGGTCTGTCCGTTGACAAAAAATAAATAAAAATAAAGCATGGGAGAGGTTGTCCCACATTAAAATAAAATTTATAATATAACTTGTTGTTGCGTAATTAATTTTTCAAAAAATGAAATTTATTGTATATCGTACGGGTTTTATTTTCTTCTGAATTAATTTGTTGTCTACTTTAATTTTAGGATCATATTTAAAGTGGTGTTAGAAAGAATGAAAGGGCTAAAAGAGGGGTTACAGTACTTATCAAGAGACCCGGCGTGCGCTGTTATACTCTACTCTTATGTGTACATCAATTTGTGTATTTGTTATGGTTTAGGCAGCGTAAGCCACTTAAGCGTCAAAATAGGGACTTTATTTCACGTTTTTCACTACAAAGGGTGATTTTTAGGGGTGAAGTGGTTGAGTATTACAACTCTCTTATAGCCTATATTCATTCCCGGAATCTCAACATTTTGCAAAAAAAAAACCCATCACAATCGGATCAACGATATTGCCGCGCATGAAGTATGAACCAACAAACATTAATTATATAACAGTGTTCCGTATATGCTAGTATTATTCATTTATATTTTAAACTTTCTTTACCGAGCCAATTACTTAATCTAATTATAGGTTATTATTATTACTAAAAAACTCCAAGCGCGACAGGCCTAGAAGGCCCTTGGCCTATCATCCGGCTGCTGACCTCTCATCCGCATGTGTTAATCGCAGAGGTAGACTATCATCTAGCCAGTGTACGGGCGACATGTGGTCAGCATGTCGGGTCCCCCAGCCGTTACAGCTGGTCTTCTCAACTTGGAGTCGCTACTTATTGTTAGGTATTCAAATGCCTCACGATGCTGGGTGGGCACCGGTCCCATACTGGCCGAAATTCCATGAGAAACAGCGCAAGTTCCGAAAAGCTCTGCACAAAGGTCTCGACCACTCGGCTACGGCGCGGGACTTCATGATTCCTATTATTGTTATTTCTTTCTTTCCGTTGCCAACTTTATATTGTGTAAAAGTAAAGTGATCCCACTACAGGCCTCAGGAGGTCCTTGGGATAGTAGGAGGTTAAGGCTCCCACTTTTCTGGACAATCGGCACTTGATGTCAGCCGGGTTGTCAGTCCTGCGTGACGGCCGTCTTTACCCCTAGAACAAGCGTCCGGTACTCATTTCCCTTAGAGGCTGAGTCAAACCCAGGGCCATTATGCCGCCAGAAGGTTTGGGTGAGTTTAGAAATCCTGACCCCATCGGGACTTGAACCCTCGACCTTCCGGCCTGTCTATATCCATTATGTATCATTAATCAACACGTAGATAATTCATAATTGTTATTGTATGTATAGTTTAACCTGGTGAAGTGGAAGAGAACACCTTACTGTCTTAACTCCATCAGCTAAAATTAATAAATTAATTAAACCTTCTGGCGGCACCATATTTCTGAAGTCCACTCAGCCTCTAATGGAAATGAGTACCTGATGCTTGTTATGGGTATAAAGGCGACAGTGACACAGGGCTGACTTTAAGTGCTGATTGTCTAGAACAAGTGGGAGCCTTAACCTTGTACACCCCAAGGGTCTCCTATGACCCATCTTACCTCTTACCCACTACTATGTACTTGTTTCAGACTTTGTGTGCTGTTGTTTCAGAATGGATTACACCAAAGTGGTTTTCCTGCTTTCAACTGTTGTGTTGGCAACTCTTGTGCTCAGCGATGCAGCTGCAACAGTAGAATGCATCAAAGACAGTCATAATGTGAGTTGATACAGCAGTCTGCAGGTCTATGTCGAGAGGTTTAAGGCCTAATTTATGTTTTTTTTTATTCCTGGACTGTTTCCATAATTTACACAGGTAACCTCAACCAAATATACAATTTTTTTTTCACACTTCCCGATCTTGCGTGTCTGCTTCTGTCATATTTATGTTCTTCATGTTTTCTTAAATTCCCTTTATCCATGTTGGCTTTGGTCTACCACGTTTCCCTTTTCCAGGAGGTATCCATTTCAATACATCTTTCTTTAATCAATTGAGTTGGTGTTTACTTGATGAAAATCCATATCTATTAATTAAATAAAAATAAAACTTAGTTTTATTTGATTTTCATATTTATTAAGATATAATTCAGTGACAGCTGTTTCGGTACATTGTACCTTCTTCAAACATGTTAACAAATTATGAATTGTGTTCCAACTGATCTAAGCAACAATATTTAATTTAATTTTTTTAATTTAACAAAGGCGACTCATTCAAATCAAGTTGAGAGTTTGTTAAATTTAAATAAATTATTGTTGTATTGTTGCTTAGATCAGTTGATATGTACTATAATAACACAATTGAAGAAGGTACAGTGTAACGAAACAGCTGTCACTGAATTATATCTTAATAAATATGAAAATCAAATAAAACTAAGTTTTATTTTTATTTAACATCTTTGTCTGTTTCTGTGTCCCTTCTTCTCATTATATGCCCATACCATCTTAGTTGGATTTCTTCAATCTCTTGTACAATATCCTTTCCTACATTCATTATTTCTCTTATTATTTTTTATTTTATCTAATTTGTATATTCTTGCCGATCTTCTTAAAAAGTCCATTTCTGTAACTAATAATTTATTTCTGTGTTTTTGCTTGAACGTCCCGCACCATATAATAAAATACTCTTCACAACTGTGTTATATGTTAATAATTTACTCCTCTTGATCATATGTTTACTCCATATAATAGAATTTAATGTGCCAATAACTTTCTTTGTGTCTATTATTAGTCCACCGCTGTGGTCTCGAGGTAGCGTGCTATCTTGTCACGCAGCGGGCCCGGGTTCAATCCCCAGTCGGGGCAGTTTTTCTGGGTGAGGTTTTTATCGGGGTTCTTCCTCACCTGTAAGACAAATGTCAGGAAAACTTTAAGGCCCAAACGGTCCCCGAAATCATATGGCCATCATCATCATCCTTCACCAGTGTGGAAAGCAACGGGAAGCTACCACACCTATAATTCCCTAGTAAAGCTGTAAGCATGGCATGAAAATGCTATGATTGCAGTGAAAGACCTGCTCTTGGGCAGAATTACTATGGATGGATACTTAAAATATTCCACTATTTTAATCTTTGTTCCATTTATTTCTAATTCCTCAGAAAGATCTGTGCTCATATCTTCCTATAATTCATGTTGTAAGTCAAAAAACTGTTGTTGTTACAGTGTCTGCGCAACAGTGAGTGCTGCAGCGGTTGTTGTGTTGAAGATAAGTGCGTCAAATGTAAGTATATCTTAGCATCACTCTAGTCAGCCGTTATAGCTGGGGTATATTCATACTGTAATGCAGGGCCGCCCAAACTTTTTAATGGGTTGGGCCAATAACTGATTCTGCAATTGATCGCGGGCCAGAACATAAATATTGTTACTATTATTGTTGCTACTGCTGCTTCTATTATTATTATTACTAAAATAAAATCACATTATCATACAGAAGAATGTAAAACATTTGTAACACCTGCTGCAATTAAAATTGTAAAAAAAATTGGTACAAAAGTGAATATATTTACCTAATGAGAAGAGTGGAGCTGGCTTCTTAAAGGTAACAAACGATCGATCATCTCCATTAAATTTATTAAAATGGCTATGCTTTGTTTGGTAATGTCTTTTAATGTTATATTCTTTCACAGCTGCAATAACACCGTTACAAATAACACTTTGTTTCCATGCTCCTTCACAAAGTACTTGCTGGTCCAGGATTCGTTAAACTTCCTACACTCGGAATCAACTTTGCGTTTTTTTAAGCATTTTCTCACTTTAACACTATTTTTACAACTATTCCGTGCACAGGCTACTGTTTGATTGACAATACAACAAGCAAAACAATTAATGTTCAAACTTTGGAGTGGGGAGAAAATGGTAAATAAGGGATGAATCATCTCTACTATAGTCCACAGACGAAGAGAATGAAAGCACGGTACGAAGAGGGGGCACGGGGAATTGCAAGCGATACAATGGCATACTACCTGAGAATAAAGGAACACTCATGACATGTGAAATACCTACTGCTTTCATTCACTTCGTCTGTGGACAGTACTTTGTCAAGAGAAGCGGTGACACCTCAACTCCACATTCCAGATGGATGAATTTCACACAGGGATGTCCTAACTAGATGTTTCATTTTAAAATCTAACTTAAAAATATAAAATTAATTTGTTACATAGGCCATACGAAAAGCCATGGTGGGCCGGATGTGGCTCGCGGGCCGTAGTTTGGACGACCCTGCTGTAATAAATACAATTTTATATTCTATGTTTAAGTGTCACAATTTTACAAAAACAACGGGGATAATTAACAGTATAATGAAACCATCTTTAGTACAGAAGAACACAAGATTACGGCTTTATAAGGTTCTCGCAAGACCAGTATTAAGATATGGTAGTGAAGCATGGACAATACGAAAAAGAGATGAAAGCCAAATGACAGCAAATGAGATGCGATTTATGCGCCGTACAGCAGGCTACACAAAGTGGGACCATAAAATAAATGAGGAAATTATGGAAGAGTTGGATGTAGAACCCATTCTTCACCATATACAAAACTACCAGAACAACTGGAAAGCACATCTTCAACAAATGCCGTCTCATAGAATTCCAAAAGCCATGCTTCGCTACTGCCCCAAGGCTAAAGATTGCTGGGATGTCCAAAAAAGCGCTGGATGGAAATTCCTCTTTGAGACCTTAACAGGCCACACGGCCTAATACTTGCATCGATGACGATGATTATGTGTCACTAACTTTCCTGGATTAAGTCTTGTGGTCCCCTTTGTGTTTTTGACAGGAATAGGTTGTGTATCCTGTAGAATAATTTGTTGTTTTTACTTTTAAATGTTTTTATTTCTTGAATGCCTCTAGTTCTCTCCTAGCTCAGTAGAATTGTGACCCACTTGTGGCACCTGGAACGCAGAGTTATGTTGCCCTGATGATATGATTGGTGATAAATGATAACAAAGCACCAGGAGATTCTTTAAACGTAAATTCCATACCATGGGTAATGTTCTCTTATGAAGTGCATGAGGCTGGTCTGTAGACTTCCAGCCTCATAAAATATGCTTAGGCCTGAATAAAGAGGTCTCTGAGCAACATCCTAGTAACTCCTTAGTTATTTTTCTGCTTTGTTATATATTTTTGTAATTAGGAATATTCCACAATACAGTGTTTCTCCTTCAACCCAAAGTGATTTGTCTGGGGTTGTTAGTCCCTCATAGGACACCTCCTCAGGTGGTGGATAGGGGAATGCTTCCCAGATATGGGTGGTATCGAGGAAATAAAATACCCGAGGTGAACCAAAACTAACAGCTACTGCCTTGTAGTTCAGTGTTGATTCGCTAAAGGCTAGAGAGAAGACAACCTTGATTACAAATTACCTGGTCCTCCAGGTTGGGGCCAGCTCCTCATTCTACTGAAAAATATACAATGAACCAGCAGTAAAACGTTAATGAATGTTGATTTGTTGTATGAATTCCATTTTTCTCTCCAAATAAAATTTGTCATGTGATGAAAATTAATGTTAGATTGAAAATACCTTAGTTGAGGTGATGTGTTGAGCACATGTCACTCATTGACATCTGTAGGGAAAAAAAATAAGCGTAACTGAATTGTATTTGAAGAGAAAAATTATACGCTCAGACTGGGACTCAAACCCAGGATCTTTGGCTTTCTAGGCCAATGCTCTACTGTCTGAGCCATTTGGACGCATTCCAATCCAAATGCAAATTTTTCTCTTTATACCTTGTCAATTGTCAGTCTACTGACTGAGCCATCTGGATATATATAAGAGAAACATTTGTGTTTAGATTGGAACTAGCCCAGATGGCTCAGTCAATGGACCATTGGCCTAGAAAGCCAAAGGTCCTGGGTTCGAGTCCCAGTCTGAGCGTATAATTTTTCTCTTCAAATATGATTTATCCATCATTGAGATGTATGAGGTCCACTGCTGTGGTCTCGAGGTAGCGTGCTGCAGGCCCATGTTCGATCCCTGGTTGGGGCAGTTTTTCTGGGTGAGGTTTTTATCGGGGTTTTTCCTCACCTCTAAGACAAGTGTCAGGAAAACTTTAAGGCACAAACGGTCCCCGAAATCATATGGCCATCATCATCATCCTTCACCGGTGTGGAAAGCAACTGGAAGCTACCACACCTACAATTCCCTAGTAAAGCTGCAAGAAGAGCATGAAAATGCTATGATTGCAGTGAAGGACCTGCCTACAGGCAGAATTACTCTGGAAGGAGATGTATGAAATGAATAATAAAAACATAATTAAATTGCTTGGTCAAGGGACATAATGTTAATGTGTGCAGATTCGGACAGCTGCGTGCAAGCCCAGAGTCCATGTGCAGTCCACGCCTGTCCACCAGGCAAGAAGTGCTACCTGCAGACAGTGCAGTGTATACAGGCTGCATGTCCTCCCATCCCGGCTTGTAAAGACGAGGATTACGACGACTACAATTAACCAACCAGGTATGTACCTGCTTTCTGATCAGCAGAGCCATTTTAATTGTTAAATTAATTTATTTGTAAAATGTTCAATCTGAGCACCAGGAGAGGAGCTTGTGTACAATTTTTAATCACTAAATTATCGACCAGATTCCTGCATTTAATTACAAACCCCTTTACAGTACATATGTTGAGAAGGCATGTGGTAGTAGTCCTGGTCACTCCACTGGGAAGCATAGGGCCTTCATAAATTCATAGTTAAGTATGGGAAATAACATTATGAGGTTCTTAATTCGTAAATTAATGAGTCATTTTTTAACATCTTACCTCATATTTTATCGGTCGTGGTGGACTAGTGGTTATGCTCCTTGCCTCTGGTCCTGAGGGTCACGGGTTCAAACACGGCCGGGGTCGATGAATTTTTTTAGGATGGAAAAATCCAAGGAGCAAGTCCTCCGGGAGGGACTTTAAGCCGTGGGTCCTGAGTCTGAAGATTTTTAGGCTCATAAAAGATTGTTAAGCCTGAATGAAAAGGCCTCTAAGCAAAATTTACCAAATTTTCCCGTCCTAGTACTACCTTGGTTTCCTAGATGTCAGTATGAGGCAGAACGCTGACCATGGACCACTCAAATGACATCTATACAAAAACAAGTGTAACTAAATTAGTATGGTTCAAATTCTTCCCTTTAGGGGGAGAGCGCCTAAATCTCTGTTAAGGGAAAACATGGGCTTACAAGATTACAAGAAGACCTCATATTTTATGTTTCTTCAAACACGGGAACTAATTTTCGAGAGAAGAATCCCTCTTATTTTCAACCGACATTATGTCATGAGTCATGAGTCATGATGTCAGTTGAAAATGAGAGAGATCCTTCTCTCGAAAACTAGATCCCATGTTTGAAGAAACATAAAATATGAGGTAAGATGTTAAAAAATGACTCATTAATTTACGCCTTGATAAATGTTTACCAATGCCTTAATTTGATTCCAACTCATCCCTGATGGTATTATTCCATGTTGCCCTAGATCTTCCACTTCGCCTTCTTAATCCTTGGGGGCTCCAATCAAATGTAATGTTTGTGATGTTCTCATTCTCTCTCTGTAACACATGACCAACTGATTCCAATACTGAACAATATTATTTTCAAAACAAAATTTAATGATTGAACAGGGACTCAAATCCCACACCTCTGGTTTTACGCATCAGTAAGCAGTCCATTACACCATTCAAGACAAGATATAAACATCAACTTTTTTTAAGTTATGTAGGTAGGAAATAACACTATGAGGTTTACTTTAATTTTGTTTAGTTGTTTCTTGACTCACCTCATACTTCTTAACTCCCTCGCAGATCTAGATTTCGTCACTGTATTTGTGACATTCCTAATGCTGTATCACGTTCACAACTGACGTCCAATGGTCTCCTCTCCTGCAGATTGACTTCCGTGCCATCTGATGGCTGACCGACGATTGATTTGGAAGTTCGTCAGTCAGCCATCAGATGGCGCTGTCAGTCTGCAGGAGAGGAGATCATTGGACGTCAGTTGTGAACGTGATACAGCATTGAGAATGTCACAAATACAGTGATGAAATCCGGATTGTGAGGGAGTTAAGAAGTATGAGGTGAGTCAAGAAACAACTCAACAAAATTAAAAAATCAACTTTTTTTTTTAATATTCTGATATACTTCTTAAATGGTCTGATGGCAGTTGGTAGCATCGTCTATCTGCCTTCAGACGATTAGAGAATTATGTCTGAGGAAAAAAAGACTGACATTTGTATTGTGTCTTGAATGATTTACACACTGGTATGTAGAACCAGAGGTCTGGGGTTCAAATCTGGTTCAAGCATTAATTTTTCTTAAAAAAAATATTTTAGAAAGTTTGTATTTGTTTGATGTTTTTATTATTAATTTAACATTTCTCAATGAAAGATAAATTAAATTTGAAGAGAAAAATTTTTTTTTTTTTTTTTTTTTCGCCTAGACCGGGACTCGAACCCGGGACCCTTGGCTTTCCGGGCCAAGTGCTCTACCAACTGAGCTACCGAGGCGAGTTACGATCTAGACGCAAATTTTTCTCTTATATACGTTGTAATTCCCTATCGCCAAATGCTTTTGAAACCATTGTTTCTATCTTTGCAAATGGCGGCTTCTTAGTTAAGAAGACATTTATTGGAAATTTAACATTACTTTAAAAGCCAGTAAGGCCTCTAATGATGTTTTTATTATTAATTTAACATTTCTCAATGAAAGATAAATTAAATTTGAAGAGAAAATTTTCGCCTAGACCGGGACTCGAACCCGGGACCCTTGGCTTTCCGGGCCAAGTGCTCTACCAACTGAGCTACCGAGGCGAGTTACGATCTAGACGCAAATTTTTCTCTTATATACGTTGTAATTCCCTATCGCCAAATGCTTTTGAAACCATTGTTTCTATCTTTGCAAATGGCGGCTTTCTTAGTTAAGAAGACATTTATTGGAAATTTAACATTACTTTAAAAGCCAGTAAGGCCTCTAATGATGTTTTTATTATTAATTTAACATTTCTCAATGAAAGATAAATTAATTTGAAGAGAAAAATTTTCGCCTAGACCGGGACTCGAACCCGGGACCCTTGGCTTTCCGGGCCAAGTGCTCTACCAACTGAGCTACCGAGGCGAGTTACGATCTAGACGCAATTTTTCTCTTATATACGTTGTAATTCCCTATCGCCAAATGCTTTTGAAACCATTGTTTCTATCTTTGCAAATGGCGGCTTCTTAGTTAAAAAAAAAAAAAAAAAAAAAAAAAAAAAAAAAAAAAAAAAAAAATTTTTCTCTTCAAATTTAATTTATCTTTCATTGAGAAATGTTTAAATTAATAATAAAAACATCATTAGAGGCCTTACTGGCTTTTAAAGTATGTTAAATTTCCAATAAATGTCTTCTTAACTAAGAAGCCGCCATTTGCAAAGATAGAAACAATGGTTTCAAAAGCATTTGGCGATAGGGAATTACAACGTATATAAGAGAAAAATTTGCGTCTAGATCGTAACTCGCCTCGGTAGCTCAGTTGGTAGAAGCACTTGGCCCGGAAAGCCAAGGGTCCCGGGTTCGAGTCCCGGTCTAGGCGAAAATTTTTCTCTTCAAATTTAATTTATCTTTCATTGAGAAATGTTAAATTAATAATAAAAACATCATTAGAGGCCTTACTGGCTTTTAAAGTAATGTTAAATTTCCAATAAATGTCTTCTTAACTAAGAAGCCGCCATTTGCAAAGATAGAAACAATGGTTTCAAAAGCATTTGGCGATAGGGAATTACAACGTATATAAGAGAAAAATTTGCGTCTAGATCGTAACTCGCCTCGGTAGCTCAGTTGGTAGAGCACTTGGCCCGGAAAGCCAAGGGTCCCGGGTTCGAGTCCCGGTCTAGGCGAAAATTTTTCTCTTCAAATTTGTATTTGTTTGTTTAGTGAAGTGTGACTCCAGTGAAGTTACCAGCTGAAACTGAAGCTGTCCGTCCGTCCATAAAAATACTATGTTATTGTTTAAGAGGAAAATATAACAAAGTTTTAATTTACATTTATCAGAGAAAAATAAACAATATTTAAAGGAAGTAACACAATGAGGTTTATTTTAATTATCATGAGTTAGATTTTTTTGTGACTCGCCTCATTTTTGTAGTTTTATTGCAGACCATGGTTTCAGCACCCTATGTGACTTTCTAACTGATCTTGCAGGTCGATTTCTGCTTCCCCTGTTGGCTGACCGATGAACTTCCCAATCAAATAATAAAAAATAGAAAAATCTGAAAATAATGGCATTTTGGGGAAACGATCATGTAAGATCAAAAATTGTAATGGACAACAAACCTCTGGAACAAGTAACAAATTTTAATTATTTGGGTTGTAATTTTACTATAAACACAAAACTAAAAGAGACATAAATATGAAACTGTGGAAAATTCTGCAATAGCTGCACATGCATGGTCGGAAAAACATGGAACTGAAACAAATTCTAAATTACAAAACAATTATTAAAATATATATATACAGTCAATATGCCCATTTCACCAATAAATATTTAAAATGGTCAACTAGTTTCTACAGCCAAGCTGTCATTCTCAAGACCAGATATTGACTGAAGACAATATAGATAAAAAATAAAGATACAAATTCAGTTAAAAACAAACTACGTCACATGACGCAATCATTCACAAGTGAAAGTAAAACATAATAAAACTAATCCTCTTTTTTATCAATTAGAGAAAGAGGGGGCTGTACGGAATAGGGCCTTTGTCTTTGTTCATTATTTTATCCTTATTTTTATAAATTTCCAAACTTTCAAGGACGTTAAGGAATTTGAAATCCCTGACCGAACGAACCAGCCTAAGATTACTTTTGTTGATAGCGTGACCGCACTCAGAAATATGCTGGGCAACTCCAGATTTTTCAATTCTGTTAAGTCTGAAATGGGCAATATGTTCATTAAATCTAGTTAAAATGGATCTTCTGGTTTGCCCAACATATTTCAAGTCACAGTCATTGCATGCAATTTCATAAATCCCGGATTTCTCTATACAATCGACTTATTCTTTAGGGTTTCCGAGTAAACTATTTAATGTCAAAGTGGAAGTGAAAATCAATTTAGTATCTAGTCCTTTGAATATCTTGTTCAAACCTCTAGTTAAAGAGGGAACGTACGGCATAATAGCAAAATTAGCTTTATTAATAGGAGAATGGAAAGCTGTAGAATCCATAACAAGTTTTCTAAATTCAAATTTACGAATCAACTTATCAATAATATTTTCATTGAAACCATTACACTTAGCTATATCTTTAATGGTTTGTAATTCCTTATTATATCTATTTTTACTTAACGGAAAAGTGATAAGACGGTGAACTAAAAAAATTGAAACTGGCCATTTTATGTTGATTACAATGGTGAGAATCTGCCGGGATATATCTAAATGTACTGGTATCTTTTCTATAAATGTCAAATTCCAATCTATAATTATTTCTAATTATTATCATATCTAAAAAAGGCAGCCTTCCATTCTCTTCCTCTTCATACGTAAAATTTATGCTGGGAGTTCGGTCATTTAATATTTCAACAAATTCCTGTACATTGCATTTTTTGGTATCAAAAATAGTAAAAATGTCGTCAACATATCTGAGCCAGACCCTTGGAAAGTAATCTAATTCCTTCCCAAGCTCCGTCTCAAATCTGCTCATAAAAAGATCAGCTAGGAAAGGAGACAATGAATTACCCATTGCCGTTCCCTCCTTTTGTTCATAAAACTTATTGTTAAATTGAAAAATGTTCTGATTCATGCAAAGTTCCGTTAACTTGATATATTGATTGACAATATGGGGCTCCAATTTATTCTGTAGTAGTAGGTCTTCCAAGAAACTCAGCGTCTGAGGTATCGGTATACTAGGAAAGAGAGATTTCACATCAAAAGAAATCAAAATCTCTCCATCCCTCAGCTCGATATTCTTGGTTTTCTCAATGAATTCCAACGAATTCTTAACAGCAAAGCCGGGCTGTGGTAGGGGAAGATTACCAAACTCACAACTCAACCATTTAGAAATATTATAAGTGGGTGCAGATATAGCTGAAACTATAGGTCTAACTAATTTTCCTGGTTTGTGAATTTTTGGTAAACAGTACAATTTAGGTACCAGAGGATTCGAAATATGCAATTTGCGTTTTAATTCTTTAGTAACCAGATGATTGCACGAATTCACAACATTAGTTACGTCCCTGATCATTTTAGGTAATGGATTTTTATTAACCAACTGGTAAGGACCACCATTAATCATATCATTAACACGATCATAGTAGTCCTGTTTATCCAAGACAACGACCCTATTCCCTTTATCAGCTTTCATGTAAAAGCAATCCCTTCTTCTCAAACCTTTAATGACTCTCTTGTTTTGTATATCAGTGCTATTTGATGATTTCTTAGTAGTAGCCAAATTCTTCGTAACGATCTGTTTGCTAAATTCTCTGATATATTGTTTTGTGGGTTCATTAAAATGTTTGATTGAAGATTCGATGCCCGCAATAACATTTTCAATTTCAGAATTGTGATCCGGTAAAGCAAATTTTAGGCCTTTATTTAACAACTGCAGTTCTTGGTCATTAAAGGTTTGTGAAGAGAGATTCTCAACAATACTGACCCTATCGGAGCATACCCCGGACCCTCCCCTGCGATCAATAAGTTTTTTCAATTTAATCTGTTGGGAAGAACGTTTTTTCTGAACCTTAAAATTGATCGATCGAAACATATTTCTCTGAAATTCACACCAGTCTAAAAATTCCAGTTCGGTAAGATGTGCTGTTAATGTTTTCCATAGTTTATAAGATTGAATTTCCAATCTGCTCCTCTTCGAATAAAGGTATTTAATTTCGGAATCTAGCCACTTTTGTTTGGTAAATTTGGTTATTCTCTCTCTGTTTCTACAATTTTTTGACACATTTACTTGAATGAACTTTGGAAAAACTGATTCTTTTTTACAATTCTTTTACTTTCACTTGTGAATGATTGCGTCATGTGACGTAGTTTGTTTTTAACTGAATTTGTATCTTTATTTTTTATCTATATTGTCTTCAGTCAATATCTGGTCTTGAGAATGACAGCTTGGCTGTAGAAACTAGTTGACCATTTTAAATATTTATTGGTGAAATGGGCATATTGACTGTATATATATTTTAATATTGTATCACCAAGAAGATCAATTGTGTACTAAATACAAAACAATTAGATAGATCTAAGCAACTCACAATTTGAGAGAAAATTTACATCCACAAGAATAAAGAGAAAATAATGAATTTTGAAATTCCCAGCGGGAAAAAAAAAATTGGCGGTTCATCGGTTAGCCAACAGAGGGAGCAGAAATCAACCTACAGGATCACCAACTGACGATTCAACAGTTAGAAAGAATTGTAAATGGCACGTAGAGCGTTGAAACTACAAATATGAGGTGAGTCACAAAAAATCTAATTTATAATAAATAATTTTTTTCATTTCAAAATTGGAGCTCAATAAAAGAATGATGAAAGGACATGAATCCATTTTGTTCTTACAATATGCAAAAAGTGAGTGACGTCCTTAAAGAACTGTCCAACATGACATCGCTACAAGAACATCTATTTAATTGGACGCTCGTCTCCAGAACACAAAGAATCTATAAAACTGAACTGGAATCCCAGAAACCTCGTGGGTCATAATTAAAAACAATCTTGTAGAAGATTTCCAGGCTGTTGGCCGTGGTCTTGAGGCTTGTAGTTCCCCAACGTTTTGCCAGAGACTGCGTCCGGCATCCTCAAGGGTTGTCTTGAGACTGGCAATTTTGTCGACTACCTGCCCTATTTATACATTTATCTGCGACGTGTTCTCTGCGTAGTCTGTAACGGATGGGGGGAACTACAAGCCTCAAGACCACGGCCAACAGCCCGGGAATGTTCTACAAGATCATCATAATAACTCCGGCCGTGAAAGCCTAAGTCAATTGTCATTCTATTTTTCTGTGGAACATATTTTTCCATTTGTCATGCAATTCAATAGTGCACCAGGGGCTAGAGCATAGAATATGTTACATAAAGCCACTTGTGATTTGTTAAAGATTAGAGTGAATTTTTTTAAAACTGAAAATATTTAAAAAAATGTAAATGGTAAACAGCAACTTCAAATTAAAACAAAAGCAGCACAAATCTCATTTAATTGTCCAACCCACTGTGTTATCAGCTGACAACTTGTCTTACAAATGAGCTAAAATAACTATCACTCAGGAGAGATAACTATATAAAATACTAAAAGAATATTACGATGCAAGGTTGGGAAGTGATTTTTACAGAAGTGAAGAAATGTTTAAAAACCGAGCAAAAGTGAGGTTTTTAATTTTTGAGATTCTGTAAAACACTTCACAAACATGTGTTGTACATTATTTTTTGCATGATGGTGTTTTCAAAATAGTTAATAATAGTAAAATAATAACATCTTTGTTGAAAATATTTGCGTTCATTATAAACAACTGACTAACATTAACAGTGTGGTTGAAACTACACCAATCAGTTATAAAATGACAGCAAGTACGTATTTATTGTTTTATCCATCCATAGTAATTCTGCCCGAAGGCAGGTTCTTCACTGCAATCATAGCATTTACATTCTATGCTTGCAGCTTTACTAGGGAACTGTAGGTATGGTAGCTTCCCATTGCTTTCCAAACCGGTGAAGGATGATGATGGCGATAATGATCATGATAAGAATGATGATGATGATGATAGCCATATGATTTCGGGGACCATTTGGGCCTTAAAGTTTTCCTGACATTTGTCTTACAAGTGAGGAAAAAACTCCGATAAAAATCTCACCCAGAAAAAGTGCCCCGACCGGGGATCAAACCCAGGCCTGCTGCGTGACAAGGCAGCACGCTACCTCGAGACCACGGCGGTGGACTATTGTTTTATATTGTTTGAAATAAAGCTCAGTTCACTTAAATTCCAGTGATTTGTTTCGTATATTAACACTAGCTTTTGTATATACATTGCACATATTGTACATAAAGGCCAATGGTGTTACTTCCCGCACGAGGTTTGTAATATTACAGTATAGTTATTTAGGTTAGCAACCCCAAAATGTACGATGTTGAACTTTCAATCATGGTCACCATTGCTGTAAGTACGACAAAACACAGTAATGTGCCTCATAGATGAGATCTCTTCAAGTAATTAAGATTTCTTTTAAAACATGTTGTACATGTGAAACACACACACACGTGGGTGTCAAGTAAATCTAAGCTTAAATTAATAGTTTTGTTGATTATTTATAAAGATTTTATATTATTTTTTAAAGGTAAACAAATATTTCATATTTTTCTGTAAAATTTCTATTAATAAAATGCACAATTACTTGTTTCATCTTCTTTAAATTAACCCACTTAATTCCCAGAATTCCTAATTCCATTTGTAGCAAGTATTTTATACTGTGGTGAAGAGAACCCCACAGCTTCAGCTCTAGTGGCGATGCTCTACTATTGAGCTATTCAGGCCACATTCCCATCCAAGCACTAACTCACTGGTACTATTGAACACGTAGGTTCATGGCAACGCAGACATAAGCTCTCCATACATCCCTATTCTGAGCTAATGTTTTCCAATCATCCCCTGTATAATAAAAAAATCTTCTGGCACGACAGGCCTAGAAGGCCCTTAGCCTAACATCCGGTTGCTGGCCTCACATCTACATGTATCAATCACAGAGGTAGACAATCATCAAGCCAGTGTAGGAGTGACATGTGCTCAGCATGTTGGGTCCCCCAGCCGTCTCAACCTGGAGCCGCTACTTGTTGTAGCTACACAAATTCCTCACGATGCACCGGTCCCATACTGACCGAAATTCCATGAGAACATTTCTTCCCCCCATGGAGACTCGAACCAGCGCAAATCCCATAGCTCTGCGCCAAGCGCGTGTCCTGCCTTAACCACTCGGCTACAGTGCAGGGCCCCTGTATAATCTACTTTCCTATAATCATGGATAATGTTATTCTCCCACCTCATTCTTGGTCTACCAACTGGGTGTTTTCCCTCTGGTTTTTCTACAAGAAGCTTCCATGCACCTCTTTAATTCCCCATTCGTGCCACATGTCCTGCCCATCAGAGTCTACAAGACTTAACTGTTCTTATTATGTCTGGTTTCTTATACATATCATGTAGTTCACTGTTATGCAGTCTTCTCCATTCACCTGCCTGTTCACCTCTTTTTTTGCCCAAGAATTTTCCTAAGGACTTTATTCTCAAATACTTATAATCTTTTCTCCACAGGATTCCCGAACACCATCTAGCCATCATCTCTTTCATATCATCAGGACAGCCATAATTCTGCCTTCCAGGTGCCCCAACCTCAGAAGTGGGTTACAAGTATGCCATGCCAAGTGAGAATACCAGAAATGTTATAATTGCAACCTGATGCCATTGATTAAAAAAATATTCAATTGGGTTTCTTCTAAATCAAAGAAATGTTACAATCAGATTTTACAGAGCTCAACTCATGATCGAAATAAATAAATTAAAGGTATTCCGCAAAAACTGCACTTAAACTAGCGTGAAATATTTTCAAAGTCCCATAGAACAACAGTGCACACACGCCAGAGTTTATAGAGCCAGCGATAACCCACAATCGAACCACATATTTATTATCATCCTCGATTACTATCCGTCGCTATGAAATTTAAATGACCAATATTTGCAATAAATCCCCAAATCTATGTTAAAAAATATATTAATAATATTTAAATTACCAAACGTTTATTAAAAATGGGTGTATGCTTACTTATCACTGATCCAACCAGCGATAACCCAAAACAGCGATAGAAAAATCATAGACTAAGTAATATACTCTGTGGAGAAAATAGCAGTTAGCATCACAATATTGTCTAACAGTGTCGTAATATTGTGATTTGCATATTTAAATAAATACTTCAAAATTGTCTAATAATGTTATAAAAATGGTTTGAAAAAGTTTCTTCTTCTTCTTCCTTCCAAGTATTAGGCCAAGGCCTGTTACGATCCTATAGAAAATTTTCCCTCCAGCGTTTCATAGGACGACCCAGTGATCTTCGTCCTCTTGGTATATAATTATAAATAGCTTTGAAAAAGTTTAACATATTAAATAATATAGTAAATACAGAAGAAGAGCTATAGTTTACAACAATATAACTGAAAAATCAAGTGCTAGTAGAAGTGCAGCTGAGCCATTATTCCAATTAATGGTAAAGAGAAGTGCATGAAACTGAAGATCCAGGATCCAGTTGAGACAGACATTTTTCTTTTTACCATTAAAGAGTCATTAGCTTTGCTCTATATAATAATTTACTTATACAAATATTATTTACTTGGCTGTAGGCATTAAATGTAAATGTGGGCATGATTCTGCTCTGAGGATAGATGGAAAGATCCCATAGGTTCATGGCCGTCAGGACATAAGCTCTCCATACATCCCTATCCTGACCTAATGTTTTTCAAGAAATATATTAGTCAAGCATATTGAATAACGCAGGTCCAATAAAATTTCAAATACAAATAAATTGATGTCTCTCTATATTATCCTACTCTGTGTGTCTATTTTAAAACAAAGATCTACAAGCTAAAACAGTATCCTACATTTAAAAACGTACCACCAACTGAGTGATTCCGCAAACATAACTGTTGTTATGGAGATTTCTGGCTATAACACGGGAGATTCCATGAGAGAACAATAATGAAAATATAACAAACCCAGTTTCCACGTAAATTTGTGACCAGTTAGTTCCTGGAAATAATCTGTAACCCGCGCGTTCTCGATTACTGGTAATCCACAGTCATCGGCATCCATGCAACCTTTTAAATATGATATTTACGAACAGATGGCAGCACAAACTAAATGTAAATGCTCCTGCCATCTATGTACAATTTCAGGACCAGCAACATACTGTCAAAATTGTTAACTTAATAAAATTATTTTACGCCTTCAAAATTTTTAATATAAGTAAGTATCATTTAATTTCTATCGTCTTTAAGTCAATTAGCAAACATATTCCTTCAAAGAAGCTAATGAAGCTAAATAAATTCTTAATGATAATTTAACAAATTTTAAATTTAAATTTTCATAATTGGCGACCCTGTTGCAGTACAAAACATGTTATGTTTCACGTGCGAATGTTATTGGCCGAATCACTATACGTCACATTCTGTCAAACATGGTAGATATGAATAATTTTGCTATAATAGATATTTCTAATTCAGAAGAGAATGAAATAGTATTTATTGAACAATTTGTACACGATGTTGTTGGATTTAGTTCACAATATGGAAGTGACATTAGTATATCGTATACAGCATATAATATTACCGGAAAACCTAGTAAATTTCCAGATTATGGAGACTTTCCACAAGCTTTTGTTATGGTAAGTTAATGAATATCTAGATTAATATTGTAATTACTTGTTATAAATAGATTAATAATGCGGTATAGTTTATATTACCATAGTATTTCTAAAATTTATGGAGCATTTCATTAATATTTATTGTAAACAATGTATTTTATATAAGTAAATGTAAGTTGTGTGTATGCAAGATTTTGTACAAGTGCTTTTGTAGTAATACAAATTACACGTACTATTACAATGTGAGTGACAGAGAGGTAATTGTGTATAAAGCACTCTTCAGAGTTAGATTTGGTAGGTTAGGTTAGATTAAATAGGAAGCTCAAGTCTAGTATTTGTCACTCACGGTTTTCCATACAGCATTCTTATGTCACTGTTGCACTACACACTTTTACAATTTGTAATAACGTTTCCTACTTTTGTAAACATTTTGTAATGATTTTTTAATCATCTTTTTGCAATTTTTAAATATCTATATAATTATGTAAATATTATAAATAAAGTTCTACAGAATCACAGTGTGCATGCATGAGATATAACTTTTGTCAGATGGCACTGAAATCGGTGTTACGAATATTCACAATTCATTCCAAACCCTATTTCAAGAAATTGACTTCATTTTGTTAGATTCCGATACAAGTTAAATTTCTCACATCATTAAAGTTGTTGGATGTGCATCCAGCTGAGTGCAACCTGTTTAAGGTTGAAGCGCGTGGAAATACATGTTTCGGCTCAACTGCATTTCTACTAGCGCTTGATTTTTCAGTTATATTATTGTAAACTGTAGCTCTTCTTCTGTATTTACTAACATTATTTAATATTTTAAACTTTTTCAAACAATTTTTATAACATTATTTGACAATTTCTAAGTATTTATTTAAATAAGCAATACATTAACATTATGACACTGTTAGACAATATTGTGATGCTGACTGCTATTTCCTCCACAGAGTATATTACTTAGTCTATGATTTTTCTCTCTTCTTCCCAGCGATAACCTATTAACAACCCACTGGTGGGTTATTGCTGGTTCGAACGAAGTTAGGAAGTGATAAGTAAGTGTACACCCATTTTTAATAAACATTTGGTGATTTCAATATTATTAATATATTTCTTTAAAATAGATTTGGAGATTTATTGCAAAGATTGGTCATTCAAATTTCATAGCGACGTGCTGCCATCTAATGTAAACTGTATAAACTTTAGTACGATATTGATAATAATCGATATGTGGCGAGCAGCGATAACCCACTAGGCAAGGATGATAATTAATATGTGGCCAGTGGGTTATTGCTGGCTCTATAAAGTCTGGCGCCTGTGCACTGTTGTTCTATAGGACTTAGAAAATATAAGAAAGTATATTGGGTAAGTTATACTGCTGTTTCTCCCCATTAGTCATTGCTCAGACAGTGTAGCCAACTTATCACAAAAACATGCTAGCAAACAAGTGAATGCTGGTGTGCACTAACTTCCCCACTATTGTAGGTAAACTCCTGGGTTAGAATCCCTTATATGTGAAATTGGCTCAAGTGGGAACATGTGTTATCACAATGGCCAACATGATGCTAGCAGTCACTTGTTCTCTGATTGAATATTCACAGATGACGTGGTGGGACAGTTATATGCCCAGAGGTAAAAACTGGGATGATTGGACACTTTAACTTTGAGAGACATAAAATGTTTTGTTTACAGAGAACGTACGGCAACTGGTGGAACCAGGCTCCTTCAAGAACGCCTCAATTTATGCCGCAATCCCTTGGAAAAATTGTCAGCCAAGATTTTATAGGTAAGAAATTACAATAATACTAAATTAATGTTGGGAAGTAAATATTATGAGGTATAACATTTTTTGACCCTTCCAGGAAATTCTCGTATAAGACTTGAAAAAATGTATGAAAATATAATTGGAGAAGAGCAGAATGGATTCTAAAAGGGTAGATCTTGTACAGGTGAATTCTTCACTCTAAAACTACTATTAGAAAAGCACAAGGAATTCAATATAGAAACTCATATCCCCTTCGTTGACTTCATAAAGACTTTTGACAAAGTAGACAGAAATATATTACTACAAATTTTAGCTGATGATAACGTTCCACAACAATATATTACTAATATCTTCAACATCTATAAAGATAATGAAATCTCTGTTAAACAAGATGGCAAACTATCTTCTTGGAAAAAGATCAACACTGGAGTAAGACAGGGATGTGGACTTTCACCGGTGCTTTTCATTATATATATATATATATGAATAGAATAATAAACAAATGAGGAAAACACAACGGGGATATACACCCATCAATAGGAACCTCAAACTCAATGCTATTCTTTTTGCAGATGATTTAGCTCTTCTGGCACTTTCCGAAAATGATTTGCAACGATAAATTTATAATTTACAAAAAAAAAGCTGCCAAATTTAATATGGAAATATCAATTAACAAAACTAAAATTATGGCATTTCTTGGGAAGGACCCCATACTAAGTAAAATCTGTCTCCAGAATACAATTTTAGAGAGATCTTGGATATTATCTCTCTATCTGGGATGAAAAGGATATCCCTGAAAAAATTACTAGTTATAATAAAAGTTTGGGAATTATTAATCAAGTTATGAAACCATTCCTTGTACAAAAAACACCAGATTATGTTTATATAACACTTTGGCTAGACCAGTGTTGACCTATGGTAGTGAAGCATGGACACTAAAAAAGACAACATGAAGAACAAGCAGAATAATGGCTTGTGAAATGTGAACAGCGGGTTACACCAGATGGGATCGGAAAAGGAACACCGATATCTTAAAAGAATTGAAGACTATGCCAATTTTGGAATATAGTAAACAGTACCAACTAAATTGGAAACACCATCTTGAAAGAATGAGTTCAAATCGGATCCCCAAAGCTGTTTATAATTATATACCAAGAGGACGAAGATCTGTGGGCCGTCCTATGAAACGCTGGAGGGAAAATTTTCTATAGGATCGTAACAGACCTTGGCCTAATACTTGGAAGGAAGAAGAAATTACAAAGCTAAAGCTATTGATATGATAGAAATAAGTAAATTAATGAACACAAATTATAGTAATCAAAGTAAGGTAAAGGGAGGATTTATGCTTGAATTAGCTCAGTGGTCAGAGCATCAGCACGGAAAGCTGAAGGTTCAGGGTTCGATTCCCAGTTCAGGCAAACATTTTTCTCTTTACCACTGATTGCTATAATTTAATTGAGTTCATGAATTTACTTATTTCTGTCATAGCAATAGCTTTAGCTTCTTAAATTCAGGTTTAGGGAGAAAATTGTTGTCCTTAGTTGTATTAATGTGTGCATGCTAACAGCTTGCCTGAGTGCATTAATTTCAGTTTTCTGCTCTTAAGGGCTGTGGAGTTAGAATTGTTATTTGTGACATTATTTTGGCAGACCTGCAGTTTGAGGAGGTGGTTTATCCGTTCAGGGTGAGTGTCTATGAGACGTACAACCCTGGTTCTGTGGTGAGAATCTGGGCTGCAACGTTCTGCAATGAGTGGAAACTGCTGTGGGAAGGAGAACCACAGAAAGTCGGGCACACACCGCGCGTCTTCTCTCCTGTCATACGTACCATCGACAAGCCGACCAAGTAAGTTGTTTTATTTTGTCAACTTATTTATTACTGAACCTGTTCTGCAGTTTAAACCCGGGCAGAGAGAATGTAAAAATTCTGATTACTTGTTGCCGTCCAGTAACCTTGATCATTTAAGCCTAAAGCTCCATAAATTGTTGTTAACATTTTTCCTTTCCCATACATCAAGGTCATGTCCAAAAAATTATCTTCTGCTTTTAACTGCAAGGCACAGATATTGAAGCCAGAATCCAGCAATGGCAACCCACTGTGCTTGAGTAAGAACAGAGTGGAGTGATGCAGGGTGTGAGAGTTATCCAATCTACCAATTCAAGAGTTGTGTTACTTCCATGTAGTTTAAGGAAGATATTTGGTGCTGGATTTTAATGTGTTGCAGTTAAAGCCCCTGACACACAACACTTCTCAGGGAGAGGTTTTGGGATGCATTGGTTGTTAGTTTGCTGGTAATATGGATTTCCATCATAAGTCAAAGCCTAGAAACTTAACTTTTGAATTAGAAATATTACTTAAGTTTAATTTAATATCAGGTGGCTCAAGAGGTTAGACGCTCGCCTTTCACAGCTGGAGTCTCGGTCACTCCATGTGAGTTTCATGGTGGACAAAACAGAGCTTGGGCAGGTTTCTCCCGTTTTCCCCTGGCACAAATTTCATTCCACCATTTCTCCATACTCATCCATTTTGTTTAATTTCGTTCATCTGCCCCTGTGATGGTGCATCAGGAGTGGTCGGCCGACACCCTTGTAGTTCACAGACCTTCATAAATATAGGAGTTTCATCTCATCTCATTCCTCGACCCAACCCTGAGTTGGACACGAGTTAAGGATATTTATATGAAGGGCTTAGGACAATAACATGATAAGCCACATATTGTGAGATATAAGGATTTTAATGTTTCAAAAAATTATAAATACTAATTGTACAGTATTGTTGTTAATAAATTGTGTGTCTATATGTTTTAATTTACAAATGATTTTATGGATATTTCAATACATTTATTTGCTAACATTGTAATAAAAACAAAAACAACGGGGATAATTAACAGTATAATGAAACCATCTTTAGTACAGAAGAACACAAAATTACGACTTTATAAGGTTCTCACAAGACCAGTATTAAGATATGGTAGTGAAGCATGGACAATACGAAGAAGAGATGAAAACCGAATAACACCAAATGAGATGCAATTTATGTGCCATTACAGCAGGCTACACAAAGTGGGACCATAAAAGAAATGAGGAAATTATGGAAGAGTTGGATGTAGAACGCATTCTTCACCATATACAAAACTACCAGAACAACTGGAAAGCCCATCTTCAATGAATGCCGTCTCATAGAATTCCAAAAGCCATACTTTGTTACTGCCCCCAAGGCAAAAGTTCGCTGGGACGTCCAAAAAAGCGCTGGATGGAAAATTCCTCTTTGAGACCGTAACAGGCAATTCTTCTTCTTCCTTCCAAGTATTAGGCCAAGGCCTGTTACGATCCTATAGAAAATTTTCCCTCCAGCGTTTCATAGGACGGCCCAGTGATCTTTGTCCTCTTAGTATACAGTTATAAACAGCTTTGGGGATCCGATTTGAACTCATTCTTTCAAGATGGTGTTTCCAATTAGTTGGTACTGTTTAATATATTCCAAAATTGGCATAGTCTTCAATTCTTTTAAGATATCGGTGTTCCTTTTCCGATCCCATCTGGTGTAACCCGCAGTTCTGCGCATGAATCTCATTTCACAAGCCGTTATTCTGCTTTCATGTTGTCTTCTTAGTGTCCATGCTTCACTACCATAGGTCAACACTGGTCTAGCCAAAGTGTTATATAAACGTAATCTGGTGCTTTTTTGTACAAGGGATGGTTTCATAACTTGATTAATAATTCCTAAACATTTATTATAACTAGTAATTTTTTCAGGGATATCCTTTTCATCCCAGATAGAGAGATAATATCCAAGATATTTAAATTGACTATTTAACTCATGCCCCAAATGGGAATCAATGACCAATCACGTTTCAATGATTTCTGTTTTACAACCAATCAGAGTCGTGTTTCACCAAATATTTATCAGTGTTATAATTACCATATTAAAGAAAGCTCCTCCTTACAATATTGCGTTCCTTTGGCAATAAATAGTATGATCTGGTTGCAGTGATAAACAAAAGAAGCAGTAGAAGCGTACCTATCGTTTCTCATTTGTTTTCAAACATCGCCGTTTACATTAAATATATAAATATTTTAAAATAACTATAGTTAAATAATGATTTGTGAGTAAACAGCTTAATTTTATTCGTGAAATAGTCCTAACAAATGCCACTCTTGATTTCCAAATTCTCTAGATAAATTCACTCCTCACTTCGTGAGTCGTGAATTTATCGATAATTTGGAAATCACTCGTGGCATTACTTATGATTAGATCTCTCTAAAATTTTATTCTGGAGACAGATTTTACTTTGTATGGGGTCCTTCCCATGAGATGCCATAATTTTAGTTTTGTTAATTGATATTTCCATATTAAATTTGGCAGCTATTTTTGTAAATTAATACGACCTAATACTTGCATGGATGATGATGATGATGATGATCATTGTAATAAATGACATTTCTTAACTGAATGTGGCTTATCATGTTACTGCCCTAAGCCCTTCAATTTATCAGCTGTTTTGGTTTTATTAAGATTAATTTTGTTACTAGTATAGCAATGCCATATTTTCATTTTCACTCAGATTCTACAAATAGAGAAGGTGTGTGTTGTGCACTGCTATGGTTTTGAAGTCCTGCAAGTTAAGCCTGTTTATGTGTCTGATCCAATTATCACTAATTCACTGGCTCTATTGATTTATGACATTAGCACTCCATACATCCCTATCCTGGGTTGCTCATCATCATCCATGCAAGTGGCCTGTTATGGTTTCAAATAGGAATTTTCCATCCAGTGCTTTTTGGACGTCCCAGCAATCTTTTGCCTTGGGGGTCAGTAACAAAGCATTCGATTCCATAGTAATTCTGCCTGAGGGCAGGTCTTTCACTCAAGTCATAGCATTTTCTTGCTATGCTTTGCAGTAATCAAATGGTAAAGAGAAAAATTTATGTCTGAACCGGGAATCAAACCCCGAACCTCCAGCTTTCCATGCTGATGCTCTTAACCATTGAGCTAATTCAGGCTTCCTTCCCATCCAAGCACAAATCCTTCCTTTAACTTCACTGTCTTGGCCCCACATTCAATGCTATGAATCATCATTCACAAATACACAATTTTTCTCTTTACCATTTGATTACAATAATTTAGTTGTGTACTTTAATATATTTATTTCAATCATAGTAACAGCTTTAGCTTCTTAATATTAATTTAATATGCTTTGCAGCTTTACTAGGGAATTGTAAGTGTGATAGCTTCCCATTGCTTTCCACACCGGTGAAGGATGATGATGATAATGATGATGGCCGGATGATTTTCGGAGACCGTTGGGCCCTAAGCTTCCTGACATTTGTCTTACAGGTGAGGAAAAATGCTGAAAAAAACCTCACCCAGGAGCCTGTCCTGACCGGGAATCGAACCCGGGCCCACTGCGTGACAAGGCAGCATGCTACCTCGAGACCACAGCAATCTTTTGGAATTCTGTGAGATGGCATTTTTTTTAGGATAGGCTTTCCATTTATTTTATCCTGAGCTAATATTTTCCTTATAAAATTCATCTGGTTAATGTTATTCTCCCACCTCGATCTACTGGTGCTTTTCCTTTAGTAAGTTTCCATCCCCTTATTTCATTTCTCTATGTGCCACATGGTCCCGCGCTGTAGCCGAGTGGTTAAGGCAGGAAGCCTTGGCACAGAGCTACGGGGGACTTGTGCTGGTTCGAGTCTCCACAGGGGAAAAAATTTTTCTCATGGAATTTCGGCCAGTATGGGACCGGTGCCCACAAACATCGTGAGGCATTTGGGTAGCTACAATAAGTAGCAACTCCAGGTTGAGAAGACCAGCTATAATGGTTGGGGGGCCCAACATGCTGACCACATGCCACTCCTACACTGGCTTATGATTGTCTACCTCTGTGATTAACACATGTGGACGTGAGGCCAGCAGCCGGATGGTAGGCCTAGGGCCTTCAAGGTCTGTCACGCTTGGAGTTTTTTATATGCCACATGCCCTGCACATTTATCTTTATGAGATTTAACTTAATTATTGCATTTGTTTTCAATCAGAATTTGCAAAAATGTAAAGTGATGCCACCACAGGCCTTGGAGCTGGTAGTCGTAGTCCTGGAGCTACTCTGTTATTTGCCAGTGCCTTAATTTCATCCCTGCACACTTTGGCATGTATTGCAGGTTACTGCGGCTGGAATTTGATCACTCGCAGCTGGAGTACTACACAGAGCTGGATGCCGTGCTGTTGGTGGGCACGAAGGAGCCCATTGAACCGAGCTTCTCAAACAACAGCAACGTGTTAAACAACGTTGGACAGCTGACATCTCAGATCCTGCAGCTCAACATCCATAACATTCCACCTCAGGTAACATTACCCACTTAGGGCCGCATGCAAATACATTGGTCTCTGGTGAGCTGATTTCCCGTGAGCACGTGCAAAGTTCGAATTAGCGAGTTGCTGACTGGTCATGCATGAAAGTTTTTTTTTGTAATATTGGCAAGAAATTACCCAGAATTCTCAGTGATAAAACCACTTCCATTATTTTCGTGTGCCAGGGGAATGCATTTATGCTTGCGTCCCGCAAATAAAACCGTATATATCGACGTCTGCATCGTGTGATATGCCGATTCTCCTGTTCTTCCAGTTGATTTATTTGGTAGACTCTATCAAATTCCTCTTCTCCGCGTATACCAAAAACATGATCGATGTATTCAAGGTCCGACATCTTGGATAAAGCAGCAAGGTTTTAAAGTACATCGGTTCCCATCAGGTTGCTCACGATTCGTTCTCTGCAAAGTCACCTCGCCAGGTAGCTTAGCAATTTCGACAAATATTATCACATGAACAGACTTTTGAGTACGCAAAAAGTCTTTGGATGCAACTTTCTCAGCAGAGAACGACTTTTACGGTCTAATGCGTTCATAGATACGACCCTTAATGAAGGAGTCAATTCTTATCTTAACCTTTTTCAAGAGGAGTCCCTCTCATTCTCAGCTGATATCATGACTACCAGTTGCCATCTAGTGTTGATTTGATGAGATCAAGTCCTGTTCATCGGGAATTTCAAAATTCTTCTTCTTCTTCTCGCTCTATGATCCTCTTAAGGACCTTGGCCTCCTTCATAACATCTGCCCATTCTTCTCTATTACTAGCTTTCTGTCTCCATCTTTTCACCTTCAGTTGTCTTAAGTCTTCCTCAACCTTATCTAACCATCTTTGTTTCTGTCTTCCAACCTTTCTTCTTCCTTCTGATTTCCCTCCTAAAATCTTTCTTGCTCCATCCACAACACATGTCCTACACATTCCAGTCTCTTTCTTCTAATATCTCCTACCAAATCTAAATCCCTATATAATTCTTTCAATTCCTGGTTTGTTGTAATTCTCCATATATCTTGTTCCTGTACTGCTCCATATATCTTCCTTAATATTTTTCTTTCCCATGTATTTAATATGTATTTATCTTTTTCTGATAATGTCCATGTTTCACTTCCAAAATTTCGAAATTTATGGATGTAAATTTGTTCTTCTGAATATATATCTTCTCCCAAACTGTCAATTCTAAAGGGTTTTTCCAAGTGTTTTAAAAGTAGGGAAGTAGGGCTTCAATCTAGTATCTGTTCTTGTTTTGTTCTTGAACGTTTTATGTATAGTTATAGTCTATAAGTCCGTAGTCATTTATATTTATTAATTTTTTTTATTTCATGTTAATTACTAAGATTGGTTGGAGAAAACCCTCAATGATGAGGAATATTCTCAAAATAATAATAAATGTATAGTTCTGCATATCATTTGAAATTTTGACAGTTTCATATTTATATCTCTTTCAGTTTTTGTGTTTATAGTAAAATTACAACCAAAATAATTAAAATTTGTTACTTGTTCCAGAGGTTTGTTGTCTATTATGATTTTTGATCTTATATGTTCATTTCCCCAAAATGCCATTATTTTCAATAAACACCTCGGAGCATAAATTCAACTTGATCAGATGATGCACTTTTTACTCGTATCTGATGGAAAATAAAAATAAAGTATGTTGCAGGTAGATATTCCTAACTCCATCATGAGCTTCCTGGAAGAGGAACTGCCTCTGTTGCTGAAAGAAACTTCATGTTCAACTCCGTCCACTGCCACCGATGGCTTCCACTGTTTGCCTGTAAGTACTCACCACTAATGTGTAAATTAATATACTCACACTATTTTTATTTTACAAAGAGAAATTATGTTCTAACCGGGAGTCAAACCCCAAATCTCTGACTCTGTACATCAGTGCGATAACTGTTACTTCATTCAAACTTGCAATAGGAACGTCAAATTTCTTTCCACTTATTTAATTCTCTTTTCATGCGAAGGCTGATACCATCAACAACGCCATCTGACGACTTCTATTCAAAGTATTTAAACATTACTTGTCCACCGCTGTGGTCTTGTGGTAGCGTGCTGCCTTGTCACACAGCGGGCCCGAGTTTCTTTCCCGGTTGGGACAGGCTCCTGGGTGAGGTTTTTTTTCAGGGTTTTTCCTCGCCTGTAAGACAAATGTCAGGAAGCTTTGGGCCCAATAGTCCCCGAAAATCATCCAACCATCATCATCATCCTTATCATTACCATCATCATTCTTCATCGGTGTGGAAAGCAACGGGAAGCTACCACACCTATAATTCCCTAGTAGAGCAGTAAATGAAATGCTATGATTGCAGTGAAAGACCTGTCTTCGGGCAGAATTACTATGGATGGATGGATACTTTAAATTAGCAGTTTTCAGAATTGGATAAATTTTTATTTTACAAAGAAAAAGCACAGATTGTTTTGTTAATAACAATGACTATCGACCTGTGGATGAAAGGAGAATTGTGTAAGCGGAAAGAAATTTGATGATCCTATTGGAAGTTTGAATGGCATAACAGTTATTGCACTGACGTACAGAGTTCAACTCCCGGGTTCAAAAGCAAGTTTGTAAAATAAAACTATATCCAATAATTTAATGACTATTTACTCATCCTCCAAATGGGTCAGTGACCAATCACATTTCAATCAATTTTGTTTTATAACCAATGACAGTCATGTTTCACTCATTCTTTATTGGTCAGAGCATTATTTTGCAGTGACTGACTCTCCAACAAACACGTTGAATATAGCAAATAATTAACAAATTCCTTCAAACTACACATTTGATAATTGTGTGTTCAATAATTGTGTTTTTAAATAATGATTTTACTGAGTTGTTTACTAAAAAAATAAATTAATAACCTATAATGTTGGTTATAATATACAGTTTGATGTGTTTAATTTCTTTCTCCACTAGGGTCCATTCTTACAATATTGCGATCCTATTTGACAATAAATAATATGATCAAGTTGCAGTGATGAACAAATGAAACATAACCACACATTTCTAATTTGTTTTCAAGCATCATCATTTACATTAAATATATAAATATTTAAAAATACTGTTAACTATTAATAAATTAATGAGTCATTTTAACATCTTACCTCATATTTCATGTTTTATCAAATATGAGGTAAGATGTTAAAATGACTCATTAATTTATTAATTATGAACCTCATAATGTGTTTCCCAATTTTAACTTTGAACTGTTAACTATATTTAAATAATGATTTTTGAATAAACAACTTAATTTTATTCATTAAATAGTCCTAACAAATGCCACTCTTGATTTCCAAATTCTCTAGATAAAATTCATGAGTCACAAAGTGGCTCTTGGATTTGTGACTCGTGGATTTAACGATGATTTGGAAATCACTCTTGACATTACTTATACAGTACCTTTTAAGCAGTAAAGTTTAATATTTTTAATTTATCAGACAATATTATTTTGAAAACAAAAGTTAATGCTTAAACCAGTATTGGAAAGTGTTAAATTTAAAATATTACATCAAAAAATTATGATAATATTTGTCAGAGTTTGTAACACATACAGCGATGATGCAGAATACAGTTTATGTGTTTTTTAATGTGGTGTGTTTTAGGATGAGACTGTACTTAAAATATTTGGATATCTGAGTCTGCAGTCACTGTGCACGTGTGCACAAGTTAGCCGACGCTTCCGTGACCTCGCAACTGACCCGCTCCTCTACACCGAACTCAATTTAAAGGTGTGTTATGTTCCAATCCACTTTTTGTGCACCGGGTTCTGGATAGATGGCATTAATGCAGCTCTTCACATAGATCATTTCATCACCAAATACACGCTGTGTCGACAAATGATGTTTACGTCTTGTCTCTATGAAAAAATACTTATCTTCATTGTCATCCTCTTATCTTGTCCTTTTGGAAGGTTGATTCCAAATATGCCTCCAACCATCTGTCTTCCAATGCTTTCCCTCAGTTTAGTTCTTCCCAGTCATATCCTCTTTCTTGCGAACTTTTCTTCACTTGGTTAATCCATTTTTATCATGGTTTTCTTCCTAGTCATTTTCCTTGTATGTTGAGATTTAACAGTTTTTTAAGTATATTAAATTAATGTTGGGAAGTAAACATTATGAGGTATACTCATTCAAATTCATCGAAGAACATTTTATAGTGAATAATTAATAGTGATTAATTCCTATAAAAGTCAAATATAAATAGAAAAACATTTTGTTTAAACAACTCACCTCATAGGATTCATGCTTCCATGATACCGCGGTTTCAAACACAGTTGTGTTCATCCTCAGCCATAACTCCCGACTGACAAAATTCTTCGGCCGTCAACTGTTCTATTGTCGCCATCTTCAATGCTGCCATCTATGGTTGAATTTATGAACTTCGAAATCAAAGTAATTTCGTTAGGGATATCAAAATTCATTGATCTATCTTTATTTTTATGAATGTATATTTTCTCCCAAACTGTCAATTCCAAAGGTTTCTCTACTTGTTTTAAAAGTTTAGCTTCTCTTCCAATTTTTTGATGTTCTAATAAACTATGTGCAAACTATTTAATAAACTATATTAAAAATTGTGAAAATGAAAAATCTGCAGTTGCTGCACATAGTTTATTAGAACATCATAAAATTGGAAGAGAAGCTAAACTTTTAAAACAAGTAGAGAAGCCTTTGGAATTGACAGTTTGGGAGAAAATATACATTCAGAAAAATAAAGATAGATCAATGAATTTTGATATCCCTAACGAAATTACTTTGATTTTGAAGTTCATAAATTCAACCATAGATGGCAGCACTGAAGATGGCGACAATAGAACAGTTGACAACCGAAGAATTTTGTCAGCCGGAGTTATGGCTGAGGATGAACATGACTGTTTGAAACCGCGGTATTTTGGAAGCATGAATCCTATGAGGTGAGTTGTTTAAACAAAATGTTCTCCGATGAATTTTAAAGTTTTTTAAGTGTTTAAGTAAAATTTTATCACCTCACCTCATATTCTTCTTCTTAGACCGGTTTAGGCACCTTCTTCGGTTCCACCCTCAGTATTATTACAAACCTTGTTATGTCGTCTTGAAGAGCCGCCTCTTTCTCCCTCTGTTGGCAGACTGAAGAACCTTGAAATCAAATCATTTTCTCAGGGAATTTCAAAATTCATTAATTTCTCTTTTCTGTTTTTTTTAATGTAGATCCCAAACCGTGAGCTCTTTGGGAAGATGGAACCAAAGAAGGTGGTACTGAAACCGGTCTAAGAAGAAGAATATGATAAATAAAGTAGTACATGTGATGTTGCAGGTGTACTGGCCGTGTATCACTAACAAGTCCCTGCACTACCTGACGAGGCGTTGTCAGTACCTACACAAGTTAGACATGTCGTGGTGCGGAGACTTCATGCGCATCACCTCTGACAACTTCGTCGAGTGAGTAAACACATTCGACGGCTAAACTTTACAACCTGTAATGTAACTTTTTTAATTCCTTCATAAAGTCTTGTTAATTTAACTTTTATAGGAATTAATCACTATGAGGTTTAATTTATGGTGAAATTAAATGTTTCTTACCTCTCCTCATATAAATCTTCTACGTAGATCGCGATTTCAAGACCATAACGGTCTCATCTTCAGTACTTTCTTGGCAATTGATGTTATGTCGATCGGAAGAAACTCTTCTTCTTCCCTCTGTTGGTGGACTGATGAACCTCTGGATCAGGTCAAAATTTGCAGGAATTTCGAAGTTCATAAGTTTTCCTTTGTTTTTCTGAATGTGGATTTTTTCCCAAACCGTGAGTTCCTTTTGTTTAATTAGACTGGGTTTTGATTCAATTAAATGTTTTTCGGACCAAGCATGAGCAGCTACTGCTGACTTTTCCACTTCTCCGTTTTTGATGTTTCTAAGATGTTCTTTCACCCTTGTTTTCAAATTTCTTTTTGTTTTTCCAATATAAATTTTGTCACAATCCCTGCATTTGATCTGATAAATTCTTGATAAAGATCCACGATGAGAATGTCACAAATGAATTGAAGGAAACTCGAGTCTGCTTGGGAGTTAAGAAGTATGAGGTGAGTCAAGAAACAACTAAACAAAATTAAAATAAACCTCATAGTGTTATTTCCTACCTACATGACTTTAATGTGCATCCCATTATTCCATAGTGTAAACCACTTTGCATTTGTTGGCGTGTGCACGTAACTTAGAAACTGTTGTAAAGTATTTCTGAATTTTAAAACTTTTGATATTTCTACTGACTGTGAATGTTTTAGTTTTATCGAGCAGTGTGGTGTCCACCTGACACATCTCAGGCTCAACTCCTGTAAGTTCGTAGACAACACCTGCATCATCAAGGTGGCAGAGGTCTGCACCAAACTCAAGGGTAATAAAACTAAATATATCCACGTGGACATAAGCTCTCCATACATCCCTATCCTGAGCTAATGTTTTCCAATCATTCCCTGTATAATCTACTTCCCTCAAATTATAATTAATGTTATTCTCCCACCTCATATCCAATTTTTCTATTGCCATTTCAACCTCTAATGCACTACCATTTCTTCTGTCTGTAAATGATATTCTTCAATATCCTGTTCTGTGGTAGCGTGCTGCCTTGTCTCGCAGTGGGCCCGCGTTTGATCACCGGTCTGGGCAGTTTTTCTGGGTGAGGTTTTTCCTCACCTATAAGACAAATGTGAGGAAAACTTTAAGGTCCCAACGGTCCCCGAAATAATATGGCGATCATCATTATCATCATCATCATCCTTCATCGGTTTGGAAAGCAATGGGAAGCTACCACACGTACAGTTCCCCAGTAAAGCTCCAAGCATAGCATGAAAATGCTATGATTTGCAGTGAAGGACCTGCCTTCGGGCAGAATTACTATGGATGGATATATGTACATTTAATAGCTGATTAAAGAAACTTTACCATCTATTTAATATATTCCTGAAATCTGCAATCATATCCCCATTTTCATTCCTAATTATGTTTGTTCTATTATAAAATCAAATGTTTCCTACGTCTCCTCATATAAATCTTCTAAGTAGATCATGATTTTTAGACCATCTTTAGTGCAATCTTGGCGAGTGATGTTATGTTGATCGAAAGAAACAGATTAGTAAATACACCTATGTGCAAAGAAAATTATGAAAAATAAAGACTACATAATTAGTGTTGCAATAGATAACGGTTATGAAGAAAATATGGTACACAAGGAAATTAATAAATTTTAAAGACAAAAATTAATTAATGGAAGCACACTTATAAAAGAAACAGAAAAAATAAAATTGTTTATTTTTTATTATTTCACTCACCTCATACTTCATAAATCATAGCAGACCCTGGGTTTCTTCACGTAATTTGTGACATTGTCAATGCTGCGTCACGTTCACAACTGACGTCCAACGGCCTTCTATCCTGCAGACTGACCTCCGCGCCATCTGGTGGCCGACCGAAGAATTTCCAAATCAGTCCTCTTTCTTTATAACCGGGTATTTCAAAATTCATAGTTGTATTTTCATTCTTGCATATGTAAATTTTTTCCCAAATTGTGAGTTCCTTCGGTTTTTCCAATTGTTTAAGTAATTTTGTTTTGGTTTCTATTCTATGTTTTTCTGACCAGGCATGTGCAGCTATTGCAGATTTTTCGGTTTCTCCATTTTTAACATTTCTGAGCTGTTCTTTTAATCTTGTATTTAGATTCCTTTTTGTTTTTCCTATGTATATCTTTTCACAATCTTTACAATTAATTTGATAAATTCCCGATTTTTTGCAGTCTTCAATTTTTTCATTTTTGTTGGTTTTTATTAAATTACCTATCTACATAACTTAAGAAAAAATAAAATTCAAGAAATTCACTTACCATCCAATGAAACACCAGAAGTTTTAAAAAAATTTCAAAAAGTTTAATATAAAATTAGCACCGAAGATGAATACAGCCTTAATAGCATAATTAAAACCAATAGAAATGAAAGAATTGAAGAAGAAAACAAATCAGGAATTTATTAGATCAAATGCAGAGTTTGTGACAAAATTTATATTCGAAAAACAAAAAGAAATTTGAAAACAAGCATGAAAGAACATCTTAGAAACATCAAAAATGGAGAAGTGGAAAAGTCAGCAGTAGCTGCTCATGCTTGGTCCGAAAAACATTTAATTGAATCAAAAGCCAGTCTAATTAAACAAAAGGAACTCACGGTTTGAGAAAAAATCCACATTCAGAAAAACAAAGGAAAACTTACGAACTTCGAAATTCCCGCGAATCCTGACCTGATCCAGAGGTTCATCGGTCCACCAACAGAGGGAAGAAAAAGTGTTTCTTCCGATCAACATAACATCAGTTAAGGTAGAATTTTTTATCACTCACCTCATATAAAAAATTCTACCTTAATGAATATACCTCATAGTGAGAATTCCTAAAATAAGCAATAACATCAGTTGCCAAGATAGTACTGAAGATGAGACCATTATGGTCTCGAAATTGCGATGTACGTAGGAGATTTATATGAGGAGAGGTAAGAAACATTTGATTTTATAATAAATTAAACCTCATAGTGATTAATTCCTATGAAAGTTCAATAAATGTTTGTTCTAGCCTAAAACCCTTTCTTCTCTATCCTAATCCCCTGATATAATTCTCTAATGTTCCTATTTTTTGCATTAATTTCAAGATTATTAGTCTTTTCTCTCAAATATTCCCTCTTTTTACTCTGTAGTAACCTAGTGGTTTCCTGTCTAATACTACCCATTTGCCTCTTGAAACCATTTCATTTATTAGATTGAAAAGAAAGTACAAATAAATTTATTGTGCAGTTTAACGTTTTTGTGGGTCCTTTATCATGTTGTGGTAATTAATGACCTGTGAGAACCCATAAGTTGAGATAAGCTTGGATGAATGTTGGCAGAACTGGGTCTGCGGAACTGCCAGAACATTGCGGAGTATGGCTACAGTCACCTCGCGCGCCTCAGGAACCTGGAGTACCTGGACCTGTACCGCACGATGATAGAAATCAGGTCCCTCAAGTCCATTCTCAAGAGTTCCTCGCAGCTCAAACACATCAACATGGGTGAGTTTTAGTGGGCAGATGTCTGAAGGTGAGCTTTTATACTGTCTGAATGATTAACAAATGTGGATGTGTGATCAGGAGCTGCTGGAGTGAAGTTGTCTACTTCTGACGATAAAGAGAATTATATATGACAAAAAAAAATTAGCATTTGCATCGGGAACCTGAAATGGTGTAAGGGTTAGCACGCTAGTTTTCGGGTTCAAATCCCGATTCAGGCATTCATTTTTCTTTTCAAAATAATAATTCAACAGTTACCATACTACCCTTTAGTTTTTGACAAGTTTAAAAAAATCTTCAACAAATTCAACATTAAATTAGCACCGAAAAATGATTACAGTTTGGGTAATTTAATAAAAACCAACAAAAATGGAAAGATTGAAGACTGCAAAAAATCGGGAATTTATGAAATTAACTGTAAAGATTGTGAAAGATATACATAGGAAAAACAAAAAGGAATCTAAATACAAGATTAAAGGAACACCTCAGAAATGTTAAAAATGGAGAAATAGAAAAATCTGCAATAGCTGCACATGCCTGGTCAGAAAAACAGAATAGAAACCAAAACAAAATTACTTAAACAATTGGAAAAACCAAAGGAACTCACAGTTTGGGAAAAAATTGACATATGCAAGAATAAAAACACAACTATGAATTTTGAAATACCCGGTGATAAGGAGAGGGGATTGATTTGGAAGTTCATCGGTCAACCATCAGATGGCGTGGAGGTCAGTCTACAGGAGAGGAGACCATTGGACGTCAGTTGTGCATGTGAACAGCATTGAGAATGTCACAAATACAGTGACGAAATCTGGATCTGCGAGGGAGTTAAGAAGTATGAGGTGAGTCAAGAAACAACTCAACATTACTACTTACTTGCCTTGTTGTGTACATAACTATTGTCCTTAATTAAAATCAAATGAGTCATGAATTCTTCTTACCTCATACATCTGTGTTTTTTAACACAGAACTGCAGTTGTCTATTTTTCATTATGCCAGTCATTTTCTAAACTGCCATCTGGTGTTGATTTAAAGAACTTTGTAATCAAATTTGGTTCATCCGGATAGTCGTGACAACAGCTGAGGATGGGAATGATGTTTCCTGATACTGCAGTTCTGTATGAGGTTAGAAGAATTCACAATTCATTTGATTTTAATTAAGAAAACTTCATAATACGTAAATTAATGAGTCATTTTTTACATCTTACCTCATATTTCATGTTTTCTCAAATTAAGAACCTCATAATTATTTTTCCCATATTGAACTATGAAGAAATCTCATAATGTAAAAATTCCCAACTCTATTATATGAACAACTGTCCTACTCATTTATAAATTTAGAATTACCTCATAATGTTACTTCCCATTAAAATGTAATTGTTAGCATTTCACATAGATTACAATCTGTGTTGATATAGTTGTCTGTTTTAACATGCCTAGTGCATCGTTTCTCTAACAACAATGAAATTTTGACCTGTTTACAATTGTAAGACAGAAAAATTGTCAGCACAAGATTGTAAAGAAGTCTTAATGTTACAGGTTCGTGTGTCCACATTTCAAGTATGGATGAGATAGCGCAGATGTTGGCTGTGTACAACAAGGAACTTGTGTCCGTCGACTTCTGGAAGACATACAGCCTGACACCTGTTGGCGTGAAGGCTCTGAGGAAATGTAGGAAACTTGAGGAAGTTGATTTGGGCTGGTGGTAAGTGATGTGTTTTATCATAAGTAATGCCACGAGTGATTTCTAATTTATTTGGAAATAAAGACTGGCATTCTAATAAAAATAAAGTTATTAAGTTATGTAGATAGGAAATAACACTATGAGGTTCTTTAATATTGTTTATTTTTTATTATTTCACTCACCTCATAATAACTTCATGAAGTATGAGGTGAGTGAAATAATAAAAAATAAACAAAAATAAAGTTGTTTACTCAAAAATCATTATTTAAATATAGTTAGTGGTATTTTAAAATATTTATATATTTAATGTAAACGGTGATGTTTGAAAACAAATCAGAAATGTGTGGTTATGTTTCATTTCTTTATTCACAGCAACTTGATAATATTATTTATTGCCAAATAGGATCGCAATATTGTAAAAATTCACCCTAGTGGAGAAAAAATTAAACACGTCAAACTGTGTATTATAACCAACATTATAGCTTATTAATTATTTTTTAGGAAACAACTCGGTAAAATTAATATTTAAAAACACAATTATTGAACACACAATTATCAGAAAGACGTGCATGGAAGCTTCTTGTAGGAAAACCAGAGGGAAAACACCCAGTTGGTAGACCAAGAATGAGGTGGGAGGATAATATTAACTATGATTTGAGGGAAGTAGATTATACACGGAATGATTGGAAAGCATTAGCTAAGGATAGGGGTGTATGGAGAGCTTATGTCTGCGCAGCCATGAACCTATGGGTTCGATAGTGCCAGTGAGTAAGTAAGTAAGTAGTTCGAAGGAATCTGTTCATTATTTGCTATATTTGTTGGAGAGTCAGTCACTGCAAAATAGCTCTGACCTGTTCAGAATATTAAAAAGGAGGAGCTTTTTTTATTTTGGTAAACAGGATTCAATAAATAGCGAAGATAAACAAGACTGTCATTGGTTGTAAAATAAAATTAATTGAAACGTAATTGCTCATTGACTCCCATTTGGGGCCTGAGTTAAATAGTCAAAAAAATTGAGTCAATTCCTTATGTTAGCTCTCTTTCTTTGTTGGTCTGGTTTTGAAGGAATGACCTTGATGCTCACCCAACAACCATCTGTTGGAATCTCTGCACTTCCCTTTCCTGTCGTGTTGAGTAGATAAACTTCACAATCAAATCCAGTTTTGTACAAATTTCAAAATGTATTATCTCGATACTCTTAGGGTCGTATCTGTGAACGCATTAGACCGTACAAGTCATTCTCTGCTGAGAAAGTTGCATCCAAAGATGTTTTGTGTACTCAAAAATCTGTTCATGCGATAATTGTCAAAATTCCTAAGCTACCTGGCGAGGTGACTTTGCTGAGAATGAATCGTGAGCAACCCGATGGGAAGCGGTGGTAACCGATGTACTTTGAAACCTTGCTGCCTATCTTGCTGCTTTATCCAAGATGTCGGACCTTGAAGACTTCGATCATGTTTCCGGTATACGCGGAGAAGAGGAATTTGATAGAGTCTACCAAAGAATTCAACTGGAAGAACAGGAGAATCGGTGTAATATTGCACGATGCAGACATCGTCGTATACAGTTTTATTTGCGGGATGCAAGCGTAAATGCGTTCCTCTAGCAGACGAAAATAATGGAAGTGGTTTTATCGCTGGGAATTCTGGGTAATTTCTTGCCAATATTACGAAAAAAAACTACTTTCATGCATGACCAGTCAGCGACTCGCTAATTTGAACTTTGCACGTTCTCACGGAAAATTCAGCTCACCAGAGACTAATGTATTTGCTTGTGGCTCTTATTTTTAATGTGAATCTTCTCCCAGATTTTTGAGTCCTGTTGAAAAAAGTACAAATTGCTAGAACGAGTAGAAATACCAGCAGCAGAAAAAGTTGGTCTGTAGATGGCTGGATCCTGCTAAATGGATGTTCTAATTATTGGTACCATCTTACCTTGTATTCGGTCTTATTTTCCGTAAAATATGGTTTGTATTGATGACAGTTCTGTACACAATTTAGTCATATGGTGGGTAAAAGTAGCTCCACTGTTCTCTTAGTGGAGTAATACCTTTTGCAAGTTTTTTTACTGTATAACTGGTACTTAGCTCAAAATTAGACTAGTAAAGTTTTTGTTTTATGACACAGATTGTGTGTTTAAAATTCCTTATACCATTGGAAATCGAACCTGTGACATATTGGTTTAATGAACTACTACACTAAGTAATCTGTGCAGGCAGAAAATATGTTAACGAACATGCTGTCCTTCTCTTTCTCTTCCTTGCCACTTTCTGTCCTCTGTATATGTTCTTTGTGTGGCAGGTAGAGAGCTGACAAATAGTATGGATTTTAATGGTCCGTCCTTCTGCGTGGTCATTGACAAAATTACTAGTTTGACAACCCTGTTACTATCGGGGTTACGTGTAGGAATGGGCTGTCACTTTTCAGTACATGTTGCCACTGTAAGGCTGGTAACAGAGAGATGACAAATACTGTGATTTTAAATTATCTGGCCACTTGAGCATTCTGTGCTTAAATTACTAATTTGACAACCATGTTAAGATCTTTCACACGTGTTTGGGGATTCTCTGCCCACACTTAAAGTTGAACCATTTCAATATGTGATTGGATGTACATCATTTCGGTAGCGCTGAAACTCTTCCTCTCCGCCCGTGCGGTGGTGTAATACATTGTATGAAGTTAGATGTGTTGATGACAAGTGAAATTTGATGTTTGTTACAGTTTGGGTGTTGGTGCACCTGGTGATAGTTTATATTCTCTGGCGACTGGTTGTCCTTGTCTACGGAAACTGTTCCTGGCAGCTCTGCGCGGCATTACAGATCGAGACCTGGAGCCTTTTATCGAGCACTGCCCTCTGCTGGAGCAAGTGGATCTGCTTGGAGTCCGCAGCATCACATCCGACATTTGTGTCAAGTGAGTGAGGCTTGCTTGGGAAGGGAAGTAAATCAATGTGTCTCATGTCATAGGTTTTAAGGGGGTAGAATGAGGGTAAAGAAATAGTCATTTTTCAATGTTTTTATTATTCATTTAACACTTCTCACTGAAGGATAAATTAGATTTGAAGAGAAAAATTGTGTGTTCAGACTGGGTTCAAACTCTAGTATAATTAGCTGGTCATTTGAGTTTGGCCTCCGTCCATATAAACTTCAGTAACTTTGTTGTTTGTTTTGTATTTTTCAGTCCTGTTTCACCTCATCATTTCAAAACTATTTGAGATCCATCCATAGTAATTCTGTCCAAAGGCAGATCCTTCACTGCAATCATAGCATTTTTTCATGCTATGCTTGCAGCTTTACTAGGGAATGTGTAGGTGTGGTAGCTTCCCGTTGCTTTCCACACCGGTGAAGGATGATGATGATGGTAATGATAAGGATGATGATGATGACCATATGATTTCGGGGACCGTTTGTGCCTTAAAGTTTTCCTGACATTTATCTTACAGGTGAGGAAAAACCCCGATGAAAAGCTCACCCAGAAAAACTTCCCCAACTGGGGATCGAACCCGGGCCCACTGCATGACAAGGCAGTACACTACCTCGAGACCACAGCAGTGGACTTTATTACACATAGAGAAACAAAATGTACCAGAATCTCTCCTGTAACATGAATAGTTCATGTAAAAAAATTAATTGTACCAAAAAATTTAAAAAATTATAGTAATCGGATAAAAATGGAAAAAAATATTTATCCTACTGTTACTTAAGAAAATATGATGCATTCTGTAGATATTTCATTTTAAAACAGAACAGAAAAGGAACCATTGAAAAATATCCACAATTCTGGAAAATACTGGTAAACTGAATTTTTGTCAGATGTCATTTTGAATGTGAAATTATTTTGTAATATCAGAATATTGTACCTTAAAGTTATGATACTTACTTACTTACTTACTCACTGGCACTATCGAACCCGTAGGTTCATGGCCGCATGGACATAAGCTCTCCATACATCCCTATCCTGAGCTAATGCTTTCCAATCATTCCCTGTATAATCTACTTCCCTCAAATCATAGTTAATGTTGTTCTCCCACCTCATTCTTGGTCTACCAACTGGGCGTTTTCCTTCTGGCTTTCCTACAAGAAGTTTCCACGCACGTCTTTCATTCCCCATACGCGCAACATGTCCTGCCCATCGCAGTCTACGGGACTTAACTGTTCTTATTATATCTGGCTTCCTATAAAGACCATGTAGTTCATTGTTATGTAGTCTTCTCCATTCACCTGTCTGTTCATCTCTCTTTGGTCCAAAAATTTTCCTAAGAACTTTATTCTCAAATACTCGTAATCTCCTTTCCTCCCTTAAAGTAAGAGTCCATGTTTCGCACCCATATAATATAACTGGTAGAATAATAGTTTATATATTTTCAGCTTAACGTTTTTTGAAAGGAGTTGGGACATCAAGAGTCTCTGCAATGCATAATAGCATGCATTTCCAGAATTGAGCCTATGTTTAATTTCTTTGTGCATCTCATTCCTATTTGTGATTATTGTTCCTAGGTATTTGAATTCAGCCAATTCCTCAAAATTTCCCTCATTTGTCATTAGCTGTCCATTTCCATTATGTAATGTATTTCTACGTGTGACCATATATTTAGTTTTACTGATATTTACTTCCAGTCCTAATTTCTTAGTGTTACTCAATAGTGTGTGCGTGTTGGCCTTTAGTATCTCCTCGCTATCGGCCAGTAGTACCACATCATCTGCATAAACTAACAGCTTATTAATACCATTCAGTTGTAGGCCTTCCTCATTCTCTAAAGATTTAATGGCATGCTCTAGTACAAAATTAAATAGTAGAGGAGATAGTGCATCTCCTTGCTTCAACCCATTCTGGATTTCAAAAGTGTCTGAAAACTGTTTGCCTGCACGCACCCTACTCGTTGAGCCATTTAGACACATTCGTATAAGTCTAACTAACTTTTTAGGAATTCCGAACTCCAGCAAGATACTATATAACTTCTCCCTCTTAATTGAATCATATGCTTTTTTGAAGTCTACATATAGTTGATGTACAGTACCATTATATTCCCATTTCTTTTGTAAAATCTGTCTTATACTAAAAATCTGATCTGTTGTAGACCTGTTTCTTCTAAATGCACATTGATGATCTCCTAGAATGTCATCAATATAGGGAGTAAGTCTGCTTACTAATATATTTGTTAGAATTTTGTACGAAGTTGAAAGTAATGAGATGCCCCTATAGTTGTTGCAATCATTTTTATCTCCTTTCTTATAAATTGGTACGATAATTGATTCCTTCCATTCATCTGGAAGAGCTTCTTTTTCCCAAATGATAGTAAGCAACCAGCGTATCTTGTCCATCAATTTTTCTCCCCCTGATTTTATCAGTTCTGCTGGGATCTCATCTGAACCTGATGCTTTATACATCTTCAATTTTTCAATTGCCATTTCAACCTCTAATGCACTTGGCTCTGCGACTAGCATTTCTGCTGTCTGTAACTTATCCTCCTCAATGTCCTGTTCTGTATGTACATTTAATAGCTGATTAAAGTAACTTTTCCATCTATTTAATATACTCTTGGAATCTGCAATCATATCCCCATTTTCATTCCGAATTATGTTTGTTCTAGCCTGAAAGCCTTTCTTCTCTATACTAATTCCCTGATATAATTCTCTAATGTTCCTATTTTTTGCATTCATTTCAAGATCATTAATCTTCTCTCTCAAATATTCCCTCTTTTTACTCTTTAGTAACTTGAAAGTTATGATAATCATATTAATTCATGATTTGGTGCAACTTCAAGTTTTTTGAAAGAAGGAAAAAAAAAAGAGCTCCCTGATGTACAGTGTTTGAAGGTACTTGTACACTCCTTAAGCTCTTCAAGTCTGAAATAAGATTTGAAGAGAAAAATTTTCTTCCAGATCGAGACTCAAACCAGGGACCTTTGGTTTTCCGTACCAACTGAGCTACCAGGATGAGTTCCAATCTAGATGCAAATTTTTCTCTCTTATATACGTTGTAATTCTCATGCACCAAATGCTTGAAGCCTTGTCTTCTATCTATGCAAATGGCAGTTTGTTAGTAAGTAAAGTAAAGTGATCCCACAACAGGCCTCAGGAGACCCTTGGGGTAGTAGGAGGTTAAGGCTCCTACTTTTTCTAGACAATCGGCACTTGATGTCAGCTGGGTTGTCAGCCCTGCGTGACGGCCGCCTTTACCCACAGAACAGGCGTCTGGTACTCATTTTCGTTAGAGGCTGAGTTGACCCCAGGGCCATAGTGCCGCCAGAGGGTTTGGGTCAGTTTAAAAATCCTGACCCCAACGGGACTTGAACCCTCGACCCTCCGGCTTGTAGCTCAGTGCCTTAACCACTACACTACGGCGTGCCCCCCAGTTTGTTAGTTAAGAAGACATTTATTGGGAATATAAACACTAACAGGTGATAGTGTGATAACAGTTGAGGATGTGAATGATGATTCCTGATACTGCAGTTCTGTGTGTATCATTTAAGAAGAATTCTCGCTTCATTTGATTTTTATTAAGGAAACTTCATAATGTAAAAATTCCCAAATTTATTATATGAATTTATAACGGGCTTCCAATATAAAACCAACCGGCCTCACGGAGTTTCACCCGGCACGCAGTGCTGTCTCGTCCTCCTGCAATTCACCCTGCCTGCCACCCGTCCTTAAACTGATTCTTACCTTATAGAAAATGCTGGAAATGTTGTCCTTCCGCACACCTGCTATGGGATCACCTTGGTTTAGACACTGAACACGTGTACACTTGTAAGGTTTGAGTTTTAACAATTTTGTTGCTGTATGTGCAGAAGATACTGAAATCCCAACTTGTTGTGCTAATTTCGGTAATGATTTTTGTGGTGAACGTTCCAAATTTTCACCAATTTCGTCTAATTTTTCTTCGCTGAGAACCGTACGCTTTCGCGTGTGTTTCTTATTTTGTACTGAACCAGTGGTCTCAAATTTAGTCACAAGATCGTGCATTGTCAATCTGGAAGGAGGTAATTGTCCAGGGAAGTTCCGAATAAATTCCTCGCGAACGCGACGAGCTGATTCGTATTTATAATAACATTTACACACATAAATGCGCTGCTCTAATGTCAGCTGACGTCTCATCTTGTTGAACGATAGTAAACTGACTAGGTCAAGGACGAGCGGCTGGCAGAGTGAAATGCGGCCGAGGAGAGAGCGCTGCCTGATGGGTGAAACCCCGTGAGGCCGGTCCGGGTTTATATTGGAAGCCCGGTATTTAATACCCATTTCTTGTATTCCTCAATTAATTTCCTTGTCATGTTTGATGCATCTTCCATGTCCTTGGTCATCTGCAAATAACACATATTGTTGAGTAATTGGATTTCCCATTGGTTTACATTTTCTAGTCTAGTTTTTTAGGCAAACTTCTATAAATATTTTTAAAAGAATTAGATCATTGGCTGATTAATGTCTTTGACATTGTCCCGATTCCTAATAGCCAATTTTGTTGGTCCATCCAATATCCTGGTTGTAGATATTTCTCCTTCATGTATAAACATATTCCCTGACTCCAGGAGGTTTTAGGTCTTCCTCTGCCTCGTCTTCCATCAGGTTTCCATTCCAAAACACATATTTTGGTAGTCGATCCTCTTCCATTCGCTGGACATGTCCGTACCATCTTAATTGCTGAGTTTTAATATAATCTAAAATAGTGTCTTCAATCTTCATTTTCTCCCTTATAACTGAGTTTCTAATTTTTTCTCTTCTGGAAATTCTTGCTGCCCTTCGTATAAAATCAATTTCTGTTACCAGAAGATACTTATTTGTTTTTGTTGTTAATGGCCAAAGTTCTGCTCCGTAAGTAATGATGCTTTTAACAATTGTATGATATATATTAATTTTATTTTTATTACTTATATTTTTATCCCACAATATTCTATTGATGTAAACAATTGCAAATTTTCCTTTATTATTTCTATTTCTTATTTCCTCTTTGTAACTTCTATATTTATTTATTTTAATTCCTAAATATGTGATCTCACTACAAGATTTTATTGTTTCTCCAGTCTCCTAAATTAAATTTTGTTGTGGTTCACCAATTGAGAAATATTTTGTTTTCTTCACGTTCAAAATTATTACCCTTTATCATATTCTTCTATTAATTTTGTAGTCATATGTTCTAAATGTTCATAATATTGTGCAATTTTAACAATTGTAAGTTGTATAAAGTTTTATTGTTTGAAATAGGAATTATGAAGTGTTATACAGGGTGTAACATAACTCAATGGCAAAATTTGAGGAATGAGTTCCTCATATGGAGAGAATAAAAAAAGTGTATTACAACACGGGTCCAGAAATTGATAATTACAGAGTTATTCAAACTTTAATGAATGTTGTTGTTTTCTAATGGCGAGATTTGACGCTTTAAGTCATTTTCTCTCTGGCTTCCCAGTACAAGCGAACAAGGTCCTTAGAGTGTTGTGCAGTTGGATTTAAAGCTGGACAGACTAGAAGGTGGTGTTTGTCCGGGTCTTTGCATATGACACATCTGTCGGATTGGAAAACGTTTATTCTGTGGAGGTGGTGAGCCAGGCAGTCATGTCCTGACATCAGTCTGAATTTTGCTACTGCTTCCGTGTGGCCTTTATATTTTATTTCTGTGTATAGCTCATCAATTTTTTCCCATGATTTCCCTCTGGCTGTTGCAATGTTTTCTTTCAGGTTTTCCATTTGGAATGCTTTCTTAATTTCTTCGATCTTTCTGTGGAGGTTTGAATTGGGGTGGGTTGTTATCTGTATTTTGGTACCCTTTTTGGCAAGTCCATCAGCTATTTCATTGCCAACTATTCCGATGTGTGAGGGTATCCACTGGAAGGCTATTAATTTATTTTGGTTGTTGAGGTATTTCAGAAGTTTACGGCATTCCAAGATGGTTTCATTTTCTGGTACTTTAATGAATGTTAGTACAGACAAAAATGCAAGGAACTTGTTGGAGCGCTCTGTTCTGTCAGATGAAATGTTCAAAGTGACCTCCTTGTGCCTCAATACAGGCAGCTGCTCTTCATGTGTGTACATCACAGCAGCCTACAATAACTACTGTAAACCTTAATAATCTAACATTCATAAAAGTTTGAATAACTCTGTAATTATCAATTTCCGGACTCATGTTGTAATAACTTTTTTTTATTCACTCGATATGAGGAACTCATTCCTGAAATTTTGCCGTTGAGTTATGTTACACCCTGTATAAAGTGAGGTTTGTAATGTTTTCAGGTTCCTGACGAGATGTCCGAAGCTGCGTTTGTTGGATGTGAGTTTCTGTGACCAGGTGCAGGACACTGAGGTGGCGTACTGGCGCATGGTGTTCCCTCACGTCAGCGTCAAGAGAAGCTTTCAACATGACATTGTACCATAACATGTACATTAGTTTATTAAAATGACGGAGTTTCCATCAACTGGTTATTTTTTATCAACCAATTTACTTTCTGTGTCCCTCTTCAAGCAATGGTTGTAACTGGAAACAAACAGAAATAAATCTAAATTAATACTTATTGTGCCAGAGTTTCAGCCCTTACCATCTGAGCTATCCAGATATTCCATCTATTCAAGCAGAAATCCATCTATTTAACTTTCACAGGAAAAAAAAAACACTATGATGTTTAATTTAAGAATTAAATTAATGTTTTTATTACCTCACCTCATATCCTTTTTCTTCTAGGGAAAAGGAAACGGATACGAGGTGAGGTAATAAAAACATTAATTTAATTCAGAAATCCATCTTTTTAACATCTAATAATCTATGAATTGTACTTGCTCGATTGTGTAGTTATTTGGAAAAAATCTACTCACATTTCTAGTGTACATCTTTTAACAGGCAAAAATAATTTTATTTCATAAATCAGGGAAATTTTGAACAAGTGACTGAATTCAAATACCTACGGACAATAATTACAAATAAGTATGAGATGCACAAAAAACTTAAACATAGGCTCAACTCTGCAAATGCGTGCTATTATGTATTACAGAGACTCTTGATGTCCCAACTTCTTTCAAAAAACGTTAAACTGAAAATATATAAAACTATTATTCTACCAGTTATATTATATGGGTGTGAAACATGGACTCTTACTTTAAGAGAGGAAAGGAAATTACGAGTATTTGAGAATAAAGTACTTAGGGAAATTTTTGGACCAAAGAGAAATGAACAGACAGATGAATGGAGAAGACTACATAACAGTGAGCTACATGATCTGTTTGGGGAACTATATATATATGTATATAATAGGAAGTGTTAGGTCTTGTAGACACTGAAGGGCAGGACATGTGCCACAAATGGGGGAATGAAACAGGGGCATAGAAGCTTCTTGTAGGAGAACCAGAGGAAAACATCCAGTTGCTACACAAAGAATGAGGTGGGAAAATATTATTAACCTTGATTTGAGGGAAGTAGATTATACCGGGGATGAACTGTAGCTCAGGATAGGGATGTATGGAGAGCTTACATCTGCATGGGCATGAACCTATGGGTTCAATGGTGCCAGTGAGTTAGTTACATATATCTGTGTTTATATTATTTGTTTTTAAACATCTTAATGATGGACAAATTATATTTGATCATATATAATTTGTCCATCATTAAGATGTTTAAAAATGAATAATATTAACATTGAAAGAAGCACTACTGGCTTTATAAGTAATGTTTAAATTCCCAATAAAAAGTCTTCTTAATAAAGAACCTGCCATTTGCAAAAAACGTAGCAACGGCTCGTAGCATTTGGGGTTTGGGAATTAACTATGTAGAAGAGAAAAATACACGTTTAGTTTGGAGGCCTAGGTAGCTCACTTGGAAGAGCATTGACATAGAGAGTCAAAGTCCTGGGTTCAAACCCCAGTCTGGGCGTATATTTTTCTTTTCAAATATAATTACATATTCAAAGTTAAAATTGGGAAACACATTATGAGGTTCTTAATTAATAAATTAATGAGTCATTTGAAAACTATAGTTACCGTGTTTGATAAAACATGAAATATGAGGTAAGATGTTAAAATGACTCATTAATTTATTAATAATTACATATGTCTGTTTTGACCTCTCCTGTACTCGTGTCTGACACAGGTTGATGAAGCCCCTTGTGAATTACAAGTGTGTTGGCCTCATGCACCATCACCTGGGGCAGATGAATGAGATAGGTGTGGAGAAATGGTGGAATGTGACAGAGAAAAACGGAGAAACCCCAAGACTCTGTGTTGTTGAGCACAAAACCCCTCTCTCTGTCTTTAATAACACTCTATGTTGTCAAGAGATTGAACCACTTCACCTCATAAATTCAACTTAACCTGTGATGCAACTTTTTAAATTCCTTCACTGGCACTATCAAACCCGTTGGTTCATGGCTGCAAGGACATAAGCTGTCCATACATCCCTATCCTGAGCCAATGTTTTCCAATCATCCCCTGTATAATCTACTTCCCTCAAATCATAGTTAATGTTATTCTCCCACCTCATTCTTGGTCTACCAACTAGGCATTCTTCCTCTGGTTTTCCTACAAGAAGCTTCCATGCATGTCTTTCATTCCCCATTCGTGCCACATGTCCTGCTTCTATTTTTCCTAATATGTTTTTTTCAACTTGTATAATTTACCTTATTGTGCTGTTTCTGACTTTATCCCTTCTTGAAATTCTTGTCGATCGTCTCCAACAATCCATTTCTACTGCTAACAGCTTGTTGGCTTGTACTGTCCAGGTTTCGGACCCAAATAATAAAATGCTTTGTAACAGAACTTGAAGTAAGATGTATATTAAATCCCTACTATGCATTTCTTTTAAGATGGGAAAGTCCTCCAGGAAGAACCGAGTTTGAAGATTTCCAGGCTTGTAGAAAGAACATATTCCCGGTGCAAAATATTCTCACAATTTATGTTAGCTGTGGTCTTAGAGACGAGTCGTCTTGAAAATTTAATTTCCATATCAGGTTTGTTTACGTAGCAGCAGAAACCCAAAGCGAGATGAATGGAAGCAATGACTTGTGAAAACACCGAGTTTTATGAGGTAATCAATAATGAAATAATAGAACAGATAGCACACTTGGTTCAGATATAACATATAGCTATGATTGGGATATACACAATAAATTAAACCGATATCAAATAATGTGACACCATAAGAAGAACCCTCCGAAAGACTCTAAGAGAAACTCAGCTCAGGTTTTATAAAATTATGGCTGTTCCTGTTCTTTTATATGGATCTGAATCTTGGGTACTTACAAAAAAAGATATCTCACACATTGAAGCCACTGAAATGAAATTTTTAAGATCCATAAAAGGATGTACACGCATGGATAGATTACACAATGAATCAATAAAAAATGAACTGGAGATATTTTCAATACTCGATAAACTAGACGAGCACAAATACCAATGGAAAGAACATTTAGACAGAATGGACAATACAAGATTACCCAAACGATCAACGCCTACAAACCACATGGAAAAAGATCTTTGGGATGGCAAAGCAAATGATGGACTTGAGACCGGAACAGTTCGCATTGACCTAATCCTGGAAAGGAAGAAGAAGAAGAGATGTAAAAAGATTTCTCTGACTTGATTTATAAGGAGGGATTTCTGTTTGTTCCTGGAGGTGTTTCCTACTGTATTGAAATTAACGTTGGGAAGTAAACATTATGAGGTAATAATTGTTTAAATTTATTGTAAAAATTTTTTTTTGAAAACTCACCTAATAAATTTTGTGCTTTTCACGAGACCACAGTTTCAGTTGACATCTTGTCCATCCTCAGTCACAACTCTGACTGATGAAATAAATATAGATCGATGAATTAAATTTGAGTTGTATTTTGACTCACCTCATATTTCTTGACTTTTATGCGGAATCAAGTTTCGTCACAGAATCTGTGACATTATCGATGCAACACCACGGTCACAACTGCTGTCTTGCAGTTGTCTCTCTTGTAAATTGACTTCTGTGCTCCCTGTTAGCTGACCGATGAACTTCCAAATCAATCCCCTCTCATTTTCACCGGGTATTTCAAAATTCATAGTTTTCTTTTTATTCTTGCATATGTACATTTTTTCCCAAATTCTAAGTTCCTTTGATTTTTCCAGCTGTTGGAGTAATTTTGCCTTGATTTCAATACTGTGTTTTTCTGACGAAGCATGTGCAGCTATTGCAGATTTCTCTATTTCTCCGTCCTTAACATTTCTAAGGTGTTCCTTCAATCTTGTATTTAAATTCATTTTTGTTTTCCTTGATGTTATGTCACCAAGAAAGTATTGAGGATGAGACCATTGTGGTCTCAAAATTGCGATCTACTTAGAAGATTTATATGAGGTGCGGGGAACAGAGACCTACAGTCAGCTATGAGAAGATCCCACTCAGTTCTGAATTAAGTGAACTACAAGATATAAGCATACAAAAATGGGAAACCAAATGGAACAGAACAACAAATGGAGCGGTGACTAGGTCATTCTTCCCTAGTATCAAAGATAGGCTAAAAACAAATATTTCATTATCGGGAAATGTAACAACATTTTTAACCGGACATGGAAGATTAAATTATTATTTATATAGATTTAAAATCAAGAACTCCCCCATGTGTACGTGTGGAATAGCAGATCAGACAGTGTCCCATATTTTATTTGAATGTGCTAAATTAGAAAATGAAAGAAACATTTTCAAAACCAAAAGTTAAGAAAATACGGAAAGTGGACATATAATGAACACAAGTGAATTTATAGAGTATATAAAATCCATAAGTTTAGACAAACTACAGATAATAAACAGACTCTCAAGACAATATTATCAAAAGATAAACAATAAGCCATAACGTAAAAGGCAGAACTATAACCAAAGTCAGAAACATAAACTATGTATAAATTATGTAATAAGGCATGTAGTATTACACCCATCATAATGGAAATAAATAAAAAAAAATTGTCCCGGGATCGACTCAGCCTCTAAAGGAAATGAGTACCAGACATATGCTCTGGGGGCAAAGTCAGCCGTCACCCTAGGGTTGACATCTCGTGCAGATTGTCTATAAAGATAGGAGCCCTAAACTTCCTATTACCCTAAGGGCTTCACTTTGATGAATTACCATTTAAATAAACCGCTATTTAACTTTTACCGTCATTTAATTTTTAATAGTGACTTCCAGGAAGTGCGCATGACGATGCTCATTAAATTATTTGGCTCATTTTATTTAAATTTTTGGCGGCAAATATGGGAAAAGAAGCTCGGTTGATTTCTCGCCGCAACAAAAGTGATAATTCGAGCTCCTGGACTTGGTTGAACGTTTAATAAAATTGTATTAGTATTAAAACGAATTACTGCGTTTACGACTCGTGGAGTGGGGCATTTTCGCTTCAAATCAATATCATTGTGATCTGTTGTGTGTATTCTGTGTATAAGAAATTGCCGCTAGATCGTGCCACCGCGGTTGTTATGGTACAAGCGTGGCGGACAAATGCATTGCTGCAGCGTTTGTGTTTGGAATTTATAAGAATAGAATGTGTTTTAAAGTACATTTTTGTGTTAAAATGAATGCATATTATTTATAGTTTATGTTAAACTAAAAATTTCGACGTAAACTTCATGAGGTGAAGTTTTATTTTTGTTGCAAACTCGTAATTGAAACTGACCTATTCGCTAGTGGGTCGCAGTAATGGACAGTAACGTTACTCTGTGAAGCTACTAATATAGCAGTCGTGGGGCTTGAAGATGCGTCGGTCCACATGTACACTATGCGAGCCACGCCTAACCGGTTTGTTAAAACCAGCTGGTTATATTTTATCCTGAAAGTTTATGTTTAAGTGGAGGAATGTTATCAACTTCCAAAACAGATAAACAAAAGGATAAAGAAGGTTTGTATGCATTTTGTTATATTATTAGCATAATCTTGAATAAACGAGGCTTTCTCTGTGTTAAGATTTATTTAATTAAATTATTGTGTTTATTTTTCCAGGCCGAAGTCAACATAGAAGTTCCAAACCTCTACATAATAAACGATTTTATTTGGACTTGAAAAGTCATGTCACTACAAACAGTCTAGAGCAGAAATTGAAGTCTCTAGGAGCAGTAAGTTAATACCTTTTCTATAGTTCTACCCTGTGATGTCTAAACTTTTTGCTATTAAAGACCAGTTGCAATATTTCTGTATGTATTTTAATGGGTGATATTGATGCAGTCAGTAGGTTTCTCTTGTATTCAATTCATTAATATCCCAATGAATTTGTTTTCTCTGTTTTAACCAATAGTGCACTCAATAGATGAATTTTTGGGGATTGTGGTGTGAATGCAGAATTAAGGTGATCCTGTTAAATTAAAATTTAATGAAGGTAGGCCATGCCAAAATAGGCAAGAACTTCAGAATACTTTGTCCAATGAAGTTTTGGAAAAAGTCAGTTATATGGCGGACACGAATTCTTCTAAGTTCCACAGAATCGCAGTGCGCATGCGCGAGTTGCAGTAGTTGCTGTAATGGTTAATATAGCCTCCAGTAGATGGCTCTGCAGTCGGCATTACCAACTTTGGGAATAAATTCCCAAATGCAAAAAAAAAATTGGACGTAAACTAACTTGCCATTTCCTAACCAAAGAAAACAATTTACATGCATATTATTTATTCCCAGATGCTTAAAAAATGGACGTAAAGCAACTTCCCATTTCCTAACCTAACAAAACAATTTACATGCATACTATTTAATAAACTATAAACTAATTTTACGTACACTAACACTAAATATGGCTTGAAATTATTTTCAAATGGTGGCAACTTTGGAACAACATGGGGAAGTAGCAAGTAAGTAATGTATCCACAATCATGTTTTACGTAAATATATAAATATAAAATATTGTAAAGAAAGCTTGAAAATCGTTGCAAATGTTTAAAACAGTACAAAAGTGTTTAGTGCATCAGTGGCATAAGAGTGTAAGTGTAGAATTGTGACCGGCATATAATGTACCTCACCCGAAATCTTCACTACATAATCATAGTATGTGTGCATGAACGCTTAAAGAAACTTCTGTCAGTTGATTGACATATCTGTGAAATCTGTATGACCAACCTTTGCAATAAATTTCTAAACATGTTTATAAGAAATGTATGTACAACTAACCTCCCCTTTCATAACCTAACAAAATAAATTTCATATTATTTAAAAAAACTAATCTGGTGTACACTAACTTGTCACATCGGAACCTAACAAAATGAAGTGAGTGAACATCCATTTCTTAAAATGTTTTGGAATTAATTGTGAATGTTGGTTATTCTGATTTAGCAGTTATGTCTGCCAGTTGGCAGAAGTTTCTTTAAGCGTTCGTGCATGTGCACAATGATTCTGTATAACTTAGAAAAAAATCATTGAGAAATAAGTGCGACAATTTGTGCACCTAAATATATATTTAATTTTTTTACTAGAGCCCATGTTTTCCCTTTACAGAGATTTAGGCACTCTCCCCCTACAGGGAAGAATTTGAACCATACTAATTTAGTTACACTTGTTTTCGTGTAGATGTCATTTGAGTGGTCCGTGGTCAGTGTTCTGTCTCATACTGACATCTAGGAAACCAAGGTAGTACTAGGATGGGAAAATTCGGTAAATTTTGCTTAGAGGCCTTTTCATTCAGGCTTAAGGATCTTTTACGAGCCTGAAAATCTTCAGACTCTGGACCCACGGCTTGAAGTCCCTCCCGGAGGACTTGCTCCTTGGATTTTTTTGTCCTAAAAAATCCATCGACCCCGGCCGGGTTTGAACCCGGGACCAGAGGCAAGGAGCATAACCACTAGTCCACCGCGGCCGATTAATAATAGTGAAAAAAAATATAAGTATTGTTGCAAAATGTTTGAAACAGTATGAAATATTAGTAAAAATGGAAAAAGTGATAAGCTGTAGAAACTGTCACACATGAATTCTTCTAAGTTCTACAGAGTCGTAGTGCGCATGCGGGAGTTGCTGTAATGGTTAATGTAGCTTCCGGTAGATGGCTCTGAAGTCGGCGTCACCAACTTTGGGGAATAAATTCCCAAATGCTAAAAATGGACGTAAACTAACTTGCCATTTCCTAACCTAACAAGACCATTCACATGCATATTATTTAATAAACTATAAACTAACTTTATGTATACTAACACTAAATATGGTTTGGAATTATTTTCAAATGTTGGTAACCCCAATGTGAGAGTCACCTAGCGGATATTACATGAAGCATATCCACACCTGTAGAACTCGAATGTACAATATTCGCGTAATTTAGAAATATTTAAATATCGTAAGAAATGTTAATAAAATCGTTGCAAAATGTTTAAAATAGTACCAAACGTTATTAAATGATTGAAAAGTGTTTAGTGAATCAGTGGCATAAGAATATTAGATGGAAAATTGTGTGGGACGGTTTGTACACCTCGGACGGAAAAAGTACATAGAGCAACAGTATTACAAGAATGTAGTATGGAAAATCATAGGACAAACTATTCTAAAGTTGATCCCAAAATTACGTATTATTTAATTTGGTAATTATTTCCTCGACCTTCTTATGGCTTTCCACTAGTACCGAGGCATTCGGTTTACTGTAAACTTCTTTTATGGTTTAGGTACTTTAATATTTTAGATTTGGTTGAAATTTAAGCGTATTTTAGGGCTAAACTAGTGTTAAATCTTGAAAAGGACCACTTGTTACTAATCATAGCATGCTTATTTGCATTTAGTTTACATTATGAAAATTATAGTCTGAAGTTTTATAGATATTTTCTTCTTAATAATAACTGTATTATATTAGCTACATTTGTCATAAGTGGGCCATTCTGTTTCATCAGTGGCGATGGACACGTTCCAATGATGATACAGCAATTTTTAGGTTACATTTATGTTAAATTTTTATTCAGTTTTAAGGCATTTTTAGAATTCCTTTTGAAAAAAAATTACATTCAAGTAATTATTTATATCCGATCTTAAATAATACATTTATCACTTTTCACCAAATGACAAATTTTTAAAGAAAAAAATGTATTTTAGAAGAGAAAAATTATATGCTCAGACTGGGGTTTGAACCCAGGACCTTTGGCCATGCTCTACCACTGAGCTATCTGAGGAACTCCAATCTAAATGCAACATTTTCTCTTATTGTTATGATTAAAATAGTATGAAGTGTTAGTAAAGATGGAAAAAGCAACAGTTTTATAAGAATGTGGTACGGAACAAGAAGAACTGCATTAAGGAAACTGGTTTGACCAATTTTTACTTTATTTAGGTAAAATTTTATCACTCACGTCATATATATTTTTTTTAAAAATTTTAACTAGTTTCCGAACTTTACACTTTAGTTCCATCTTCGGTATTTTCGTGACCATTGTTCTGTCATCTTAAAGAGCCATTTTTCGCTCCCTCTGTCGGTAGACTCAAAAACATCAAAATCAGATCATTCTCAATGGGAATTTCAAAGTTCATTAATTTCTCCTTTTTGTTTTTTTGAATGTAGATTTTTTCCAAACAGTGAGTTCTTTCGGTTTTTCTATTTGTTTTAGTAATTTAGCCTTCTTTTCGATAAGATGTTTTTCTGACCATTCATGGGCAGCCACTGCATATTTTTCTACTTCCCTTTTTTTGGTGTCCTGAGATGATACTTTTAATTAATTAAATATAAATAAAACTATGTTTTATTTATATTTAATTAATAAATATGGATTTTCATCAAGTAAACACCAACTCAATTGATTATTTGATCCGATTGAGGGTCTTTCCACTTTTCAGCAGTTGCCCTTTTACCACCTGGCTGCTGGCTCTTCACATCCACATGTGTCAATCACAGAGGTAGGGGTGACATGTGGTTAGCATGTCGAGTCCCCCAGCCGTTATAGCTGGTTCCTCAACCTGGAGCCGCTACTTATTGTAGCTACCCAATTGCCTCATGATGCTGGGTGGGCACCGGTCCCATACTGGCCGAAATACCATGAGAAAAATTTCTTCCCCCATGGAGACTCGAACCAGCGCAAGTCCCATAGCTCTGCGCCAAGGCTTCCTACCTTAACCGCTCGGCTACGGCGTGGGACAATTATTTGATACTATTAAAATTCATGACGAAACACCGTTGATGTAACATTTACAGTATAAAAATAGAACACCTGACATCTCAGTCTTCCTCAACTTTATTTGTAGGATTTGGAGTACTTTTGAAGCATACGCTTCATCTTCAGCTTGTAAATTGATAACGAAGCACATGCTTTGAAATTACTCCAAATCCTACATCTAAAGTTGAGGAAGACTGAGATCTTTTTTACGTTGTAAATATTTCTGAGATGATCTTTCACTCTGATTGTAGGTCTGACCAATATTTGCAAGAAATTCCCAAACATCTGGTTAACACACAACTTTCCACAATTGCAAAAATAAAATAATTATACAGATTAAAGCTGGAGATCCTTTGACATTTTACAATTTTCTTCTTCTTCCTTCCAAGTATTAGACCAAGGCCTGTTATGATCCTATAGAAAATTTTCCCTCCAGCGTTTCATAGCCCAGTGATGTTCGTCCTCTTGGTATATAATTATAAACAGCTTTGAGGATCCGATTTGAACTCATTCTTTCAAGATGGTGTTTCCAATTTAGTTGGTACTGTTTAATATATTCCAAAATTGGCGTAGTCTTCAATTCTTTTAAGATATCGGTGTTTCTTTTCCGATCCCATCTGGTGTAACCCGCTGTTCTGCGCATGAATCTCAGATTATTTTTTGGACATGGCCTGGCACAACACAAAAGTTTTTCTTTAAGAAGTGATGGTAGACAGTTCCCTTGTTAGTCAATAGAAAACCATTTTGATGATACGGAAGGCCGTGATTAACAAATCACACAACTGGCTGCTACAATATCTGTTGCATTTTGAGAACAATAAAGGAAAAACAAGACTTCAATCTTGTGCAACTTAGCTTTGAATTGTATAGGAGTAGTACAATAAAGTTTCAATTACTTTTTGTTTCTTGTTATGGTTCATCATCATCAACGATTAAATCAGGGGTCACCAATTGGCGTACTGCGGTTCGGATCCAGACCCTGGGGTTTTGGTTTCTGGACCGGATCGGATAAATATCAAATTAATACAAATTTTTAAAACCGGTGAAACATTGAATAAAACCAGTTGTACTAAATTTTATGTCATGATAGTATTTTTTGTCCACCGCTGTGGTCTCGAGGTAGCATGATGCCTTGTCAAGCAGCGGGCCCAGGTTCAGTCCCTGGTCGGGGCAGTTTTTCTGGGTGAGGTTTTTATCGGGGTTTTTCCTCACCTGTAAGCCAAATGTCAGGAAAACTTTAAGCGGTCCCCGAAATCATATGATGATGATGATCATCATCCTTATCCTTTACTGGTGTGGAAAGCAATGGGAAGCTACCCACCTACAATTCCCTAGTAAAGCTGCAAGCAAAGCATGAAAATGTTATGGTAGCAGTGAAGGACCTGCCTTCTGGCAGAATTACTATGCATGGATAGTATTGTTGGCTTGGTTGCCAGTACTGCTTATGGTTTGAGATTTGACTGAAGATGAACAGGATTCTGTTTGAAACCTGTTATCGTGAAAAACACGAAATTTGTGAAGTGAAATGTTTAAATATTACTCTGACCACATGTTAAGTTTATCATAAAAACTTATTAGAATTAATAACTGTGCTGTATTTACCACATGTTCATACCCAGAACATAGTTTAAATAATTTCCTTATAATATTAATTACTTAATAAAAACTTTGAATGTTTAATCAACTGTGGTTCCGGACCTGACTGATTTTACTACTTTGAAAATGGACCTCCGTGAAATATAATTGGGACATCTGGATTAGACCTTAAGGTCTTTTCTGATCTCATGCAGGAATTGGTCTGTCCATCTTTTACTGGGTCTTCCAACATTCCTTCATCCTAGTGGTTTGTAATGAATCTGTTTTGGAATTCTATTGATTTATTGTTATCCATTCTATTGATGTTACCCATTCTATTCATCTCTGTATTGTACAGTTCTATCTAATACTTTGAATATATTTAGTTCTCTTCGTATACTTTCATTTCATTTTCGATCTGTTTTCCTCAGAAACCTCATTTCTGACGTTTCTATTCTTTGTTCCTGGTTTTTGGTTAAGACCCAGTGTTCCAATCCATACAGTAGTGTTGGAATCGCCATTGTTTTATAGAATTTTAAAAGTGTCTCCTTTCCAGCTCCTTTGAGACTTTGTTTTACATATCCATCCATCCATAGTAATTCTGCCTGAGGGCAGGTCTTTCACTGCAATCATAGCATTTTGATGCTGTGCTTTACAGCTTCCGATTCCAATTGAGGATCTTTCCACTTTTCAGCGGTTACCCTTTTTCCAGCCGGCTGCTGGCCCTTCACATCCACATGTGTCAATCACAGAGGTAGATGATCAACAGCCAGTGTAGGGGTGACATGTGGTTAGCATGTCAAGTCCCCCAGCCGTTATAGCTGGTTCCTCAACCTGGAGCCGCTACTTATTGTAGCTACCCAATTGCCTCACGATGCTGGGTGGGCACCGGTCCCATACTGGCCAAAATACCATGAGAAAATTTCTTCCCCCATGGAGACTCTAACCAGTGCAAGTCACGTAGCTCTGCACGAACCTTAACCGCTCGGCTACGGCGTAGGATGCTTTGCAGCTTTACTAGGGAATTATAGGTGTGGTAGCTTCCAGTTGCTTTCCACACTGGTGAAGGATCATGATGATAATGATAAGGATGATGATGGCCGGATGATTTTTGGGGACAGTTGGGCCCTAAGCTTCCTGACATTTGTCTTACAGGTGAGGAAAAAAAAAACCTGAAAAAACCTCACCCATGAGCCTGTCCCGATCAGGAATCGGACCCAGGCCCACTGTGTGACAAAGCAGCACATTACCTCGAGACCACAGCGGTGGACAAGTTTTACATATAATTAAATTTATTTATTTTGTTTTCAATGTCTTCACTTTTTCTGACACATTGCATCCCAGGTAATTAAAATTGCTCACTTGTTCTATTATTTTATTCTCTAATTGGATTTTTACTCTTAGTGGCTCATACTCTCGAAAAGCAAAAAACTTGTTAAAACTTGCTATGATTTTGGACAATAGTTCATTACAAGTGTAAGATAAACTGAAATGTGTTATAATTTTGTAATATGTGGAATTATGGTGTGAAATGTGTAATATTACAACAAATATTTTAAAAAAATGTGAAGTAAGGTTTATATACAACATTGCTATATGTGCATGTCCACCTTGTGGATATAAAGTTAACATTAAAGTATGTAATTACATAAAATTGAGGCTCCAGTTGTAAGAGATATACTAGAGATGTTTATTTGTAATGCTGAACATTGAACTCTGTCAGAAATCTAAACCTCCATTAATTGAAACACAAATGTACTGGATAGTGTAAAATGGTACGTTGTGGGTGTTTTTCCTACAGTTGAGTCACGGTTCAATGATGCAACTAAAGTTTTCCATTTTTGTGCTCGTGTGTCAAGCTCCCGAGAACCACACGCACGACAGACCGCGAAATAGCGGTATGCAGTAATTGCCATTTTTTTTCCTTTATTAAATTCTATTGGATTTTTTATTGGTAGATTGATTTATAGTTATTTTTGTGCATTATTAAAAGGGCTTTGTGCGTCGACGTCGGTAAGCGCATTGATTGATGTTTCGTGGATGGAGGGGGACAACCAAGAGGGCTTTGCTAAGTCGCCGCCATTTTTATTCGCAACGATTCTCCTGCCCTCTTTTGTAAAGTGTTTGTAACTCAAGGAGAATAAAGCCATTTTGTGTGACAGCTTTAGTAAAGTTAATTTATTAATGGGCCCAAATTTAATGGAGTGGCCTATAAAATGATGGAGAAGTCAGTGTGCATTAAAAGTAGTGTTGATTAGCACTGGACAACGTGTCTTCGGCTGTCCGGAGCAACTTTATGTTGGCAGAACCTACAATAGCGTACGTACTAAAGGGGAGGCGGGTCTAAGGTCTACATACTCTTGTTTACAAACTATTATGGAGATAACTGTCTAAATGACATTCGTTTCATGGCTTCAATATATTATGTTATATAACAAAATGTTGTGACGTTTGATCTACCAGCTGTGACGTTGTCCTGGGCTTGGCATCCATTTCTCGCCAAACTTACGCAGCGCCCAAGCCAGAATATTCCAAACGATTTCGCACGAAATGCGAATATCGTCATGTTGAAATAAAATTATTCTCATTCATTTATTCGTGACGTCATTACTCAACAATAAGAAGTTTATCTTATTGTTAACTTCAGTGTATTATAGCGGCGTGAAAAATGTACGATCTTTAGGAATATATTCATAGGTATTAAAATGTATTTGAGATAAAAATGAAGCTGATAAAAAGTTGTACGCGGAGTTTTGTAATACGCTCAAAGTGTTCCCATTACAAAATTTATTTAAACTGATATGGAACAGAACGTTTTTATCTTGACTTTCTCCTTGTTTGTTTGTCAAGCAGGAAGTACAGTCAGTAAAGAAACGTGACATGCGGTGAGACAGTCGCGGGAATAAAATAATCACGTTTACAGCATTTGACGTGCAAGGAGGTCATTGCCATAAATTAGTTATGCTACGAACAAGTATGTAGTTCTTGTAGGCCTGTGTTTCATTCCAGTTATGTTTTATATATCAACACAGGTTAATTTTATTTCACTTCACATATCTTGTAACAGTTTCCATTTAAGAAGAATTAAAATGTTTATCTAGGTTTAAATCCTGTGGTTTAAGGCCTGTGGGACTTGCCCTGGTTTGAGTCTCTGTATGTGAAGAAGTTTTCTTATTGAATTTTTCCCTGTGTGGGACTGATGTGATGATTGTGAGGAATTTGGATAACTATGGTTCCAGATTGAGAAAACCAGTTATAATGGTAGGGGGACTGACATGCCAACCACATGCCATCCCGGTATTGGTTGGACTTCCATAACATAGTACTGGTTTTATTTAGGCATATTCTTGTGATGCCTTTGTACTATGGAAGGTTTCATAGTTTTTTTTAAATTATCATTGTTTTGCTTCATTTATGGATTCTATTAGTGATATCTAAGTGTTTTTATTAACTGTTGTAGTGCAAAATAACATTTGACAATACATAGGTATAAACTATATTAATTACATCTCTGACTTGTGGTACCAACATGTTTTTTTCTTCTGTTGAGAAATCGTGTCTTACATTGTAATTTTGTTTTTAATTTTATTTAAAACTATGCTAGCTAGATACCTTGTCAGCCATGTGGACTTGTAGTTATGCTCCTTGCCTCTGGGTCCGAGGGTTGTAGGTTCAAACCCGGCTGAGGTCAATGGATTTTTTTAGGAGCAAGTCCTCCAGAAGGGACTTTAAGCTGTGGGTCCCGAGTCTGAAGATTTTCAGGCTTGTGAAAGATCCTTAAGCTTGAATTAAAAAGTCTCTAAACAAAATTTACCGACCTCAAACATCCTGGTAGTAACTTAGTTGCCTGCTAGATGTCTCATTGAGTTGGTTTGTTGACCGCATGACATCTGTGGACAAATAAGGTAACTAAATGAATTTGGTTTATTAACTCCTAAGAAAGGAGATGCTATGGCTCAACACTGGGCTAACCCTTTATAGAGAGAGATACCTTCAATTAACGTATTGTTGTTAGGTTAGTTATAATGATTTATATTATTTTCAGTCTGATCATCTTACCTCAATATTAATGTTGATTTGTTCTTGGACATGTTTCAAAACAATTCTGTTTTATCGTCAGCTTGTCCAGACTGGTTTGATTTATGTTGCACATCCTGGATGTCGATGTCAGCTCCATCCTGTGGTTGGCCAAAGAACCTCCAAACAAGGTCACGTTCCGTTGGTATTTCAAAATTCATAACTCTGTTTTTGTTCTTCTGAATATAGATTTTTTCCCAAATAGTCAGCTCTTTTGTATTTTCTAACTGTTTTAATAATTTAGTGTGTGAATTTATATTATTTTTTCAGACCAAACATGAGCAGCAACTGCAGATTTAAAAAATGGGAAAATAGAAAAATCTGCAGTTGCTACTCATGTTTGGTCTGAAAAACATAATATAAATTCAGACACTAAATTATTAAAACAGTTAGAAAATACAAAAGAGCTGACTATTTGGGAAAAATCTATATTCAGAAGAACAAAAACAGAGTTATGAATTTTGAAATACCGACGGAACGTGACCTTGTTTGGAGGTTCTTTGGCCAACCACAGGATGGAGCTGACATCGATATCCAGGGTGTGCAACATAAATCAAACCAGTCTGGACAAGCTGACGATAAAACAGAATTGTTTTGAAACATGTCCAAGAACAAATCAACTTTAATATTGATGATCAGATGATCAGACTGAAAATAATATAATTAAAATAACCTCAAAATATCACTTCCTAAAATTAAAAATTAGTTATAATTATTTTGAACTTTTATAAGAAAAAATATAAATTTTAATAAATTATTGTTGTATTGTTGCTTAGATCAGTTGATATGTACTATAATAACACAATTCATAATTTTTTAACATGTCTGAAGAAGGTACAGTGTACTGAAACAGCTGTCACTGAATTATATCTTAATAAATATGAAAATCAAATAAAACTAAGTTTTACTTTTATTTAATTAATAAACGTCCATTGTGTTTAGTGATTAAATAAAATAAAACTGTTAAAATTTTATACAATTTTCTTCTTCTTTGTTATGGTTTAGGCTTTTGCTAGCCTGTTCTGGCTCTAAATGGCTGCTTTTTCCATCTTTTCTTTGGTCTTCCCAAACTTCTTCTTCCTCATGGTGAATAGTTATATGCTGCTTTTGGTATTCTGTTTTCAGTCATCCGTACTAAGTGTTCTTTCCAGTTTGTTGTGTATTTCACTAATGTAGTGTTTAATTCCTCTACTTTTAGTTGCTGTCTTATTTCTGTGTTGTGTTTTTTGTCTGTTCTTTGATATCCTGCTATTGGTCTGAGAGAAATTTCATTTCAGCAGCTTGTATTCAGACAGATTGTTGTGTTGTCACTGTCCATGTTTTGGATCCATAAGTAATAATAGGCACTGCCATTGTCTTGTATAATTTCATTATAGTGTCTTTTCTAGCTTTATTTTTTCAAAGTTCTTTTTAGTGTTCCTGTTATATAATTAAACTTATTTAGTTTGTTATTTATATCTGTTTCCACTGTGGGTGATATTTTGCAACCCCTAGCAATACTAATAAAATTCATTATTAAAACCGTTGAGGTGGAGAGTCATAAAATAAAATAAGTTAAAATATACCTTCTTAGGTAAGATCCGTCGTCCTCGACTTATAAAATATGTATTCTTTATGCCTGTAAGCCTTTCAGAACATCCGTTCCATCTTCAGACACTGCCATCACCCTCTGCTTGAGGTGGCAACTTTTTAGAAATTTCAAGTTGAAATGCAAGAGTTGAGGCAGTCAGTAGCTGGTGGTAGTTTGTGAGGGTTCAATAGTTTCTCACGGAATGAAAGTGTTTGCAATGTGAAGAGTCTTCAGAAAGTAAAACTAGATAGTGCTTTTAAAAGAAGTTGGAATTGAGACTAGGCTCAGCAGATTCTTGAATTAAACAAATGGTAGAAATGTAATCAAAATAAGGTAAAGTTGCCAAAAAAAAGCCATTAACTTAAAAAAAAAGGAACAATAAGTCAAAAAAGTCTAAAAAGGGGAAAAAAAGGACAAATATAACCCACCATTTTCTAGCCTATAATTACCCAAAATGTATATATATATATTATATTGGGCCTCGTCTTCAGACAAAAAAAAAAGATTTTTCCTCAACTTTCGAGTCCTATATATTAGATTCTACGGCAGTACTTTGTCTGGTTTTGGTGTTTGTGTTAACACATTAGAACAGCTTTTTATTTGAAATGTTTGTGCAGTCTGTGGAGTGGTTCCTGGTGAAGGAAGTGAATTATGTGGTAACAGACCGGCCCAACTGGACGCCTGGCAGTGGAGGCTCTGTGAGTGGCAGCACACCAAAATGTGGCGTTGTGACTCCTCTTGGTGGTCTGTGTTCCAACGAGTCTCCGGCCACACTTGAATCGCCGGGGGACGGACCAAGGGGAGGAGCAAGGAGATCCGTAAGTTGCTCATCTTTAGGAGGGTCGATTGTGCATTACACAAAACCCAAATCAACAAATTAAAAATTTAGAAGAGTCGATAGCTTTCAATATCATTATCAAGACTATAATCCAGCCACTGAGTCTCTGGCCCTGACGTTTTCATGACAGTGTTTCCGATATGGAGGGGCCGTGTTATGTACCACACAGAATATCAAATCATGGCACTTTATGTTTATCCAGAACGTAAATATTAGAAATAAATGCTCATTTTATTATGCGAAATTGAAACAAAAATATGAGATGTCTCATTTATTGCTACGAAATACACTATTCTTAATAGTGAGTGGAGAACATATTTTTTAACGACTCACCTCATATAATTTCAAATTTCTTTGATACTGGCGGTTCAAACAATATCTTGTCCCTCTTCAGTCATGACTTCCATCTAGACAAGATATTGTCTGAAACTGCCGGTATCTAAGAATTTTGAAATTATATGAGGTGAGCCATTAAAAATATGTTCTCCACTCACTATTAATGATATAACCTCATAATGTTTACTTCCCAATATTAATTTAAATTTACACTATTCTTGGTTAGCAGAAATAGAGCCGACTACATCACAGCAATTTCAAACCTTACTAGCAGTGTCAAGAGCAGTGATTGGTTATTGCAAATGTCCACTCCCACTCAACTATTTCTTCCTTTACCCCTCGTACAACCTGGACATCAGGGCCAGAGACTCAGCGACTAGACTGTAATTACGATAGTGTCGCTATTGAAACACATCGACTGTTTTAAATATTTAATTTGGTGATTTGGGTTTTTATTGACTATATATAATACAATTCTATCACCAAGAAGATCCTATTTATTAATAAATAGATTGTGCATTCCAAAGATAAGGATGTAGCAAATGCTAAGCTCTTGACAGAGAAGGCTGTGACCCAATGAAGGCAGGAGAAGGTCGTCAGGAATTTGGAAGCTTTATTTTTTATGCTTTTATTTGAATTAACAATTTCCAATCCTGGATAGAATCTAATTTAAGGAAGTTAGGAATCTAATTTAAGGAACTGGGACTTGAACCCTGGATCTCACTGTTGTACAGAATCAAAATCCAGGTTCAAGCATTAATTTTTCTTTCTTAAATTAGGAAGCTTTATATTCGAACAGAAAAATATAATAATAGTGAGTGGAGAACATATTTCTAACGTACCTGAGCACCCAATCTATATGGAAATTTTTCTCTTATACATTGTTAATGCCCAAGTGTCAAATGCTACGAACCTTGCCGAACCCCACTGGCTTTATAAAGTAATGTTTAAATTGTAAATAAAAGTCTTCTTAAAAAAGAAGCCATCATTTGCGTGATCGAGCAATGGTTCTTAGCAATTGATGCTCGGGAATTAACAATGTATGAGAAAAAAATTTGCATTTAGATTGGAGTGCTCAGGTAGCTCAGTTGGTAGAACATTGACATAGCAAAGCCAAAGGTCCTGGGTTCAAACTCCAGTCTGAATGTATATTTATCATAAGTAATGTTACGAGTGATTTCCAAATTATTGATAAATTCATGACTCACAAAGTGAGGAGTGAATTTATCTAGATAATTTGGAAATCAAGAGTGGCATTTGTTAGGACTATTTAACGAATGAAATTAAGCTGTTTACTCACAAATCATTATTTAAATATAGTTATTTTAAAATATTTAATGTAAACGGCGATGTTTGAAAACAAATGAGAAACAATTGGTACGCTTCATTTGCTTCTTTTGTTCATCACTGCAACCAGATCATATTATTTATTGCCAAAGGATCGCAATATTGTAAGAATGCACTCTAGTGGAGAAAAAATTAAACACATCAAACTGTATATTAATTCATCTTTGATGTCCTATGATGTAAATATGACAATTATATTTTTCTGGAATATTATTACCTGGGAAAAAATACATTTAAGAAAGTGCAAACAGTGGTTTCTTTTTTTGGTGGTAAAATCAATTGCTACAAATGCTTTTATATTAACTCCCGCCTGCGCTATGTGTTGACATTCATGCACTATATATACAATCTGGTACCCATATTTATTGGAGAGTCAGTCAGTGCAAAATAATGCTATGACCTATTCAGAATGTTAAAAAGGAGGTACTTTCTTTAATATGATAAACTTTATATATTAAATTTGGGAATTTTTAACATTATGAGGTTCAATTAATAATAATTAAATGAATCGTGATTTTTTCTTACCTCATACATCTATGTTTCTTTAAACACAGCACTGCAGTATCGGCGACACTTTGTCGTCATCGTCAGCTGTTTTCAGTCGTGAAAACAGATGACGACAAAGTGTCGCCGATACTGCAGTGCTGTGTTTAAAGAAACATAGATGTATGAGGTAAGAAAAAATCACGATTCATTTAATTATTATGATAAACTTTAGTTGGTAAATTCTAGACAAAACACGACTGTGATTGGTTGTAATAAAAAAATCATTGAAATGTGATTGGTCATTGACTCCCATTTGGGGCATGAGTTAAATAATCAAAATAATTAATTTTACTCAATTTATTACATGAGGTACACAACTACCAGAAAGACAAGCAAAGTATTGTAAATGATGCTGCACGGTCAGCCAATGGGGTAGCGACATTTATTTCAACTTGAATCTCAGCACATCTGTGCGTGGTGAAAAAGTAAGATTATTATGACTATTTAACTGATGCCCCAAATAGTAGTCGATGACCAATCACGTTTCAATCAATTTTGTTTTACAACCAATGACAGTCCTGTTTCACCTCGCTATTTAACAAATTCTGTTTACCAAAATAAAGAAAGCTCCTCCTTTTTAATATTCTGAACAGGTCAGAGCATTATTTTACAGTGAGTAACTCTCCATCAAATGTGTTGAATATAGCAAATAATGAACAGATTCCTTCGAACTACACTTTTGATAATCGTGTGTTCAATAATTGTGTTTTTAAATAATGATTTTACTGAGTTGTTTCCTAAAAAAATAATAAATAACCTATAATGTTGGTTATAATATACAGTTTGATGTTCATATAATAGAGTTGGGAATTTTTACATTGAGATTTTCTTAATAAAAATCAAATGAATCGTGAATTCTTCTTACCTCATACATCTATGTTATTTAACACAGAACTGCAGTATTGGGAAACATCATTCCCATCCTCAGCTGTTGTCACGACTGTCGATTCTTCATTATGTCAATAATTTTCTAAACTGCCATCTGGTGTTGATATGAAGAACTTTGTAATCAAATTTGGTTTGTCCGGAAACTCAAAATTCATGGTTCTAGAATGGTTTTTTTGAATGTATATCTTTCCCAAACTGTTAATTCCAAACGTTTAGATGGATGTTTTAAAAGTTTTAGCTTTAGAAAATGACCGGCATAATGAAGACAGTTGTGACAACAGTTGAGGATGGGAATGATGATTCCCGATACTGCAGTTCTGTGTTAAAAAACCATAGATGTATGAGGTAAGAAGGATTCACAATTCATTTGATTTTTAATTCCAGTTTGTTGTGTTTCATTATTTTTCCACCAGGGTGCATTCTTACAATATTGCGATACTATTTGGCAATAAATGATGTGATCAAGTTGCAGTGGATGAACAAATGAAACATAATCAAACATTTCTCATTTGTTTTCAAACATCATCATTTACATTAAATATATAAATATTTTACATTTGAATTATGATTTATGAGTAAAGAGATTAATTTTATTCATTAAAACATTGTGCGGGTTATAACCACGCTACACGCGACCATTAGTGCAGGATCGTGTTTTGTTGCTGTTGCTTCTATTAGAGTAGATCTGACTACCTCCAAGGTTATTAATCACAAAATTACTTGCCTCGGGCCCATGGAAGGCAAGGATTGATTCATCTTTCTTTCCTAGGAGTTTTAACATTAATCCAAAATGATTCTCAAATCCACAGAGTGATTGAAAATAATTGTCTTCACTATGATTATCAATTAGGAAAGCTAGACAGAAAAATAAAGGGAGTTGGAAATGATCTCCTAAGTGAGTGAGTTTCCGTATAGGATATCTAAACAGCTACGTGCACATAAATCAGACAGCACATGAATTATATAAAAGATGATATTTAATGCAAACAAGTTGTCTGAAGTAAAAACAAAATCAAGATAAACATTTGATCATTCAGAAAAAGAATATAAAGAAATAAATAAATGATAATACTTCTACAGGACAAAAAACCACATCGTACCACATACCACACTCATGCTAGAGTCCAAGCCAGGGGCGGCTTCTTCCCTGGTCTACAGGACCAACTAAAACTGCGCCGCTTCTCGGCTTCAGACTACCTTGTCCATATTAGAGTTCCAATCCCATCTCGGACTGGATCGATGATTCAGTCATTGAATGCTGAATGAATGATCTGCTTGAGTGAATGATAACGTTCTGCCTGTGCACCACGTATATGAAGGTTCCGAGGTAGAGGGGAGATGCGCCGTAGACACAGCGCAGCAGAAGAGGTAAAGAGGGAGAGTGGGGGTAGATGCAAGGAGAAAGGAATATTGGCATAGTTCATGAATATCCCAGTCTAGGGAGGAGAACGACGCTGCAGTAATGAGCCGAAAAACGCACTTTCGGTTCAACATTTTGTCTGTACATTCTTACCTCTTATAGTTGTTTTTGTCGAACATATGTTTCAGGGCTTCTTAGCCCCACCGTCAGCAATTACAGACTGAATTTTCTCATGTTGTCAACTTGAAAAAAAATTCAGTCTGTAATCGCTGATGATGGGGCTAAGAAGCCCTGAAACATATGCTTGATAAAAACAACTATAAGACGTAAGAATGAATAGACAAAATGTTTTAAGTATTAAACAATCCCCACATTCAGTACCAGGCACTGAGCAGGCATTTAAACCCACAGGCCAGCCATTTAAATACCCCAGCTAGCCTTTTCGTGGCACTTCAGAAAATGGACCATTATTCGCAAACTATTAGTCCTAGAAAATTCAGATTTTATACATACCTAAAGGAGATATCCTAGTAGGATTTGATGGTGAAATAACTTGGGTGATTGACATCACATGGTATCGACGTATCAATTTCAGGAAATGGAAGTTCATCTTCACTTTCACTTTGTGAATCTTCTAGTTCAGGAATCAGTTCATCACCTGAATCATCATTATACAAAATATTCACTAATTCTTCTTCAGTGACATATTTTTCTTTCGCCATGGTTTCACTCACGCACAAACAACAGCGCGATAACGAGAAACATATACGACTGCATTGAAGCCTGGAGGCAAGTTTGGGTGAACGAATTCCATGTGTTGTTTGTTTTAAAATAAAAGGGGATTCACCAAGGTTAAACGTGTCAAACGGGAATAGAAAATGTACATTTACATGCCATCTATGATTTCCAGGACATACTAAGCCAACACAATATTTAGGCGCCGAATATAAATGCGGTTTGTTTGCGCCTGCTCTAAAACAAGTTAACTGACTGATGGCTGCATACACGATAGTCTCTTTAAATGCCTTAACTGGTTTACGGTACTGAATGTGACACATATATATTGATTTAGGCTTTCACGGCCAGAGTTATTATGATGATCTTGTTGAAGATTTCCGGGCTGTTGGCCATCTCTAGCAAAACGTCGGAGAACTACAAGCCTGAAGACCACGGACAACAGCCCGGAAATCTTCAACAAGATCATCATAAAACCTCTTAATGTTACTTCCTAATGTATTTAAAAAAATAAATTTAATTTGTTAAATAGTCCTAACAAATGCCACTCTTGATTTCCAAATCCTCTAGATAAATGACTCATGGTATTACTTATGAATGTTTTGTTTGATGCAGAAGACCCGTGCGGAGGCAATGCTGGAGCGAGCTAGATTACAGCCACAACAGTGCACTGTCGATCCTCTAGAGAACGCAACTCGCTGGAGCATACCCATTTGGCCGCTTGACAAAGTAAGTAATACAACCTGTTGTCAACTCTACGACAGACCATGTTTGTGTGTTTTTTTCTTGTATTATGACATCATTGGTAAAAGAGAAAAAAATTTGTCTGAACCAGGAATAGAACCCCAAATCTTCAGCTTTCCATGCTGATGCTCTGACCACTGAGCTAATTCAGGCTTCATTCCCATCCAAGCATTAATCCTTCCTTTACCTTACTCTCTTGGTCCCACATTCAATGTATTCACAAATACACAATGAATGGCTTCTACATTAAGAAGACATGAAGGTACTCCACACAGCTATAGCATTATTTAGCTCGTAGCATTTGGGGTTAGGGAATTAACTATGTGTAACAGAAAAATATGTGTTTAGATTGGAGGCCTAGGTAGCTTACTTGGAAGAGCATTGACATAGAGAGTCAAAGGTCCTGGGTTCAAACCCCAGTCTAGGCGTATATTTTTCTTTTCAAATATAATTTGCCCATCATTAAGATGTTTAAAAACGAATAATATAAACTTTATGATGATCTTGTAGAAGATTTCCGGGCTGTTGGCCGTGGTCTTGAGGCTTGTAGTTCCCCAACGTTTCGCCAGAGACTGCGTCCAGCATCCTCAAGGGTTGTCTTGAGACTTGAAGATGCCGGATGCAGTCTCTGGCGAAATGTTGGGGAACTACAAGCCTCAAGACCACGGCCAACAGCCCGGAAATCTACAAGATCATCATAGTAACTCCGGCCGTGAAACCCTAAGTCAATATAATATGAACATTATTTAGCTATTAAAAAAAAAATTTTCTCTTTACGATTGATTACAATAATCTAGTTGTGTACATTAATTTACTTATTTCTAACATAGTAATAGCTTTAGCTTCTCAATATTAATTTAACAATCTAATGACATCTTACATTGCTACATCCTACACAACTAACTCACTGGCTCTATCGAACCCTTAGGTTCATGGCTGCATGGACCTAAAGCTCCCTATCCTGAGCTAATGTTTTCCAATCATTCCCTGTATAATCTACTTCCTTCAAATCATGATTAATATTATTTTCCCACATCATTCTTGGTCTACCAACTGGGCATTTTCCCCTCTGGTTTTCCAACAAGAAGCCTCCATGCACGTGTTTCATTCACCATTTGTGCAACATGTCCTGCCCATCACAGTCTACGAGACTTAACTGTTCTTATTATATCTGGCTTCCTATAAAGACCATGTAGCTCATTGTTACCCAGTTTTCTCCATTCCACAGCCTGTTCATCTCTCTTTGGTCCAAAAGTTTTCCAAGAATTTAATTCTCAAAGACTCGTAATTTTATGAGTTAGTTATTTTGACTCACATATTTTTTTTTATATTCTTGCAGACTATAGTTTTGTCGCATCTATGCGACATTGTCGATGCTTTCCAAATGTTGTGTTTGTGGTTTCATTCTGTGGGTTGATTTGTACTCCCTCTGGTGGCTGACCATGAATTTTCCTAATAATTTTTTTTTTCCTGGAATTTCAAAATTCATAGTTTTCTCCTTATTCTTGTGGATGTAAATTTTCTCCCAAATTGTGAGGTCCTTAGATTTATCTGTTTCAGTAATTTGGCCTTTGTTTTGATTCTGTGTTTTTCTGAACTAGCATGTGCAGCTATTGCAGATTTAATATAATACATTTGGGAATTTTTACATTATGAGGTTTTCTTAATACATTGTAGACTTTTCTATTTCTCCATTTTTAACATTTCTAAGACGTTCTTTCAATCTTGTATTCGAGTTCCTTTTTGTTTTTCCTATAAATATTTTTTCACAATCTTTACAATCAATTCGATAAATCCCTGTTTTGTTGTCATCATGGTTTGTTGGTTTTAATTAATTTATTCAAATCATATTTCGGTGCTAATTTAATGTTAAATTTGCTGAAATTTTTTTGAAATTTGTTAAATACTAAAGGGTGGTATATGAATTTCCTGAATTTTTTTACCAATTTCTTTATCTGTCTGAAGAGTACTTTCATTTATCACTTTTTGTTTTTTGAATTTCCTACAAATATTAAACTTGTAATCTTGTTTCTTCCCTTAATTAGAAAGTTGGTAACAATAGACCTCCTCGGAGTCTCTATTAATAAAGAACCTGCTGTGCCATAGTTCAAAGATAGAGGAGCTGTTACTATGATTGAAATAAGTAATAGCTTTAGCTTATATCTTCGGGTTTTTACAACTTCTGCCGTCTTCCTGTGCCAAACCTCCAAAACCTATGATCAATGCTTAGCCCTCTTGCTTGCATTACTATCCTCATGCTTTCCTTCCATGTTTACTTGGTCTCCCTTTTTTCTTCTTTCTGGTTGGTTGCCATTGATCTAGTTGTTTTGGCTAACATTCATCTTCCATTCTTAAAATATGTCCTAACTATTTTAATTCCTTCTCCTCAATTCTTTCAATTATGCTTTCTTCTGCTTCCATTTCCTTATTTGTGACATGTTCTAATTTTGACTTTCAGGCACTTCTGTGTAAATAATCCATTTCTAGAGGCATCAGTCTATTCTTTGATTGTCCATACCTCTCTTCCATAATTGCAACAGATTCCACCAATATATTTTTTTTGTTGAAATTCAACGGAGAACATTTTTTGACAACTCACCTCATAAATTTCATGTTTTTCACGATACTGCAGTTTCAAACTTATTCATGTCCATCTTCAGCCATAACTCCGATTGATGAAATTCTTCGACCGTCAACTCTTCTATTGTCACCATCTTCAGTGCTGCCATCTATGATTGAATTTATGAACTTCAAAATCAAATTTTGTTTACCTCTTATAGTTGTTTTTGTCGAACATATGTTTCAAGACTTCTTAGCCCAATCGTCAACAATTACAGATTCTGTAATTGCTGACGATGGGGCTGAGAAGCCTTGAAACATATGTTCGACAAAACACAACTATAAGAGGTAAGAATGAACAGACAAAATGTTTTAATTATACCTCATAATGTTTACTTCCCAACATTAATTCAATATATTTTTTTGTTTCTTTCTGAATATACTTATCTCCCTCAATATGGAATTTAACAATGATATTATTTTGCTACTCAATTCAATTCTATGCTGTATGTTCTCTTTGCCTATACCTTCAATGTTATCCATAACTGAAGGTTGGTTTCGGCCAGCTTTAGCTTCTTAATATTAATTTAATAGACATATGAACTCTCTTTGTATATTGCAGGTACTCAAATGGTTGGACAAAATCTGTGAGAAATTCTTAAAACCTTCATCATCATCATCATCATCGTCATCAGCAACAGTATTGAAGAATCCTTACATTAAACTTGAACACATTAATTCGTAAGTATTTTTTTTTTTTGCATTTATATTGGAGACTTGGGTAGCTCAGTTGAAAAGAGCACTAGTGTATAGAACTAGAGACCTTGGCTTCAAATCCCAGTCAATGTGTTAAATATAGTTATTTTATAATTATTTGTAGTTTAACATTTTTTTGAGAGAAGTTGGGATGACAAGAGTCCTTGTAATGCATAACAACGTTTATTCAAAATGAAATAACACTATGAGGTTTATTTTAATTTATGTTTAGTTGTTTTTGACTCACCTCATTCTTAACTCCCTGCAGACTCGAGTTTCGTCACTGCATTTGTGACATTCTCAATGTTATACTTGTGATCATGATACAGCATTGAGAATGTCACAAATACAGTGACAAAACTAGAGTCTGCGAGGGAGTTAAGAAGTATGAGGTGAGTCAAAAACAACTCAACATAAATTAATCAAAACCAACAAAATGAAAAGATTGAAGATGGTAACAAATCGGGAATTTATCAAATTGATTGTTAAGATTGTGGAAAAATATACACAAGGAAAACAAAAAAGGAATTTAAATACATGATTGAAGGAATGCCTTAGAAATGTTAAGAACGGAGAAATAGAAAAATCTGCGATAGCTGCACATGTTTGGTCAAAAAAAAAAACAGAATTGAAACCAAGGCAAAATTACTTAAACAGTTAGAAAAACCAAAGGAACTCACAATTTGGGAGAAAATTTACATATGCAAGTATAAAAACACAACTATGAATTTTGAAATACCCGGCGAAAATGAGAGGGGATTGATTTGGAAGTTCATCGGTCAGCAACAGAGAGCGCAGAAATCAATTTGCAGGAGGGACAACTGCCAGACAGCAGTTGTGTAGCATCGAGAATGTCCCAAAGTATAGCAACGAATCCTAGGTCTGCATAAAAATCAAGAAATATGAGGTGAGTCAAAAACAACTCAAATAATATTAAGTTATGTAGATAGGAAATAATATTGTTTATTTTTTATTATTTCACTCACCTCATACTTCATAAATCATAGCAGACCCTGGGTTTCTTCACGTAATTTGTGACATTGTCAATGCTGCGTCACGTTCACATTTTTTAGGCAAAAAATTCAAGAAGTTCACATACCATCCTTTCGTATTTGACAAGTTTCAAAAAATTTTGAACAAATTCAACATTAAATTAGCACCGAAAAATGATTACAGCTTAGGTAATTTAATAAAAACCAACAAAAATGAAAAAATTGAAGACTGTAAAAAATCGGGAATTTATCAAATTAATTGTAAAGATTGTGAAAAGATATACATAGGAAAAACAAAAAGGAATCTAAATACAAGATTAAATGTTAAAAATGGAGAAACCGAAAAATCTGCAATAGCTGCACATGCCTGGTCAGAAAAACATAGAATTGAAAACAAAACAAAATTACTTAAACAATTGGAAAAACCGAAGGAACTAACAATTTGGGAAAAAATTTACATATGCAAGAATGAAAATACAACTATGAACTTTGAAATACCCGGTTATAAAGAAAGAGGACTGATTTGGAAATTCTTCGGTCGGCCACCAGATGGCGCGGAGGTCAGTCTGCAGGATAGAAGGCCGTTGGACGTCAGTTGTGAACGTGACGCAGCATTGACAATGTCACAAATTACGTGAAGAAACCCAGGGTCTGCTATGATTTATGAAGTATGAGGTGAGTGAAATAATAAAAAATAAACAATATTAAAGAACCTCATAGTGTTATTTCCTATCTACATAACTTAACTCAAATAAGTTGGAAAGTTTATTTCATAAAAGTTATTAACGTTGTATTTTTCACAGCCAATTGTTCCTATCATCAGCCATATTTTTGATTGTGAATTTTTTCCTACACCATTGTCATCTAGTGTTAATTTGATGAACTAAGAGATTAAATCTTCCTCTCTGGGAATTTCAAAATTCATGGATCTAAATTTGTTCTTCTGAATGTATGTCTTTTCCCAAACTGTTAGTTCCAATGGCTTCGCCAAATCGTTCAAGAGTTTAGTTTCTTTTTCAGTTTTATGATTCTCTAGTAAACTATGGTCAGCCATGGAGGACTAGTGGTTAAGCTCCTTGCCTCTAGTTCTGAATATCATAGATTTCAACCCGGCCGGGGTCAATGCATTTTTTTTTTAGGATGGGAAAATCCAAAAAGCAAGTCCTCCAGGAGGGACTTTAAGCTGTGGGTCCCGAGTCTGAAGATTTTCAGGCACGTAAAAGATCCTTAAACCTGAATAAAAAGGCCTCTAAGCAAAATTTACCAACCTCAACATCCTAGTAATACCTTAGTTGACTGTTAGTTGTCTCATTCATGACATCTATTAGCAAATCAGCGCTGGGGTTCCAAGATCGAGTCTCGGTCACTCCATGTCGGTTTCGTGGTGGACAAAACAGAGCTTGGGCAGGTTTTCATTCCACCATTTCTCCATATTCATCCATTTTGTTTCATTTCGTTCATCTGCCCCTGTGATGGTGCATCAGGTGTGGTCGGCGGGCACCCTTGTCATTCACAGACTTCTATATATAAGAGGTTCATCTCATCTCGACCCGACCCTGAAGGAGAGGCTATGGCTCAACAAGGGGCTATGCCATTATAGATAGATATAGCAAATTATGAGCTGGAATTGGGAATTTGTAACCATTTTTAATATTTCCAAAGTGTTCTTTTGTGTGAGTGTCTAAATTCGTTTTTGTTTGCCTATACATATTTTATTGCAGTCTTTGCAACTAATTTGATAAATTCCACATTTTGTTTTACTATCTGTGCTGTGAAAAACATAGAGCGTATTCATTTTAATTTTATTGGAAAGTTTTGTTGAACAGATTGAGAGTGTGTTGTGTGTTGACAGGATTAAATATCGGCCGCTGTACAAGGAACTGTCTGTTTGGCCGACTGTAAACATAAATTTTGAATCAGGTGGTTGTCCATTCAGTCCCCCAAAAGTATTAGAAAAGAGATCTACACAGAGGGCAGCGAAGAACAACAAAGATGCATCAAGAAGAATTCAGCCTGGCAAGGCCACGGCGGAGACGCCAAGGCAAGTCTTAATTGAAATACTTATATCCAGTCTTCTAATTATACTGCGGTTTCAAAGCCTTGCCAGCTTCATCTTCAGTAATATCTTGTCAGCTGATGTTGTGTCGATCAGAAGAACTACTTCTTCTTCCCTCTCTTGGTGGACTGATAAACCTCTGGATCCAATCAGAATCTGCGGGAATTTTGAAGTTGATAAGTTTTTCTTTCTTGTTTTTTTTAATGTGGATTTTTTTCCCAAACTGAGAGTTCTTTTTGTTTTCTCTTTGTCTAATTAGACTAGCTTTTGTATCAATTAGATGTTTTTCAGACCAAGCACGAGCAGCTACTGCTGATTTTTCCACTTCACCATTTTTGAACACTTAGAAATGTCAAATATTAATTTCATACAATTCAATGATGGATAAATCATATTTGAAGGAGGTCTGAGCGTATAATTTTTCTCTTCAAATATATGTTGAAGTGCTTGCTTGTGTGAAGTGATCTCACTACAGGCTTCAGGAGCCCTTGGGGTGTTAGGATGTTAAGGCTCCCACTTTTTCTGGACAATCGGCACTTGATGTTAGCCCTGCATGACAGCTGCTTTTACCCTCAGAAAAAGTGTCTGGTACTCATTTCCGTTAGAGGATGAGTCGAGCCCAGGGCCATAGTGGCGCCAGAAGGTTTGGGTCAGTTTAAAAATCCATAATCCCACCGGGACTTGAAACCTCAACCTTCCAGCTTGTAGGGTAATGCTTTAACCACTACCCTACAGCATGCTCCCAATAGAATCAAAAGGCAGTCTAATTAAACAAATAGAAAACAAAAAGAACTCACAGTTTGGGGAAAAATCCACATTAAAAAAACAAGGAAGAAAAATTTGTGAACTTTTAAATTCCTGTGGATTGTGATTGGATCCGAAAGTTTATCGGTCCACCAACAGAGGGAAGAAGTAGTAGTTCTTCTTATCGACATAACATCAGTTGGCGAGATATTACTGAAGATGAAGGTGCCAAGGCTTTGAAACTGGATATGAGGTGAGGTATGCAGTATTTTAATTTAATGTAAAGTCTCTTGATCTGTATATTAAATTTGGGAATTTTTAACCTTATGAGGTTCAATTCATAAGAATTAAATGAATCGTGATTTCTTCTTACCTAATTTTTTTTTTTAATTCCCTCGCGCCAAATGCTATGAAACTTTTGCTTCTATCTTTGCACATGGCGGCTTCTTATTTAAGAAAATATTTATTGGGAATTTAAACACTACTTTATGAAGCCAGTAGGACTTGTATTGATGTTTTTATTATTAATTTAACATTTCTCGCTGAAGGATAAATTATATTTGAAGAGAAAAATTTTCACTGACACCAAAACTCGAACCCGGAAGCAACATATATGAGAAAAATTTGTGTCTTGATTGCATCTTGCCTTGATAGGTCAGTTGGTAGAGCATTGACCCAGAAAGCCAAAGCTCCTGGGTTCGAGTCTCAGTCTGGGCGAAAATTTTTTAAACATATTGTAATCTCCAGCTCTACATGCTGCCATTATGTAAAGATGGAGGTATTGGGTTACAGTAGTAGTTAATATGAGTTGGATATGCACTGAGAATTAAATTAATGTTTTTAATACCTCACCTCATATCCTTTATTCTTCTAGACTGCAGTTTCAGAGCTTATCTCCATCATCAGTAGCCTCTCTTCGACTGCCAAGAAACGACAGAACACCATATTTAAATTAATATTGGGAAGTAAACATTATGAGATTGTATCATTAATAGTGAGTGGAGAACATATTTTTGACGACTCACCTCATATAATTTAAAATTTCTTTGATACCGACAGTTTCAGACAATATCTTGTCCCTCTTGAGTGGAAGCCATGACTGAAGAGGGACAAGATATTGTCTGAAACTGCCGGTATCAAAGAAATTTTAAATTATATGAGGTGAGTCATTAAAAATATGTTCTCCACTCACTATTAATGAGATAACACCACTCGACGAGAGGCTACTGATGATGGAGATATAGCTCCGAAACTGCAGTCTAGAAGAATAAAAGATATGAAGTGAGGCATGAAAAATATTAATTTAATTCTTAAATTAAACCTCAGTGTGTTTTTTTTCGCCTGTGAAAGTTAAATAGATATGCACTTGTGTGTGTGTGTGTGTGTATATATATATATATATATATATATATATATATATGCTCTACTCAACTCATATCTGTAGCTTTTTTGAACACGCTGAGTTTCGATGCCTTAGACATCATTGTCAATTCTTTCTAACTGTCAAAACAGCGGTTGGTGATCCTGTAGGTTGATTTCTGCTCCCTCTGTTGGCTGATCAATGACTTTGAAATTCCTGGGGGAAACAAAAAAATTGATTTGAAGTTGATCGGCCAGCCAACAGAGGGAGCAGAAATCAACCTACAGGATCACCAACTGCCATTTCGACAGTTAGAAAGAATTGACAATGATGCCTAAGAATTGAAACTCAGTGTTCAAAAAAGCTACAAATATAAGGTGAGACGTGCATATATATATTTGAAATGAACCTTATAGTGTTATAAGAATTATATGAATCGTGATTTCTTCTTACCTCATACTTCTATGTTTTTTAAACACAGCACTGCAGTATCAGTGACCATTGTCACCATCCTCAGCTGTTTTCACGACTGTCAATTTTTTCTTTTTCTGGTAATTATCCAAACTGCCATCTGGTGTTCTTTTGAAGGCATTATTTTCTAAACTGCCATCTGGTGTTCTTTTGAAGGAATCATTTTCTAAACTGCCATCTGTTGTACATCATTGTAATGATTCCTTCAAAAGAACACCAGATGGCAGTTTAGAAAATAATTCCTTCAAAAGACCACCAGATGGCAGTTTGGATAATTACCAGCAAAAGAAAAAGAAAAAATTGACAGTCGTGAAAAGAGCTGAGGATGGTGACAATGGTCGCTGATACTGCAGTGCTGTGTTTAAAAAACATAGAAGTATGAGGTAAGAAGAAATCACGATTCATTTAATTCTAATGAATTAAACCTCATAATGTTAAAAATTCCCAAATGTGTTATATAAAGTGATAATGTTACTTGCTTGAGATAGAGTAGTTGTTGTGTTGCAGAATGACAAAGTGTCGCGTGCGAGCACACAGGGCACATGAAGCTGCAGTAGCGCTGCAGAACTCTGGCTACTGTGAGATATGTCAGCAGACGTACGTGGATCAGAGAGCACATGTTGAGAGCGAACGCCACATCCAGTTTGTAAACAACAATAGCAACTTTGTGTCGCTGGACCAGCTCATCCACCAGGGGCCTGATATGGACACTTTCCTTAAACTCAACGGAGTTAATGAAATCAGGTACTCTTCCCTTATGTGTCTGTTTCACTATTAATATTAAATTTATCACTTCTCACCGAATGACAAATTAAATTTCAAGAGAAGAAGAATTATATTCATAGTTAAATAACATTATGAGGTTCTTAATTCATAAATTAATGAGTTATTTTTTAACATCTTACCTCATATTTTATGTTTCTTCAAACACGGGAACTAGTTTTCAAGAGCAGGATCTCTCTCATTTTCAACCAACATTATGACTACCGGATTTTCGTTGGATTAATGTTGCCATCTGGTGTTGATTTGATGAACTTTGAGATGTCACGTTCATCAGGAATCTCAAATTCATGGATCTAAATTTGTTCTTCTGAATATATATCTTCTCCCAAAAAGAAATTTGGACACTCACATTAAGGAACACTTCAGAAATATTAAAAATGGTGAAATTGAAAAATCAGCTATTGCAGCACATAGTTTATTGGAGAATCATAAAATTGAAAAAGAGCCCAACTTTTAAAACATTTGGAAAAACCTTCTCTCAAAAACTAGTTCCCGTGTTTGAAGAAACACAAAATATGAGGTAAGATGTTTAAAAAATGACTCATTAATTTACGGAAGAACCCAGGACCTTTGGCTTTCTAGGCCAATACTTTACTGACTGAGCTATCTGAGCAAGTTCTAGTCTAAACACAATTTTTTCTCTTATATACGCTGTTAATTCCCTGACTAAATGCTGTGTAACTTTTCCTTCTATCTTGCAAATGGCAGCTTCTTTATTAAGAATATATTTATTTGGGAATTTTACATTACATTATAAAGCCAGTACGGCTTCTTTCAATGTTTTTATTATTCATTTCATACATCCAATGATGGATGAATCATATTTGAAGAGAGAAACTATACGCTCGGACTGGGGTTTGCTCAGGTAGCTCAGTTGGTAGAGCATTGTCCTAGTAAGCCGAATGTCCTGGGTTCAAGCCCCAGTCTGAGCATATAATTTTTATCTTCAAATATGATTTATAAATAATATTTTCAAGCCAAATATAGTACAACAACACACACGAACTAGAACCCTCGGCTGGGGTGACTTTGTGCCACTTTTTAATAATTTTAGGCTCTCGTTTTTTTTATTTAATGTTAACAAATAAACTGTTAATATTTACAATTGATCTTCTTCTTCCTTCCAAGTATTAGGCCAAGGCCTGTTACGATCCTATAGAAAATTTTCCCTCCAGCGTATCATAGGACGGCCCAGTGATCTTCGTCCTCTTGGTATATAATTATAAACAGCTTTGGAGATCCGATTTGAACTCATTCTTTCTAGATGGTGTTTCCAATTTAGTTGGCACTGTTTAATATATTCCAAAATTGGCGTAGTCTTCAATTCTTTTAAGATATTGGTGTTCCTTTTCCGATCCCATCTGGTGTAACCCGCTGTTCTGTGCATGAATCTCATTTCACAAGCCGTTATTCTGCTTTCATGTTGTCTTTTTAGTGTCCATGCTTCACTGCCATAGGTCAACACTGGTGTAGCCAAAGTGTTATATAAACGTAATCTGGTGTTTTTTTGTACAAGGGATGGTTTCATAATTCAAAGTTAAAATTGGGAAACACATTATGAGGTTCTTAATTAATAAATTAGTGAGTCATTTTAACATCTTACCTCATATTTCATGTTTTATCAAACACGGTAACTATAGTGTTTGATAAAACATGAAATATGAGGTAAGATGTTAAAATGACTCATTAATTTATTAATGGTTTCATAACTTGATTAATAATTCTTAAACTTTTATTATAACTAGTAATTGATCAGATTGAAAAGAACCATGTGTTGTACAATTAATTTTTTTACGATATTTGTGTGTGAAATATTTAATTAAACATGTCACAATGTCACCCCATCAGGTGGCACATTAGGTAGGGTTACTTTATGCCTCCTGCAATATCAACACTATTCTAAATCAGAAGTTCATCTGACACAAAGTGTGTGTGAATTTGTGACAGGGAAAATAAAATATAACCTTTTTATGTTAAATTATTGTTACAACTAACCCCCAAACTTTGTGTAATTGAGTCCACGCTGGGATACTTTTACAGGTTGCTTAATTTTCATAATTACATCTTTCATCTTTGTGGTCAGGCCACTTCCACATGCATCATGTTGATCCATGGATGTGACACTTCCAGGAAAGAATTCTCCCTCGTGTTGTACAATGACATAATCACCAACTGACATTTCTTTTGGATTTAGTGCAGATACTGCTTGCTTGTTTACTTAGTCTTCACTGTCACAAGTTTCCTGATGATTTATTTAACTTTCACAGGTAAAGAACACTATGAGATTTAATTTAAGAATTAAATTAATGTTTTTATTACCTCACCTCATATCCTTTTTCTTCTATACTGCAGTTTCGGAGCTTATCTCCATTATCAGTAGCCTCTGGTCGACCGGTGTTATGTCGTTTGTTGGCAGTTTTTTTCTTACTTCTATCGGTGGACCGATGAACCTCTGGATCAGGTCAAAATTTGTGGGAGTTTCGAAATTCATGAGTTTATCTTGTTTTTTTATGTGGATTTTTTCCCAGACTGTGAGTTCTTTTTGTTTATCTGTGTGTTTGATTAGGCTCGCTTTTGTATTGATTAAATGCTTTTTTTCCCCTGATGTACACTATCATCATGACAGCTGCTGTCAGGATCTATAATTTTTACTTTTTTGTTTCTTTTGCCAGAGGTTGATGGTCTTGCGTGATGCATCTCTAATGCACTTCCATTACTTTTCCCAACTGCTTGTGTTGCTTCTAGGTCCTCTACTGAGATACTTTTTCCTGGTGCCCACGTCGAGACGTTACCCCTTTCTTGCAGTTTGTGGCCTGATGACATCTTCTCGTTGACTCTTTAGATGTAGAATGAATGTACTTCCATCTAGCTCACGAATGTTATCTGTGGCACATTCTGCACCTGGTAAGCGAGAAAGTACAGCATCTTTATCCAAAGGATACATTCTGCACTTCTTGCAGCCAGCACGTAGATCCAGACAGTCAATCAGTGAAGCTATGGAAATTGATCCTGTGGCACTGTTATACATCTGGATCCACGTGATGACACCTTCCATGCCTGTTTCATAGACCGGAAGTAAGCGACATCTAAGGGCTGAAGTAGCTGCATTGAATTAGGGGGAAAAGCAATGAAGGAGATATTGTAGAACTTGATTGTCCCCTATCAGTACCTTTCTCCCTTCAAGTTTCTTCAATATAGGCAACGTAAGAGTGACAAACCAGTCTTCAAAGCACTCATAATGAAACCACCTTGATTTGGTTCGATTATACCTAGCACCTTGCTCTGTCCAGGTGGACTACAGTTTTTCAGATTTGTATACAATGTAAGGAGGTACAATTTCTCCTTCTGTATTTCCACACGCTTTGGATGTGTTGCATATACACCTCATGTTTAGCTATGATCATTTTCTTCCCTGGATCATCGACAAGATTTGTTTCATCATGGTCCCATATGTTTGGTGCTGGCACTCCAAGTGATGGAAACATTGAGTAACAATATCCCTATCAACTGCTGCTCAATTTCTAGAAATATTTTGGGCAAAACGATTGCTAAGCATGTTTTTATGACGACTCAAAATGATCTTGCCCAATCCTTTCCCGGTAAATTTTCTTTAAAACAAAGTTTGCAGCCCTGGTGATCCAAATATGCCTTGACAATACATCTTAATCAAATAGAGAGCAAGGAAAGCCATATTCAGATAAGGCAATTGCAAGGCTTCTTCCTCATTAGTAAATACCTTTGTTCCGCATACTGGAGCAGCATGCTTATTGTGTCATTTTGACATCGGTGTGTTTCTGTGAATGTCATATTTCTTTGCAGCAGAACGTATTGATAAAATATTGGATCTGATGTCCTTCAGAGCATTTTCTAATGTAGAATCATCATATTTACGGTACATATGGGTTCCTGCCTTGCTTTCATATGTTCTTGGCGTCTTAATCTACCACTGATAACCTGTAATTAAAAAAAATATATATTGCTTAGTAAACTGTTAAAATTCTACTTAATTATTTTTTAATTATTATTATTAAAAATTAAACCATTGCAATACAAAACATCTCAACAATACAGAGTGATTAAGAAATATGGCTATACGTTTGATCGCATTTTGTGTTGAAAATATTATTATTAAAGGAAATATGTTATCATTGGAAAGGGAATCCTTCAAATTACAACAATAGAACAAAACAAAACTAATCACTGTTCACGTGCAGCTTTAGCGGGTTGATTTTTGTGGGCTAGTGTCGAACGCCTCCACAATTCTCTTCGTTGTTTCCGTGCTAATACGAGGCCTTCCAGGAGGCTTGATTTTCTGCATTCTTCCCGTTTCCAGCAGTCGTTTTCTCCACTTCCCCACAGTCAACGGCTGCAATGCTATGTTAAACTCACGTCTTGCGGCCCACGATCATTAGCATACATTATTGCCCATGCAACAATTGTAATTTGCTGTTGCATATTCAACGTCATTTTGACTAATGGCATAAGTTCTACACTGTTTTGTTTTATACCATTGTTGTAATTTGAATAATTGCCTTTCCAACGGTAATTTCATATTTCCTGTAATGGTAATATTTTCATCACACAACGCGATCAAACATATAGCCATATTTATGATCACTCTGTATGTTTGCATGAAAATTAAACACATGGCACAAAGTCACCCCCATTCCAACACATGTAAGTTCTTATATCATTTAAAGAAAAGTCACAATTGCCTCACAGCTCTCATTTTAGCAAATACAATATACTTACTTTTATTTTGAAGAACTAAGTTGTTCACCACAATCCAGTCGAAATTATACAGACTTGACAAACCAACACAATGACACCAACTGTAAAGGAGAAAGTGATTCATAGCATTATCACCAGTCCTTATGCCATCTTGTGACAGTTTTAAACACTATTTCTTGATGGTTCTCTTATGAAGTGCATGAGTGGCACAAAGTCACCCCAATCGATGGAATTTATAAAACGCTGGCCAGACCCATATGTTATGGCAGTGAGGCGTGGACAATTCGCAGTATAGATGAACAGAGACTAACTGCGGCAGAAATGAAATTTCTGAGACTTACTGCAGGTTACTCAAGAACAGACCATGAAAGGAATTCTGAGATTCTCAAAGAATTACAAACAGAATCAATCATGGAATATGTACAAAAATACAGAAACAACTGGAAATCTCACGTAAGAAGAATGAGCAGAACAAGAATACCACGTCAAATCTTAAATTACCAGCCACCAGGCAAGAGATCTTTTGGCAGACCCTTCAAACGTTGGATTGAGACCATAACAGACCACTAGTTCTATCACATGAAAGCAAGAAGAAAAAGAAGAAGAAATATGATTTATCCATCATTGAGATGTATGAAAAGAATAATAAAAACTTGAGAAAATTATATGTCTGAATCAGGAATTGAGCCCAATGGGTAGATTTCTGAACCACGACCCTGGTTTTCTGATTTTTTAATGTTTCCATAACAACCATAAAAAGTGAAAATTTACGCCTGTTAATTACAAAAACATGTCTGAATCATGGCTATGGTTTCATAACAGCTTCTGTGAATTTACAGTCATTTTTATAAATTTTATGGAAGCATTAAAAAATTGAAAAAAAGCGGGGTCTTAGTTTTAGACAGTTGAGAAATCCACTCATTGTCTCTGGTTCCGTACACTAGCGCTCTTCCATCTGAGTTATTAGGTTATTAGATTTTTCTCTATACCGAGCACGCGGGAGTGTTAATTCCCTTCTGTAAGAAGCCACTAGATGGTGTTCTAACTAATTAACCCACTGGCACTACCGAACCCGTAGGTTCATGACCACACGGACATTAGCTCTCTATACTTTCCTATCCTGAGCTAATGTTTCCCAATCATTCTCTGTATAATCTACTTCTCTCAAATAATAGTTAATGTTATTCTCCCACCTCATTCCTGGTCTACCAACTGGGCGTTTTCTCTCTAGTTTTCCTACAACAAGCTTCCATGCACATCTTACATTCCCCATTTGTGCCACATGTCCTGCCCAATGCAGTCTACGAAAGTTAATTGTTCTTATTATATCTGGCTTCCTATAAAGAACATGTAGTTCACTGTTATGTAGTCTTCTCCATTCACCTGTCTGTTCATCTCTCTTTGGTCCAAAAATTTTCCTAAGAACTTTATTCTCAAATACTTGTAATCTCCTTTCCTGCCTTAAAGTAAGAGTCCATGTTTCACATCCATATAATATAACTGGTAGAATAACAGTTCTATATATTTTCAGTTCGTTTTTTTGAAAGGAGTTGGGACGGCAAGAGTCCCTTAATGCATAATAGCATACATTTTCAGAATTGAGCCTATGTTTAATTTCTTTATGCATTTCATTCCTATTTGTGATTATTGTTCCTAGGTATTTGAATTCAGCCACTTCCTCAAAATTTCCCTCATTTGTCATTAGCTGCCCATTTCCATTATGTAATGTATTTCTGTGTGTGACCATATATTTAGTTTTATTGATATTTACTTCCAGTCCCAATTTCTTAGTGTTACTCAATAGTGTGTGCGTGTTTGCATTTAGTATCTCCTCTCTATCGTCCAATAGTATTACGTCATCAGCATAAACCAACACAATTCATTTAATTCTTATTAATTGAACCTCATAATGTTAAAAATTCCCAAATTTAATATATAAATAAACTGACCATTGAGTTGTAGGCCCTCTTCATCACTAGATGCTGTAGTGTAACAAATGTTCATTGCTTTCTGGTGCACAGGAATCGTATTAGTATAGGGAAAAACATCTGTGAATAAATTGGATCCTAACAGCTCAGATGGAAGAGCATTGGTATTCAGAACAGGGTTCAACATCACATGAACATTTAAGGTTTAGCCTGTTCCTGTTTCCTCCAGATGGGTCTGCAGTCAGTGGTCGTCCAATATCTTGTTTACCTCTCGATTTGTAGTTTAAAGCCTGCCAAGTGATTCTGCCCTTGGTTATTTTTCTTACATACTGTAGCCAATTTTATTGGTATTTTTTAATTTCTTGCACTATATTTATTGCATTAAGTTTTTGCCTCATAAATTCACCTCTTATGAGACCAGTTCATGTCCTTCCTGTATTAGACAACAATAGTCGGTTTGGATCTAGCAGAAACTTACAATTGTCCTAGAAATGATGAAAATATGTGTAAATGTAAGATTTAAATTAAAATTCTCTATACCTTACCTCATATCCAGTCTTTTAATTATACCAGTTTCAAAATCTAGGTGGCTTCATCTTCAATAATATGTCGACTAGATAATATTGAAGATGAAGCCACCTAGGTCTTGAAACACTGGACATGAGGTGAGGAATAAAGAATTTTAATTTAAACGTGATGGTGATTTTTCCTATAAGAGTTCAATGTGTTGCAATAATTTTATACAAACATTGGAGTTAACCAGAAACTGTTTATAAGAGAGGGGAGGGGATGTGTAATATTACGGAATTACATTTACGTAAAGTAAAAAAATGTTACATGATTGTTTCAGTGTTGAATAAAATTTAGTTTAATTGTCGAAGCAGAAAGGACGTACATATAAATATTTTTACTGTACCAAGGTTTACCACTCATGAGCGTCGTCTGATCGGCTCCAGATGACACCTTGGTTCAAGCGTTCAGTAGCGTCTTCTCAACGTTTTGGTAGGTATGTCCGTGATAATATTTAACAACTAACAATGATTAAGGAGTAAATTAATATAACACAGTGAACCTCTTGTTATTAATGGAAAAGAAAAAATTCCTGAACATGGACTTGAACCCCGGACTCTATAGCTTAATGCACTGATGCTTTATCATTTGATCTATCCAGGCCACCACCCTTCCAAGCATGAATCTCTGCTAAAACAAGAGAGAAAAATTTGTGCTTGGCATGGAGATGGCTTGGGTAGCTGAAGGTCCGGGATTCATGCCCGGTTCAGGCAGAAATTCTTCTCTTCACCATTAATTACAATAATGAAAGATATTTATTTACGATCCTTAAATGCTGTTTGTTGTTAAATATTTTGTTGTGTATTTAACAGATCTTTGTTCTTGTGTTGTCATAGCAACATGTTCAACCTTGACAACAGCCAATCACTGCATGACTTTTGCTAAATCATAATATTTAGAAAATTCTCCAAAATACTCGCATGTGGTTTCAGTTCAGATTTTTGTTTGCTGAATTTATTCACAGTACAGTCTAATTAGTTGATTACCATAAGTAACGCCACGAGTGATTTCCAAATTTATCTAGATAATTTAGAAATCAAGAGTGGCATTTGTTAGGACTATTTAATGAATAAAATTGAGTTGTTTACACACAAATCATTATTTAAATATAGTTATTTTAAAATATTTATATATTTAATGTAAACAGCAATGTTTGAAAACAAATGAGAAATCTTAGGTTATGTTTCATTTGTTCATCACTGCAACTTGATCATACTATTTATGGCCAAAATAGGATTGCAATGTTGTAAGAATGCACCCTTCTGGAGAAAAAATTAAACACATCAAACTGTATATTATAACCAACATTATAGGTTATTAATTAATTTTTTAGGAAACGACTCAATAAAATCAGTATTTAAAAACACACTTATTGAACACACAATTATCAAATGTGTAGGTCGAAGGAATCTGTTCATTATTAGCTATATTCAATGTATTTGAGTAGTCAGCCACTGTAAAATAATGCTCTGACCTGTTCAGAATATTAAAAAAGAGGAGCTTTCTTTATTTTGGTGATCAAAATTTGATGATAATCGAGGTGAAACATGACTGTGTTTGGTTGTAAAACAAAATTCATTCAAAGTGATTGGTCATTGACTCCCATTTGGGGCATGAGTTAAATAGTCATAGATATTATATGGGGCATCAGCTTTCTAAATTCAGATTGTAAAATATTTTCTATGAAAAAAAAATCACTGAACAAAATGGTTTCTGAAAAGGAAGATCTTGTTGTGATAGTTATCTTATTACGAGAAGCACATTGTCAGCATTCATTGATTTTATAAAAACATTTGACAAAGTTCTAGAGAATTTATACCACGTTAATGTACATGAACAAATCATTTATAATTTATATAAACAAAATAAAATAAATATTTGAAGGGAAAAATTAAATGCCCAGACTAGGGTTTCAACCCAGGACCTTTAGCTTTCTAGGCCAATGCTCTACCACTGAGCTACCTGAGAACTCCAATCTAAACACAAATTTTTCTCTTGTACATTGTTAATTCCCGATCACTGAATGCTTTGAGCATTTGCTCAATCTCACAAATGGCGGCTTCTTATTTAAGAAGACATTTATTGGGAATTTAACACTACTTTATAAAGCCAGTAGGACTTCTTTTGATGTTTCTATTATTAAATTAACACTTCTCACAGAAGGAAAAATTATATTTCAAGAGAAAAAAAAAATGCTCAGACTGGGGTTTGAACCCAGGACCTTTGGCTTTCTAGACCAATGCTCTACCATAAATGAAATTTGCACAAGAACTGATCAAACTGGACCAGGCTTATCTTATGTAGACATCTGGAGGCAGAGTAATGCAGCTGGAATTTAAGTACTCAACCTGTGAAAGACCAACTTAAAAGCTAATGCAATTTAAGCACTCTAACCTCTGAAAGTGGAAGAATGCAACACCCAAAAATAAATAGTAAGTTCTGAAATTCTGAAGTATATGTGTACAGTTAATTAGTACTTACTCTATGTTGGCTGCACTGGAACATGTCTTTGTTGTTGCTTAGAATATTCGTTAAAATCAATATGGCTGCCACGTCTTCATGTATGTAGTTGATCATATAAATGGTGGGAAATAATTTGACAAATGAAACCCTAAGAATAAAATTTGACAGGAGTTTATGAAGGAATTTAAAAAGTTGCATCACAGGTTGTAAAGAACAGCCTAATTTATTATAGAAATATCCGTAGGCCTACGTAAATGACAGTCTCCATATTCAGTTATTTCTTTTTAACTATTGTATCTTACTTTGTAATTACAGGTATTTTTGTTTTTACAATTTTATTTTAGAAATTAATATGTCCATTAGTCAGCAGCTGTCTGCTATAATCAGCTCAGGCAAGGTAGAAATGCTTTGGAAAGCATTGAAAACAAGTTTTTTGTTGCCAACTTAGTCAGAAAAAAATGAGTCGAGATTTATACATCATTGGTGAGCATCTCACTAATTTGATAATTGAAATGTTCTCATGGAAAACTCAGCTCATCATGACTGGAATAAATTGAGAAGAGACAAATGTCTTTGCATGCAACCATTAGGAAAGGTAAAGTACAGTTTTTCGATCTCTCAGGTTCACGTCATAACGGCGTAGAGATTTTTAAACTGGGCTAAACCTTCTGAGAGCATCATGGCTGTGTGGTTGAAGTAAGTACCGACATGTTCTGGAAACCTCCCACCACCCTCCACACAAGAACAAAGATCTGTGAATCAATTGCTTTGTTATAATTTTAAATTAATTGTAATGTGTACTGTAAGTGAATGTGGGATTAAGGAGCACCGCTTTACTGTTCACATCTGCATGCGCGCACCAGTCTCTACACTTCTTTTCTTGTAGACTCCGGCCGTGAAAGTCAATATACTTCTTTTCATTTCTGGCAATAACGCGAATTTTGTTACATTCAAACTTCTTTCCCTGTGAAAGTTAAATATATATATGACATTGTCTTCAATTGTTTTCTCAAATCAAGGTGTTTTTAAGTGAGATTGTTTTTGCAACAACCTCGACAGTTGTGTGTGTTTGTGTTGGTTTGGGTCACCTCTTCTGTAAATGTGTCTCTCTGTAGGCCATAGTCTTGAGGCTTGTAGTTCCCCAACGTTTCACTAGAGAGTGCATCCGGCATCCTCAAAGGTTGTCTTGAGACTTGCCTGCCCTATTTATACAGTTAACTGTGATGGGTTCTTTATGCAGTCTGTTGTATCTGCCTTCTGAAAGGTTGGACAAAATTGTCAGTCTCAAGATAACCCTTGAGGATGCTGGACGTAGTCTCTGGTGAAATGTCGGGGAACTTGAAGCCTCAAGACCACAGCCAACAGCCTGGAAATCTTCTTCAAGATACTAACTCCGGTCGTGAAAGCCCAAGTCAATATATGTTTTTCTGTGTTTGTCATGTTTTGGGATCTGCACTTGGTACACATATGTGGTGTGTGTTTACATTGTGTACAGAACTAACCCATTGGCACCATTAGACCTGGAGGATCATGGTCATGTGGACATCCATAGTTAAATATGGGAAATAACATTATGAGGTTCCTAATTCATGAATGAATAAGTCATTTTTATATGTTTTATTATTAATTTAACACTTCTTACTGAAGGATAAATTATATTTAAAGAGAAAAATTATACGCTCACACTGGGGTTTGAACCCAGGACCTTCGGCTTTCTAGGCCAATGCTGTACCACTGAGCTACCTGAGAACTCCATTCTAAACCAGATTTTTCTCTTATACATTGTTAATTCTCGATCACCAAATGCTACGAGCATTAGCTCAATATGCAAATGGTGGCTTCTTAGTTAAGAAGACATTTATTGGGAATTTAAACACTACTTTATGAAGCCAGTAGGGCTTCTTTCAGTGTTTTGCGTTTAGATAGGAGTTTCTCAGGTAGCTCAATGGTACAGCATTGCCCTGGAAAACCAAAGGTCCTGGGTTCAAACCCCGATCTGAGTGTATAATTTTTTTCTTCAAATACATTTTTTATTATATTTGAAAAGAAAAATATACGCCGAGACTAGGGTTTGAACCCAGGACCTTTGACTTTCTATGTCAATGCTCTATCCAAGTGAGCTACCTAGGCCTACAGCATTGCATAGAAAGTCAAAGGTACTGGGTTCAAACCCCAGTCTAGGCATATATTTTTCTTTTCAAATATAATTTGTCCATCATTAAGATGTTTAAAAACGAATAATATGAACATTTTTTATATCTTACCTCATAGTTGTTTTCTTAAACATGGGAACTGCAGTTTTCAAGAGGAAACAGGCTTGTCGGGTTGTTGGTTGAAAATGGGAGGGAGTTTCCTGCAGTTCCCATGTTTAAGAAAACATAAACTATGAGGTAAGGTATAAAAAATTACTCATTTATTCATGAACATCCATATATCAGCAATTGTTTTCCAATCACTCCCTGTATAATTGACCTCCCTGTTAATGTTATTGTCCCACCACATTCTACCGGACATTTTCCTTCTGGTTTTCCTACAAAGGGTTTCTATGCCCCTCTTTCACTTCCCATTCATGGCACATGTCCAGCCCAACACAGTCTATGAGACATAAAGATCATCTAACCACTTTTTTTTATTAGGAATATTCCACAATACAGTGTTTCTCCTTCAACCCAAAGTGATTTGTCACCACCAGAGGTTCCTGTCTCAAGCATCTTCTTCCCTCAAATCTATAGCTTCCAGACTTCTTCTCACTCCATCTATCCAGAGTTCCTTAGGTCTGCCTGTTCCACTTCTTCCATTAGCTTTCCAATTAAGGATCTTCTTTGGTAACCACTCAATTCTCAAATACTCGTAATCCTTTTTCCTCCCTTAAAGTGCTATATTTCACATCCATGTAAGATAACTGGAAGAATCAACAGTTTTGTATATTTTTAGTCGAGTGTGAAGTTGGGACGACAAGAGTCCCTGTAATGAATACAAGCATGCTTTTCTAGAATTGAGCCTGTGTTTAATTTGTTTGTGCACCTCATTCCTGGTTGTGATTATTGTTCCTTATGTTATATATTTCTCGGGTGGGTGTGTAAACAGTGAAAAATGAGTTATCTACATGCTATCTGCTCTTAAAGTGATCCTCTTCAAAACAAAACCATGTGACCTGCTCGCTTTTCATTGGTTATGGACACCGACATACGATGTAGAAGCAATAAGTATGCGGAAAAGTAGTTCCCTTCATTAAATTAAAAATACATCCTCTAAATATACTTGTTACTCTTGGTGAATGAAAATAATAATATTCAAAACATAGAAAATATTCTAAAATACAGGGTGGACCGCTCGAATGGACCTAATTTCAATTGCTTGTTACTGGCAAACGGTTGAAGATAGAAACTTAAAACAACGTTCATAGTACAGAAAAACTCACCAAGTTTCGAATCCTGTCGGTAGATGGCACAAAGATACGTTTCTCGTTCTTAGATTTAATTGTTTGTGAAAATGGCGACTCCGCAGATGAAATCACAAGCTGTTTTGTGGTATGCGGAGTTTAAATCAATCATTAGAGTTCAAAGGGAGTTCCGGCGTGTGTTTAACCGTGATGCTCCAACTGCTAGAAGCATAAAGAAGTGGCGTGATACATTATTAGCTACAGGATCTGTGTTGAAGAAGCATGGTGGTGGTCGCAGAGCATCCGATGAAATGGTAGCAAATGTTCAAGCCGCATTTGAGCGAAGCCCCCGGAAGTCATTAAGAAGAGCTTCGCGGGAACTTCAAATACCAAAATCGACATTACAGCGGATTGTCCACAAACGCCTCAAACTGCACGCATATAAAGTGCAGTTAGTGCAACGTCTGGAGCCGAATGACATGCCGAAACGAGTGGAATTCGCCAATACGATGCTGGACCGTCTCGGCGCTGATCCTGACTTCATGACCAAGATTTTCTTCTCGGACGAAGCCACTTTCCATTTGTCAGGCAAGGTAAACCGGCATAATGTGCGGATCTGGCGATCGGAGAATCCTCACGCTATTCAAGAGCATGTTCGTGATAGTCCGAAGATGAATGTTTGGTGCAGTTTGTCACATAATAAGGTCATTGGACCGTTTTCCTTCGCCGAGAAAACTGTTCGTGGTACCACATATCTTGACATGCTGGAGCAGTTCTTCTTTCCACAAATTGAACAACTGCAGCCTAACATCGTTTTCCAGCAAGATGGTGCTCCTCCCCACTGGTCCAATGAAGTTCGTACGACTTTGGACAACATTTTCCCTGGCCGTTGGATTGGTAGGGGAGGACCAATCGCGTGGCCCCCGAGATCTCCCGATTTAACACCACTGGATTTCTTTCTCTGGGGCTATGTCAAAGATAAAGTTTATACCACCCCAGTCAAAGACCTTCGTGATCTTCGTGAGCGCATCATAGAGGCTATTGAGAACATTCCAGAAGACATACTCCAACGTACTTGGCAAGAAATTGTTCATCGCTTTGATATCGTCACAGTGACTGCTGGGGCTCATATAGAGATGTGGTTATCTGGATATCAAAACTTGGTGAGTTTTTCTGTAATATGAACGTTGTTTTAAGTTTCTATCTTCAACCGTTTGCCAGTAACAAGCAATTGAAATTAGGTCCATTCGAGCGGTCCACCCTGTACAGTGTGTCCCAAATTGATGTATACACTCTTAGAAACATTATTTCTCAGCAACAAAATGAGACAGAAATACAATTTTTGTTGGTTCGAAAAACATTTAATTGAATCAAAAGCCAGTCTAATTAAACAAATAGACAAACAAAAAAGGAACTTATGGTTTGGGAAAAGATCCACATTCAGAAAAACAAAGGAAAACTTATGAACTTCGAAATTCCCCAAATTGTGACCTGATCCAGAGGTTCATCGGTCCACCAACAGAGGGAAGAAGAAGAGTTTCTTCCAATCAACATAACATCAGTCGTCAAAAAAGTGGCTGGAGATAAGACCGTTATGGTCTCGAAATCGCAATCTACTAGAAGATTTATATGAGGAGAGGTAAGAAACATTTAATTTCACCATAAATTAAACCCATATAAAAGTTAAATATATATCACATGTTTTATGTACTTGACACATGCTCCCTGTCAATTGTGGTGCGAATGGTGGAAGGATACAATTGGTGTTTGTTTATGTTAAGGTCACTCCAAGAGCGGTTAAGGTGTAGCTAGAAAAAAGTGACTTCTTTTTTCTGTCTAATAAAAAACTAAATATTAATATTGTAGGTCAGACCTCATAGTGACAGTATATTTCATGGTAACTCATAATTTTGTATTCTTGATGTGTGAAAAGATAAAATGGGGATGGAGTTAACTCTCTTTATACACCCACTCATTATTTAATGTACTGTAATAGTATGTACAATGCGAGGTTGGGGAGTGGTTTTTAATTACTGAGATTCTCTAAAACACTTCACAAACATGTATTGTACATTATTTTTTGCACGATGGTGTTTTCAAAATAATAAATAATAGTAAAATAATGACATCTTTGTTGGAAATATTTGCATTCATTATAAACTGACAGATGTTAGCACTCTGGCTAATGTATATACAATAAATGCTCAAAATAATTTAGTTGACACTACAGCAGGCCATGACACCAGTCAGGGGTAAAATGGCAGCAAGTGTAAATTTATTGTTTCAAATAAAGTTCAGTACATTTAAAATGCAGTGATTTATTTTGTATATACATTGTACGTAGTATACATAAAGGGCAGTGGTTTTACTCCAGCCCTAGGTAGGTAATTTCTAATATTACAGTATAGTTATTTACTTATTTATAGGTTGGCAGTCCTGAAATTTAGGAAATTGAACTTTCAATCATGGTTGCCATTCCTATAAGTACTTCACTCTCGTGCAAAAAATATATTTAATGGGTAGGATTTCTTGTTGCTTCTCAATATTTGAGAGATTCAGGTGTAAAACATGGTAACTGACATTTTGAAGTTATTTGTGTCAATGACCAACTTTTTTTTTTTTTTTCAATTGCCTCAGGTTGTCATTTTGGCCTTTCTGGTGTTCTCTCCTGACATGGCATACTTGTAACCCATTTCTGAGGTTGGGGCGCCAATATGAGAGTTGATGATGCGTGTGGAGAGGCCTTAAACTAAACTTAATCTAATTAGGTGAATATGATATTGATGGTAATGACGGGCAGATGGTGTTCGGGGACCGTTTGGGCCTTAAAGTTTCCTCACATTTAACTTACAGGTGAGGAAAAACCCCGAAAAAGAAACCTCACCCAGAAAACTAGTCACGACCGAGGATCGAACCCAGGCCCGCTGCGTGACAAGGCAGCACGCTACCTTGAGACCACAGCGGTGGACAAGACCAAATTGTACGTACAGTACTTCTGCCATCTGTTGACATATTAAAAAAAAACTACTGAATTACTCTCAGAATACAAGATTCTGTATATGGCCGCAGTGGTCTGGTGGTTATCTACCTTGTCTCTGGTCCTGAGGTTTAAACTTAGCTGGCCTCGATGGAAAAATCCAATTCCTCCGGTAGGGAATTTAAGACGTGTCCTGAGTCTGAAGATTTCATAAAAGAACTTGAACCCTGCACAATTTAACCCATTCACCTCAGAAGACAACACACTCATCGACTGTTAAATTGCCTTCAACTCATAAGACGAGGTTCACTCGCTTAAGTCTGCTGTTATTCATGCTTCATTACGTGCATCCAGTCATGGCTGATGACACAAATCTTGTCTTTCGTGTTTAGCCTTTCTTGGTTAATTCTTGTTTTTTTTTTACTCTGATGGTGTTAGAGCATTCGAGGCCTAGCAGATCTTTTCCTACTTTAATTCCTACAACCTCGTGGGCACTCACCTTGTTATTAGGTAAACAAGGAACTAAAAACAAATGTACATATGTACATCAATGCAGCTTGTACACAATATGGATTGTTCTAAAGCGAAACAAACACAAATAAGCAATGGATTTGTTTCATCAGCTATACATAATGAAGAAAGAATGAAAGTCACACTAGGGGAACATGCATGTTCCAAACAATCAATATCTCATTAAATTAATATTAAGAAGCTAAAGCTGTTACTATGATAGAAATAAGTAAATTAATGTACACAACTAAATTATTGTAATCAATGGTAAAAAGAAACATTTTTGCCTGAACCGGGAATTTTTCTGCTTACCAGTAATTTGTGTTCATTAATTTACTTATTTCTATCACAGTAATAGCTTTAGCTTCTTAATATTAATTTAATAAATAATGCTATAGCTGTGTGGATCCGTTCTTAATGTTGTTGTTTTCAAATGCTGGCCCTTGGCAACGAAGCGATTAACGTTCTTGCTCTCCAATATTTCTCTATGGTGGATCCAACAGGTAATACCTCACAGGTTTGTAGATGTTCTTCGTTCATTTCTTCATCTTTGTTGCATAGAGGACAATTTGGATTCGTGTGGATTCCTATTTTATATAAATGTTTGGCCAAATAGTCATGTTCTGTAAGCAGTCTAAATTTTGCTACTGTAACAATATCTGGCTTCTTTACTAAAATATTCCATTTTTTGTCTTTGGCTTTATTACACAGGTATTGGTTTTGTTTGATTTTATATTTGTTTTTAATTATTCTTTTTATGGATGCAAAAGGTAAGCTTTTAGTAGTATTCTGAATTAAATTGGAGTCTTTTTTGGCAAGAAAATCAGCAGTGTCATTTCCAGCAATTCCACAATGTGCAGGTATCCATTGCAATTGAATTCTTTTCTGCAGTTTTTGAAGTTGTTGAATCATTTTGTAGCACTCTTTAATTTGTATTGACTTCATTTTGTGTAAATTTATTGCATATATTGCTGCCTTAGAATCAGAGAGCATGACAGCATTTTGAAATTTATTTATTCTGTATAGTAATTGTTGGAGTGAAATATGAATAGCCGTTACTTCTGCATTAAAATTTGTTGTGTGGTATCCTGCTGGTTGATAAAATGAAAATAATGCACATGTAATTCCTGGTCCTGAGTTGTTATCAATAATAGATCTTAATGTAGAAGTCATTCATTGTGTATTTGTGAATACATTGAATGTGGGACCAAGAGAGTAAGGTAAAGGAACGATTTATGCTTGGGTGGGAATGAAGCCTGAATTAGCTCAGTGGTCAGAGCATCAGCATGGAAAGCCGAAGTTCAGGGTTCAATTCCTAGTTCAGGCTAGAATTTTTCTCTTTACTACTGATTACAATTAATATCTCATTTGAGCCCAAATGTCAGTTACCATGTTTTACATGCATATGTGATATATGTGGAAAGTGTGCAGTGGTGGTAGGAAGTGACGTGTTTGTGTTCCAGTGATTGTGAATCTGAAGTGAGTGGGAACTGTCGCAGGTCTCTACGCAGTGTTGTCAAGTTGCATTCTCTGACTTTGGACACAAACGCTCCAGTCAAAGCAAGTTCAGGAGGCAACAAGACCCCTGAAGAAGGAAGCAAAATGCTGCTGCAACAGAAAGAAAGTTTGGAGGTGAGACATGTCCTATCCAAACACCAATAACATTTATTATTATGAGTCACTATGTAACTGATATTGTTGATGTGCAGTCTTGGTTACTATGTAAATAGAAGAAATCTCATTACTTTAAAAATGACCAAATGCACTATAGTGCAGCCACAGTCTACAGCTCTGAAGTTTTGCCAATATGGATATTCAGAGGGAGGGGCCGCTTTATGTACCACACGGAATATTAAATCATAGCACTTTCTGTTTATCCAGAACGTAAATATTACAAATAAATGCTTGTTTTATTACGCAAAATTGAAAATGAAACAAAAATATGAGATTTCTCATTTGTTGCTACGAAACACACTATTCTCGAAAATATTCACAATTCTAATAAATTCACGAAGAAACAATTCTACGCATCACTTCAAAACTATGTTAAATGCATAAAGAACATAATTTTTTATTTGAAAAAAAAAACCCTTCTCATGTATCGTTAAATAAAAAATCTTACCTTCATTTTGTGCCTCATCACTGGTGTCGCTGCTGTCTGCATTTAATGTAATTGTCAATTGTTCAAGAATCCCATCAGCCTCCCTTGCCTGCTGCATGGCGTATTAAAGTCAGATGGACACTTTTCTGGAAGAATTCACGATTCATTTAATTCTTATTAATAAAACATTTTTAGGTTCTAAAATTAAGAATGCAACACAGATTAGTATAATATTTATGTAAATATAACATTATTTATTTTAAATTTAAAATTAAGACATATAAAATAAAGGTAATATTGCTAGATCCCATATAAAGTATTGAGAAATGTTTTTCTAATTTATATTATAAAAAAATATTTAAGTGATTATTAAATTAATTTTACAGCTATACTGTGTTGCAATCTTAACTTTTAGGACATGAAAATGCACTCCCTAGTGATGATAATGAATTATCTACAACTTGATTAATAATAAACACAACATACAGTTGACAAGCAAAGAACAAAAAAAAATATTAAGATAATAATATTCTTCTTCTTCTTGCAAGTGCAGGTCATAGGGCTGCTATCTTACCGCTGCGGGAGTTGATTATAGTCATCTTCTCGAGACGCCTCTTGAGCTAAGTCTGCCCATGATAAGCCGTCCAATCTGGTCAGCTGCTCCTTTTCACTGGTTGGTTTACCCCAGGTATTTGATTTCCCTGGTACCTGACATATCTGCCGAGCTTCCCCCTATCCACCACCTGGCGAGGGGCCCGATGGAGGTCCCGCTACCCTCATGAGAAAGATAATAATCCATATCCACCTGTAGTTGAATTCTGCCCAAAGGGCAGGTCCTTCACTGCATTTTCATCCTATGCTCCTGCAGCTTTACTAGGGAATTGTAGGTGACGGTTGCGTCCCCGTTGATTTCCACCACTGGTGAAGGATGATGATTGATGGCCCATATGATTTTGGGGACCGTTTGGGCTTAAAAGTTTTCCTGACCATTTGTTCTTACAGGTGAGGGAAAAACCCGATTAAAAAACCCTCACCCAGAAAAACTGCCCCGACAGGGGACTCAAACCCGGGCCCTGCTGCGTGACAAGGCAGAACACTACCTTGAGACCACAGCGGTGGACTTAAGATGATAATAATAGCAATAATAAGAATAACTTATAATTTGATTACGTAATTAGGGACATAGTGCAGCAAAAAAGACTAAAGGTCACAATAGAGGGGGAAAAAGGTGATAGAAAATTACCCCTTCTCAATTTCAACATCATCTCAGTCATTAGTTTCTTTCAGAGTCAGAAAAAAAAATTGCTTTACAAAGAAAACGTGAGCACCTAAATATCCTAATAAAGAATTGAACTTTGTTGTTTGCAATGAGTTATGGTGTTGGGCTGTATTTTGCAGGTCCAGTGTAATGGGATATGGAGCCACTGTTATGATACTCGTCATGGTGGGATGAAGAGTCCAATCTCCGGTAACATTGCCCGTCGCATGCAATGGGACATCCAGATAGGAGGAGGTGGGGGCAGACCGCAGCGCATGAGGCGTGCTTCGGCTTCATACTGCACACCTTCGCTGCAGCAACAGTTATCGCCCACCGGAAGTGACTCGGGTCACCACCTGCGCTCTCGTGGGCAGATCTGGCTCCCCAGCAATCTCCTGGGGACTACAGCAGAGGATGAGGCATTCCCCTCTCGCACACGTCTGGCAGACCCACAGCCTGCTCGCACGAGTCGTGACATTCCTGTGACTCGTGAACCGGAGGTGAAGTCTTCACCGTGTCGCAACCAGGCGATCAGGCGCAAGAGACTGTCTGTGGAGGAGAAGCTGATAGAGGACAACAAGGCGTACTACAAGATAGAGCTGAAGAACAGCAAGCTGCGGTCCAGTGGGTACTATCCCAGCCAAAGAGACTTGGAACCTCCCATTAAGCAGGAGGTGAAGGAGGAGAAAGTGGAGTGTAACGGAGATCAGAGTCACAAGGTGGAGGAACCGGCTCCGACCAAGTTCCTCAGAGTTCGCAAGAGTGAGCTGACGTTGCTTAGTGACGAAGCAGAAAGTTTCATGTTCGGAGAACCAACGAGAAAAGAAAGTTCCACTGAATCTTCAGAAGAAGAAGAAGAAGACTGTAAAAGTAAAATAAATAAAAACTCTCGCAAAGAAAACTCAAATGAAGAATTGAATGTGAAAAAGTCAAGTGAGAATAGTAAGAAGGATTGTGGAGTGTTGCAGTGCGATGACAGTTCTATGGAGACGTGCAGCCTCGCTAGCAGTTGTGATACTAACACAGTGGTGCAGAAGAAACGCAAGCGACGTACTCATGCCGAAGCTTTCATTCACGATAATCTAGATTATTACAAGTTTGAAATCCCAGGGTCTAGGCTTCGCTTCCAAGGGAGTATTTTGCCTCCAACACTGCCATCTCCTGGCAGAACAACCAACAACTCTAAAGGAAGCAAGGCAACATGTAACGGAGCACACTCGAAGGTTGTTTCGTGCAGCAACGAGGCTCCGACTGAGAAAGAGAAGATTGTGCAGTCACAGGAGGAGACGAAGGAGAGACCCGAGAGAGAGACTGAAAGTAAGGGTGACAAGAAACAAGAGAAGGATGACGACAAGAAAAAGGAAGAGAAAGATGAATCAAACGTGAAGGAATGTGTGGAAAATAACCTCACGCCGACGACGGAAAAGTTACATTTTTCATTTGAGGTTGTTCCACAAAGTGAACCCTGGTATCAGACGTACACAAGGCAGGATGAAGGTGAGGAGTTCTATGCTTATGCGCACATGAGCGACGCATGCTATTGGAAACCTTTCCTACTGCCGTACGAGATGCCGATGCCAGAGACATCTTCTGTTGCAGGATCAGCGATTTGTCCGGGATCATCTGGATTTGTGAGGAAAAGACGGAACAGGTTTGCACATCTATTAGACAAGAAGCCGAGGAAATCTCCACGGTGCCATGCATCGACTTTAGCAATCCTCTCAAGCTTAATGCATCATCGGAGAAGAAAAGAACCCGATAAGCCCAAAGAAGAAAACTCAAAGTCTGAACATCTGTTGGTAATTCGACAGAGGATGAAAGTGCAAGTCGGGATGTTCCAAATAATGATACTGGTATGTCTTCTGAAACTTCGCAAGCTTCCGAGCCTGAAATAGCTCCTGCACCCGTGCCAAATTCAGACTTCAAATCAGAATCAGATGCAGATCTTCATGAAATTGCTCGTAACATTGATAAGATGTTTGGGAGCGATGGCGAGGAAGTAAGTGGCAGTGAGAATGACAACAGCGGAGACGAGGTGAAACAGGAGACGCCTGTCTCATCGCATAGAGGTCGTAAGACTGGCAGGAAAAACAAGAAAGGCAAACCAAAGAAAGTAGAACTGGAATCTAGCAAACAAGACGACATGTTAGAGATAGATCCTGCAGCAGTCAAAGAACTGTCCTTGGAGCCACCCCCTATGATGGTAGGGAGTAGCACCGAGTTGCGATGTCGCGGCGGGCCTAAGATGGACGTTGTACTTTGATAGACAAGTTCTCAACATGTCGTTGTATGGAGGAGACGACGATAACTGAGAAGGAAGCAATGCACTTAATTAATCCATCGTTGTTTCTCGGAGAAGCTTCTTGTAACAGTTCAGAATGTGGTGCCTCGTCAACGTGTGAAACAGTGAACATGTCAGATGGACCGGAGGGAAGGATTTTTCATATTAGGGGCAGAAGACGAAAAAGAAAGAAAAATTTAACTGGGTGGCCTGCAGAAAAACAAAGGGGGAAAAAGAAACAAGTGACTAAAGTAAATAGAATTGACGAAAATGTTCCGACGAACAAGTGTGCGAACATTGTAGCTAGTGTTAAGAAAGATAGTGAAAAGGCAGATGTTGATGACAGGGTAGAAGATGTTAAGAAGGAAGTTGACAGTGAACAGACGTCCGGTCTCTCAAGGACGGAAAGTGTAGAGTATCAGCCTTGTGTGAGGGTGACTAAGATGCCCGACTTATCCTCATCTTCCTCGTATTACGTCGCTGGAATTTCAAACAATCGTCGACTGAGAAGTTCTTCCTTGTCTTCCTCTCCTCCCACGCATTCTGTTCCTTTACCCAGGAAATACCCATCGCTTTCTGCTGATGGATTGAAGAGACGAGCATCTCCGCGCAAATGTACTGGTCTCCAGTGGAACGCGTGGTCCACTCGTAGACGGAGGTGATCCTCGTCTTTAATTGTGTTCATTTTTTAAATATATTTCATTAAATTATATTATTTGAGTGGAAAAAGGGCGGCTGGAGGAATTGTTTGCCACATGCTTTAATTATTATTTTACAACACTTCCAGGTTAAAACGTCCACAATAAATTCTCCGTGGCACTGCATGGTCCAAGGCAATCAGTATAATGTATTGTGAAGATGTTGATGGGGAAATGAATTAAAGGAGAGGAATTTGGGCTTGGCAGGAGTGGCATGGGTACAACATCAACACATTAAGCTAAAGGTCCGAGGTTGACACTATGAGGTTTATTTTAATTAATAAATTGAGTTAGATGGAATTGAGAATGAAACGTAGGTGTATCGAAACTAGTCATAAAGAAATCTACAATTATGAGGTGTACTCTCAAATCTAACTCAATTTATTAAGGAATGTATTTCCTTACCATTAAATAAATAAATAAATACATATATATATATATATATATATATACACTTAAAATGGTATTATATTGTAGCAGACAGTTGTATCTTTGCAGCATTTAGAATTTATGTAATTTAGTTTCACACAGGTTTACACAAAAAATTCCCCAATCTTTATTTCTTTCACAATAATTCACTGTACAAACACATATATGATTTTTCAGTCTTTCACAAACACATTAGTTTGCATATTTATGCTCGCAGAAGCACTAACTTCCTGAAACTACCTTCATCTTCAGATCACAACTGTCAGGTCAGAACATTACTGACTGACTGACTTGCATCCCTTATATATGTGAGCCAAACCATCTGGATGCTTCTTGAATGGAAGCCTTGAGAGGGTGATCCTTCTAGAAAGTGATGCAAACTGCTCCAATACAGTTGCAACTCACAAATACCCTTCTATTTATAAGGCAGGTCTTGTTGCAGCCTGCAAAATTCAAAACTGGTCTAACATTGCATCACAATATTTAAGGTTTTAACAACATATTTGAAGAGAAAAATTATACGCTCAGCCTGGGACTCGAACCCAGTACCTTAGGCTTTCTAGGCCAATGCTCTACCGACTGAGCCATCTGGGCTAGTTCCAATCTAAACGCAAATTTTTCTCTTATATACGTTGTTAAGTAACAACATGTTGAAGAATTTTACAAATTGAAGGAGGGCACAGTAATGTTGAAGGAATATATTACTTCTCTAAGTGTTTTGTGCAGGCGGAAAATATGTTAACTAACAAACTGTCCTTCTCTCTCTCTTCCTTACTATGTTGCCACTTACTGTCCTTTGTATTATGTTGTTTGATTGCTTATGTGTTAGAAAGTAGCTCCATCCTTCATAGTAAAGAGGAAAATTCTGTCTGAGCAGGGACTTTAACCCCGGACCTATAGCTTGACGTCCTGAAGTTGTACCAATTAAGCTTCCAGCCCCTCTTCCCTGCCAAGCACAAATTTCTTTCTTAACCCTTATTGCCCCCAGAGCAGTGAGAGATCATTCAAAATAGTTTCTCATTGTTTAAAATTGTGAAGAATATATATTTATAACATGGACTTTTTTACTAAAGTTTTTGGGCAGTGGATGTTTCATGATTTCAGTTGTGGACTTTTTATAACAGCGGACCATTTAACGCTGATAACTGATCTCGAATGTGGAAACGCACATGTTTTGTAAGTCTGGCAATTTTCAGATTTTCTGAGAAAAAAAAGCTGTAATAAATCAGCTATTTTTATTTAAGTCGGTAGCATTGAAAACCATGATCTGCAAGAATATGAAGTGAGTCAGTAAAATATCTAACTCATAATAATGAGCTATTTTTATCTCACTTTATCACTGTATTGAATGTGAAACTTTTTAAAATATACAAAGTAGGTGTGTGATACGTACTACCTTGTTCGGATTTCTTTGCTAAATTCATTAACACATATTTGATCCAACTTCTCTTTCCCTTTCTTTTTTATTCTTTGTTTAATATATCTTTTGTGTGTCCATATGCCAGCTGTTGATAGCATATGTTTAAAGAAGGACGTGGAGGGCCTCCCTGAATGAGGCATCAGGGCCACCTCCAAGACAATGCCATTCAATCATACATTCATACTAAATAAGGTGAATATATATTATATTTGAAAAGAAAAATATATGCCTAGACTGGAGTTTGAACCCAGGACCTTTGACTCTCTATGTCAATGCTCTATCCAAGTGAGCTGCCTAGACCTGCAATCTAAACGCATATTTTTCTCTTATACATAGTTAATTCCATAACGGCTTGTAGCATTTGGGGTTAGGGAATTAACTATGTATAAGGGAAAAATATGCGTTTAGATTGGAGGCCTAGGTAGCTCACTTGGATAGAGCATTGACATAGAGAGTCCTGGGTTCAAACCCCAGTCTGGGCATATATTTTTCTTCTCAAATATAATTTGTCCATCATTAAGATGTTTAAAAACAAATAATATCAACATATATATAATATTTAATTTTAGGAAGTTATATTTTGAGGTTATTTTAATTATATTATTTTTAGTCTGGACATCTTACCTCAATATTAATGTTGATTTGTTCTTGGACATGTTTCAAAACAATCCCTGGGAAAGCTGATGATAAAACAGAATTGTTTTGAAACATGTCCAAGAACAAATCAACATTAATATTGAGGTAAGATGTCCAGACTAAAAATAATATAATATATATATATATATATATATATTTTAGTAATTCTGCTCGAAGGCAGGTCCTTCACTGCAATCATAACATTTTCATGCTATGCTTGCAGGTTTACTAGGGAATTATGTAGGTGTGGTAGCTTCCTGTTGCTTTCCACACCGGTGAAGGATGATGATGATGATAAGGATGATGTTGATGATGATGGCCATATGATTTCGGGGACCGTTTTTGCCTTAAAGTTTTCCTGACATTTGTCTTACAGGTGAGGAAAAACCCCGATAAAAACCTCACCCAGAAAAACTGCCCCGACCGGGGATCGAACCCAGGCCTGCTGCGTGACAAGGCAGCACGCTACCTCGAGACCACAGCGGTGGACATATATATATATATATATATATAATTGAATGCTCCAGGTGATCTCTCCTGGCATTGGCTTAATTGTAACCCACTTCTGAAGTTGGGGAGTTACGTTACCCTGATGATATGATGGGTGATAAATGATAATGAAGCACCAGGAGAGTTCTTAACCTAAATTCCAGACCAGGGGCAACCACAGGAATAATTCCCTTTAAGGAAAAATTCCTATGGTTTATGATGAAAATTTAAATTTAAATTGTAGCTGTTGGTAGGTGCCGTCGTCCTCAACTTTGTTAAAATATTGTATATAAAATTAACTGGAGCACTTTCGGAAGTTATCTTCCATCTTCTGCTGGTTGAGTTTCCACTACTTGTTGTGTACGGTGATGTTTACTCCAACTGTTTGTAGCAGCAACTGACTTGTTTTTGACGATCTCGTATAAGGGTTTGACTGGGGTGCGTTCTCATTAAGAAGTGAGGTGTTGTTTCCTTTATAATTTCGAGGTCTTCAAATATATTTATCCTAGCTGCAATGTTAATTTAATATAGAATATTTTAACAAAGTTGAGGACGACGGCACCTACCAACAGGTACAATTTAAATTTTAAATTTCATCATATGACTTCACCTCAACGGAATTTGATATGAATTTCACTAGTATTGATTCCTATGGTTTCACCGACAATCGAACCCAGGTCCTCATGAACAGCTGTCCACTAGCCCACGAGGCTGGTCAAGAACCTCATAATATTATTTCCCACATTGAACTTACGGACATATATTTTTTCTCTGACTCAATTTATGAATCACCTCATGGTGTTACTTTGCATTGGGGGCACGCCATAGCGTAGTGGTTAAGGCAGTGTGCTACAAACCGGAAGGTCAAGGGTTCAAGTCCCAGTGGGGTCAGGATTTTTAAACTGACCCAAACCTTCTGGTGGCACCATGGCCCTGGGGTCGACTCAGCCTCTAACTGAAATGAGTACCAAAGGCTTATATTATTTTTAGTCTGATCATCTTACCTCAATATTAATGTTGATTTGTCCTTGAACATGTTTCAAAACAATTCTGTTTTATCGTCAGCTTTTCCAGACTGGTTTTATTTATGTTGCACAACCTGGATGTCGATGTCAGCTCCATCCTGTGGTTGGCCAAAGAACCTCCAAACAAGGTGACGCATGACCACAGGATGGAGCTGACATCGACATTCAGGTTGTGCAACATAAATAAAACCAGTCTGGAAAAGCTGATGATAAAACAGAATTGTTTTGAAACATGTTCAAGAACAAACCAACATTAATATTGAGGTAAGATGATCAGACTAAAAATAATATAAGTAAAATAACCTCAAAATATAAAACTTCCTAAAATTAAATATTAATTACAACCAAATGCTTGTTCTGGGGGTAACGGTGGCCGTCACGCAGGACTGACATAAAATGCCGATTGTCTAGAAAAAGTGGGAGCCTTAACCTCTTACTACCTGAGGCCTGTAGTGGGATCACTTTACTTTACTTCACATTGTAATTTTGATTAAAAACAAATAAAGCTACTGAAAACGTTTAATAACACATTTGATGTTTTTATTGCCTTGAAAAGAAATAATGTTGATTGCCAGACTTAGAAAACTGTTTAACCTTTCAATTGGCAAAGCATTTCTCGGACCACGTAGAATAGTAGGTTATTTATTTGAGGTCTTGTTTGACCTTTTATTTAAAAATATAAGGGATGCTACTTGCCGATTTAAGGGTTACATTTGTGTGTGTACCTGGTGTGTTGGTTTTACTGTTTGAGGTTATGTTTACTTGAGTTTGTGCTCTTTGCAGTCTGTTTGCTTCTTGAATCATTGTGAGAATTAATATTATGTTGATATTAAACATATTAGCAAAATGAAATAAATTAAGAAAAATTGTAAGAGAAATGAAGTTGTCAGTCCACATAGAATACTGTTCTCCTCTAGGGGCAAGCCATGGCATAGTTGGTTATAAACCGGAAGGTTGAGGGTTCGAGTCCCAGTGGGTCCAGGATTTTTAAACTGAACCAAACATTCTAGCAGCACCATGGCCCAGGGGTTGTCTCAGCCTCTAATGGGAATAAGTACCAGATACTTATAATAATCCATCCATAGTAATTCTGCCCGAGGGCAGGTCTCTCACTGCAATCGTAGCATTTTCATGCTATGCTTTACAGTTTTACCAGGGAATTATAGGTGTGGTAGCTTCTTGTTGCTTTCCACGCCGGTGAAGGATGGAGCTTCCTGATATTTGTCTTACAGGTGAGGAAAAAACCTCACCCAGGACCCTGTCCTGATGGGAATTGAACCCGGGCCCGCTGCGTGACAAAGCAGCATGCTACCTCGAGACCACAGCAATGGACTATAATAATAGCTTTATTTTACCTGGAAGAGTTAATGCCTTAAGGGCTTGTCTACCACTCAACCAGGTGTAAAAAATACAAAAATCATACATCTAATTGCAATAAATATTATAGTATGTCTACAACATAATTATTATTTACAAAATATTTAGTCTAGATTTAACAATTGAAATATAAAATATACAAGATAAAAAGTGAGGAAATAAAAAAGTATTAATAACATAGGATAGATATAACTATAGACACAAATTAATTACAGAGTGATTCAGAAATATGGCTATACGTTTGATCGCATTTTGTGACGAAAATATTATTATTAAAGGAAATATGATATCATTGGAAAGGGAATCCTTCAAATTACAACAATAGAACAAAACAAAACAAATCACTGCTCACGTGCAGCTTTAGCGGGTTGATTTTTGTGGGCTAGCATCGAACGCCTCCACAATTCTCTTCGTTGTTTCTGCATCCGTGTTAATACGAGGCCTTCCAGGAGGCTTGATTTTCTGCAACCTTCCCGTTTCCAGCAGTCGTTTTCTCCACTTCCCCACAGTTGACAGCTGCAATGCTACGTTAAACCCATGTCTTGCGGCCTCTCATGATCATTAGCATACGTTATTGCCCATGCAGCAATTTTAATTTGCTGTTGCATATTCAACGCCATTTTGACTAATGATGTAAGTTCTATGCTGTTTTGTTTTATTCCATTGTTGTAATTTGAATAATTGCCTTTCCAACGGTAATTTCATATTTCCTGTAATGGTAATATTTTCATGACACAATGTGATCAAACGTATAGCTATATTTATGATTCACCCCGTACTTGACAAAACAGATGGTTAACTCACCAAGTGTGTTGCAACTCCTGATATCTTGAGGAAGGAGCGGGCAGAGGAGTAGAATAAGAGGAAGTGCCATTGTAAAGGCAGCCATCACCTGACGTGGCATCAAGTGTCAATTGTGAGCCTTAATCTCCTGCTACCCCAATGTCCTGCAGTTAGATAACGTTCTGTTCTACTCTGGTTCCACACCCAGCCAGGGCCAATGAGATTTTTTTTTTGTCAAGATATAAAATTCTGACCTTGGTTTCCTTTGGAAGCACATAAAAAAATGTATTCCTGAGTATTTTTTGTATTGTAAGCCTATGTTTTCCCTTTACAGAGATTTAGACGCTCTCCCCCTACAGGGAAGAATTTCAACCATACTAATTTAGTTACACTTGTTTTTGTATAGATGTCATTTTGAGTGGTCCGTGGTCAGCGTTCCATCTCATACTGACATCTAGGAAACCAAGGTAGTACTAGGATGGGAAAATTCGGTAAATTTTGCTTAGAGGCATTTTCATTCAGGCTTAAGGATTTTTTACGAGCCTGAAAATGTTCGGACTCGGGACGCACGGCTTAAACTCCCACCCAGGGAGGACTTGCTTGGCCTAAAAAATCCATCGACCCCGGCCAGGTTTGAACCTGCGACCTGAGGCAAGGAGCATAACCACTGGTCCATCGCGGCTGACTATCCTGAGTTACGAAATGTAAATGAAATTGAGTGACATTTATTGGTCATTTCATACCCAGATCAGAATTGAGTTGTTAAATACTAGTTTATCTGATTCCAGTCTAGAGCACGGGAAGTTCAGCTGTTGATCCCTAATAATTAATAGTTAATTTACATAATTTAATAAGATTTTGAATAAAAAAATCTGAAAATGACTATTTACACTGCTTTTTATTTATTATTAATAGATATATTTGTCAGGGTGATAGACATGAAAAACATGTAAGACATATTTCTCACACCCTGCACATTTTATAAAACATTTATCTGTTGTTTAATTTTTTTTTTTTGCAAATGCCCCAGGTTATCTTTCGACATTCCTGGTGTTCTCTCCTGGCATGGTGTACTTGTAACCCACTTTTGAGGTTGGGGTGCCTGGAAGGCGGGGTTATGTTGCCCCGATGATATGATGGATGATGATAATGGTGTGCCAGGAGAGACCCTAATCCTAAGCTTAATCTAAGATGAATATGAATGATGATGATTGCGATGGCCATATGATTTCGGGGACCGTTTGGGTCTTAAAGCTTTCCTGACATTTGTCTTACAGGTGAGGAAAAACCCCGATAAAAACCTCACCCAGAAAAACTGTCCTGACCGGGATCGAACCCGGGCCCACTGCGTGACAAGGCAGCACGCTACCTTGAGAACACAGCAGTGGACTGCTGTTTAATATTATGAGGAATAAAAAAATAATCTTAAGACTTTTAAATTTATTGGAGATAATTTTTTGAAAAAACTCACCCAATCACCAACTCAAATTTGATGCTTTCAAAAAATTCTCTCTGATGAATTTACCTCAGAATGTTTACTTCCCAACATAATCTTAAGACTTGTGCTGTGTTTGTGCAATTCAAAATAATTTCTTTTATATTTTTAAGTTTCATAATTTTTTGTATGATAGTGCGTTCTGTCGTACTTACAGCAATCAATTTTCCTAAATTTTGGGGTTACCAACCTATAAATAAATGTATATACTGTAATATTACAAATTACCTGCCTAGTGCAGGAAGTAAAACCACTGCCCTTTATGTTTACAACATACATTGCATATACAAAAATATATCCTAAATGTAATGTTAATATACATTATACAAAACAAATCACTGCATTTAAAATAACTGAGCTTTATTTGAAACAATAAATTCATACTTGTTGCCATTTTATAACTGATTGGTGTCACTGCCTGCTGTAGTCTCAACTAATAAACATTGCCCACACTGTCAACATTAGTCAGTTGTTTATAATGAAAGCAAATATTTCCAACAAAGATGTTATTATTTTACCATTATTTATTATTTTGAAAACACCATTGTGCAAAAAATAATGTACAATGCACATTTGTGAAGTATTTTACAGAACCTTGGAAATTAAAAACCTGGCTATTGCTCGGTTTTTAATAATTTCTTCACTTCTGTAAAAACCACTTCCCAACCTTGCTTTGTAATATACTATTAAAGTACGTTCTGTCGTTTGTTTGTAATTTTAATATCACATGTTTGATCTGTGATCACGTCGGTAGGATGTAAACATTGAAATCTGCAAAGAGCACTTGAGGTTCAGGTGGCCACAGAAACACTTCGTCATTACATTTTTATTTTGATAATTTTTCTGTAACTTAGTTACGCACAAGCTGGTTTGATATCCGAGGGCCAATCCCGTGATCCTCAGGACCACAAGAAAGGATTTTTTTTTCAATGCCCCAGGTTGTCATTTCGACATTTCTGGTGTTCTCTTCTAGCATTGGCTTAATTGTAACCCACTTCTGAAATTGGTGCACCTGGAAAGCGGAGTTACATTACCCCGATGATATGATGAATGATAATTTATAATGAAATGCCAGAAGACTTCTTAACCTAAATTCCAGATCATGGGTAACCACAGGAATAATTTCCTTTAAGAAAAAATTCCTACGGTTTGACTGGGAATCGAATCTCGGACCTCATGAACAGTTGTCAGAAATGCTGGCCAGTAGCCCAGGAGGCTGTCAGCAAGGATCATAACCACTGGTCCACCATGACTGATGCACCGGTCGTATATCGGCTGAAATAAGTGTAACTAAATTAGTAACTCGGGGCACGCCATAGCGTATTGGTTAAGCCACTGTGCTACAAGCTGGAAAGTCGAGGGTTCGAGTTCCGTTGTTGTCAGGATTTTTAAACTGACCCAAATCTTCTGGCAGCACTATGACCCTGGGGTCAACTCAGCCTATAATGGAAATGAGCACCAGACACTTGTTCTGGGGGTAAAAACAGCTGTCATGCAGAGCTGACATCAAGTGCCGACTGTCCAGAAAAAGTGGGTGCCTTAACCTCCTCCTACCCCAAGGGTCTCCTGAAGCCTGTAGTGGGATCACTTTACCTTTTTAAATTAGTAGCTCCTGGAAGGGAGGACTGCGACTTCTAGGCAGACACTTATCGACGGTAGGCAATGAAAACCTCGTAACTCCATCAGTCATTGAAAACCACATAACTGCAGTAGCCAGCACAGAAATATATTGAGAACACGGACTTGAAATTTGTTAATATCTTGACTTGTATTCTGTACTAAAATATGTGGCAACTATTGCTTATCAATTTTCATAATTATTTAAAACAGTTATTTGTTTTTCTTGTAAAATTTACCAAAAAGGAGTTACGAGGTTTTCATTGCCCACCATCGATATAATAACAAATGTTTGAATTTGATTTAAATGTGATGAGAGTGTTTCTCATGGCACTCTGTATGTGGCAAACACTTTATGCTGCCTCTGTAGACTGTAATGTGATGGTTTTTGTGACAACTGATTTTCTTTTGTAATTATTAGATAATATTTTAATCTATTTGCCAAGATATTTTATAAGTTAAAAGAAATGCTGTAATTTGTATTTGAAGAAACAAGTTTGTATGAATGATTTTATTATTTTCTTGTGATGTAAATAACCCCCTCCCCCTTCTTCCCTGTGTGTAAAGTAAGTAGTATTACAATCTGAAACAAAAAACATTTGTACTTTAAATATAACATTATTTAATGTCTGTACAAACAGAAATGATATATTCGTTACAGAATTTCTTCTAATAGAAGATTTTTCCTTTCAATTGATTCTTTTTCTACCAAAACCTGTTTCATGCTTCCCATCAGTGGTGTATATTCAGAGAGAGACAACCAAAGCACTGAATATGTAAACTTGAATTGGCAAAACACTGATTTCTTGTGTCGGACCGCAGTGAAAACATTGTGTTATTGCTAGAGCTTGGGCCTATAAAAATCTATAAAAGACCTAAAGATATCCTAAAATCATAAAAATGGACGTAAAAAGGCAATTCAAATTATAGTTTCAACTGTTTTTTAATGAATGTAATAAAAATGTTTAAAAAGTACAAAATTCTAGTGAAATGCGACGTACGTTGCAAAAAAAATTATGACTGAAAATGCTTCTTCTTTGTTTCGCTCTCTCTCTCTGGTTTGAAAAATGATTTCTCTGTTCGTTAAAAAGAAAGTTCTTGGAGAACTCAGACTGAACAATTTTTCCCACATAGAATAAATTCAGTGAACCTGCAATGGGTATTGGGCGGTCAGTAGGGTATTTAAAAGTAATAGGATATTTTGTGATGGTCCAATAGTTTTTTCGGAACAAAAGAGTTTGCAATGTGGAAAGTAAAACTAGATAGTGTTTTTAAAAGAAGTTGGAATTGAGACTAGACTCTGCAGATTCTTGAATTATACAAATGGTATAAATGTAGTAAAAAAAAGCCATTAAGACCTGAAAAGGGACCAATAAAACCCACCATTTTCAGGCCTACAATGACCCAAAATGTATGTATATATATATGAAGATAGACCTCATCTTTAGACATAAAATAAAAAAAAATGTCCTCAACTTCCGAGCCCTAGTTAACAATAGTTTTTTTATTTCTTCTGGCAGAGTTAAGGCCTTCTCTTCCACTCAACCAGCATAAATTACAAGTATGTATTTGACAATATAGATTATACACCATGTTCCAAAATGGACGGGTTTTCAAAGTTCTTTAATTTCCCTTACATGAAAAGTGCTTAAGGCACTGCACTACAAGCCGGGAGGTTGAGGGTTCAAGTCCCGGTGGGGTCAGGATTTTTAAACTGATCCAAACCTGGCGGCACTATGGCCCTGGGGTTGACTCAGCTTCTAATGGAAATGAGTACCAGATGCTTGTTCTGGGGTTAAAGGCGGCCGTCACGCACGGCTGATATCAAGTGCCAATTGTCCAGAAAAAGTTGGAGTCTTAACCTCCCACTACCCCAAGGGCCTCCTGAGGCATGTAGTGGGAATGCTTTACTTTACTTTTACTTGAAAAACTTACAAGGGATTAAAGGGAAACACTTTGAGTTTTCATAACATTATAAGTGTTCGATGTGAGCACCTTTTGTTACACAGCACACATCTAGCCGATAGTCGAATTCATCCCAAACCTCGGTCAACAGCAGCAACAATTGTCTTCAAGTCTGGAAGATCGATGGGAAGTACACATGTTCGTTCACATATCCCATCAGGAAGAAATCACAAGGTGTGAGATCGGGAATAAACCATGTCATCCGGACCGGCACTTCCTATCCATTATCATTCAATCACTGTTGCACATCATTAAGAAAATGAGTTGTTTGTAACTGTCTATAACATCGATACATACTCTTATCTGTCGGAGGATCAATAATTCCAAATTGACGTCGGAAAGCTCGTTGCACTGCAACAATGGAACCAGACTTTGCAAATTGCAACACAGAAAGACCTCTGTACAGGAGTCGCCATTTTCACAAATTTAACACTGTTAACACAATGATGACAAGATACAAATTACTGCATGCAGGATATGAAACTTTCACAGTTTTTCTTTCATTATAGCAAATAATCACGCATCCAATTTTGTTTGTAAAGCTATACCAACTACTTAAAACCCCGTCCATCATTTTGGAACACAGTGTATATACACTGTACTAATTAAAAAGGTATCAAATGTTGCAATGAAAATTTCATGTACAAACTTTTATACGATAATAATAGTATAAATTATATGAGAAACACAAATTAATATATGTACCTTACACTGGGTAATGATGAAGTCGAGGTTAGAGCAAATATAAATTTAGATTTCTTTTAAAAGATGCCAATGTCCGGCAGCCCCTTATTTCTTGTGGTAGGGAATTCCAGTTGCGAGAAGTGAAGATGGTATATGTCCTATGTATATTAAGCAAGAGACTACGTTGTGATTTATGTAATGTAAATAATTTTCACTGTTTTATTAAAGCAGAGATAACCATCTCTTGGTCTAGGGAGAGAGCTCAAGAAGCATGAAGTAGGGTACACAACAGTGGAAGTGCGGAGAAATAATGCTGAGCTAATGTATATTCTAGTTGTGGTTAATGCTATTCTCCCATTACATTCTTGACCTACCTACCGGGTGGTTTCCCCACAAGGATCTTACATGCTCCTTTCATTGTGCTATTTATCTTGCCCATCGCAGTCTGTGACTTAACTGTTCTTATTACATCTGGTTTCCTATAAAGACCATGTAGCTCATTGTTATGTAGTCTTCTGTGTTTGTCTGTTCATCTCTCCACTGCATGGCAGGCATACCAGCCGACTGCTGGCCTCACATCCACATGTGTTAATCAGAGAGGTGGACGATCATGCAGCCACTGTACGGGTGGCATGTTGAGTCCAGAAGCCAATTAGCTGGTTTTCTCAATCTGGAATTGCTACTTATTGTAGCTACACAAATTCCTGATGATGGTTGGACACCGGTCACATACTGGCCAAAATTCCATACGAACATTTCTTCCCCATGGAGAACCGTCCTGTATCTCTGTGGCCAGGCATCTTGCCTTAACCACTTGGCTACAGCATGATCTTTTAGTATTATGTTTATCAAAATTATATATAGAATGTAGTTTATGATACCTGGGAAAAATGATTTCATACTGAAGTTTGTCTTTTCAGCACCAGAGGGAGAGAATATACAAGACTTCCAAGCAGTAGATTTTTGTACTTTGAAACAGGTGACGTGTGAACAATCAATTTGTTTGATAAAATACCTCTTGATGATCATTATTTAAATTTGAAGCAAATGGGTTGTTTGTTTTCTATGAAGTTTAATCATTCATATACATTTACAAAACACAAAGATCTCAGCTTACACAAATGTATTTAAAGCTAATTTTAATTAAAAACAATAAGACAGGCCTGATCTGCCAGTACAGGGGAGACAGGTTTCCAAGAAGAATAAAACTTGGTTTGGCCACAGATTTGAAAAGTGTTAATTTACGATCACACTGGTCCAGGAATAAACAACTACTGAATTGAAACATTTTGTGGAGAAGGAAATTTCAACAATGCCTAATAACAAATGAAATAATGATTTTTGTTATTGTTGAGTTACCATGTGAACAGACATTTATTTGGCAACTTCCAGACCATTTTAAATTCCTGTGTTTGTCAGCCACATACATTGTAAGTACATTTCTTATATATTAAGAAAAAGTTGACAAATTCTATTTGAATTAAAATATACTGGTATTTGTGCCACACATAAATATATATTTATCATTGTTTTTAAATCTCCCTTAGACGAAAAGAAAATTTTTAAGTCTCTTTGTCACAATCCCTGCAATTGTTCAGATAAATTCCTGATTTTTCTTCTTAAATTTTTTTTGGTTTTAATGTTCAGTGAATTTTGGAATTTGTGGGGGGGAAAGATTTGATTTACAAGTTGTTTGGTCGATCAAATGATGATGGAGTCGACATCAGACCCAACAACATAAAATTTAACAGTCTGGAAGAGCTGACAATGGTATGGACAATGTCAAATGAAACATAGAGGTAAGATGTACCAGATCCATCTTATTTATTACTGTTGTTATTTTCATAAATTAAAAATTCACTAATAATGCAACACAAACAGAGTCTGGTAATTTCACTGAAAAAACTGACTGCTAAGTCTCTCTGGTGGAGGACAGATAAACCTCAAATTAAATACTCTTGCTCAGGAACTTCAAAATTCATTATTTTGTCTCTCTTTTCCTGGATGTAGATTTTTCCCCCATACTGTTAGTTGCGTGTGTTTTTCCAGTTTTTATTTCTTTTCAATTCTGCAAAAATAGCAACAAAATAGTGCATTTTGAAATTCCGGCGTTGCTTGCAATTTTGATTTTATTTTAGTATCCAATTTTCCCTACACAACTTACCTTCCCCAAATTATGGTTAATGTTATTCTCCTACCTCATTCTACTGTACACTGTCCCTTTGGATCTCCTACAAGTTCCCATGCCCTTTCCTCATTTCCCTTTAATATAACAATTGTTTTCTATGAGACTTACGTCCGCTCCTTGGTTTGAAAAAAATGGACAAGGGGGAAAAAAAAAACATGGGATAAATTAGAAGTTCAAAATATTTTTTTTTATTCAACGCTCCAGGTTGTCATTTTGACATTTCTGGTGTTCTCTACTGGTATTGGCATAATTGTAACCCACTTCTGAAGTTGGGGCACCTGGAAGGCAGAGTTATGCTGCCATGATGATGATAATGATGTGCCAGGAGAGTCCTGAATTCCAGACCATGGACAACCATAGGAATAATTCCCTTTAAGGAAGAATTTCTATGATTCCACCGGGAATCGAACCCAGGACCTCATGAACAATAGTCAGAAACGCTGACCACTAGACAATGAGGCTGGTCAAAGTTCAAAATATAGTTGAAGAAATTCAGAATTATCAAAGCAATTGGTAACAAAGGACTTCTACATAGAGGAGATCTCATAGGAACAGGCTCAAACTACCTAAACGAGTTCCTGATGAAGTTGTATAGGGAGTTATTGGAAAATAACTGAGGATAGGGATGTATGGAGAGCTTGTCTCTTCACAGCAGGTTTGGTTAGTGCCAGTTAGTTTATTGAATTACTGCCCATTTTATTGATTTATATTGAGAATTACAGTGTTTTTGTTGTCTAACAGACAAAATGGCTGAGGAGTCAACTCCCAAGATGGAAGAGGAACCAAAACAACAGGAGCAGCAGCAGCAGAACAGGCCAGCGTTGAAACCAACTCCAGCTGTGTTCAAGTAATTTAATGTAGATAATTGTGTAGAAACGTACTGGTTCAATTTTCTGAACGATACAATAATGTACTTTTCCATTCAATTGTACGGAAATGGTGATGTATGTTATAATAGTGACATCACTCATTATTATATGTAAGAGAAAAAATTTACATTTATATTGGAGTTTCTCAGGTAGCTCAGTGGTAGAGCATTGGCCTAAAAAAGCCAAAGGTCCTAGGTTCAAACCTCAGTCTCAGCATATAATTTTTCTCTTCAAATATACAGAGTGATTCAGAAATATGGCTATATGGATCGCATTTTGTGACAAAAATATTATTATTAAAGGAAATATATCATTGGAGAGGGAATCCTTCGAATTACAACAATAGAACAAAACAAATCACTGCTTATGTGCAGCTTGGCGGGTTGATTTTTGTGGACTAGCGTCGAACGCCTCCTCAATTCTCTTCGTTGTTTCTGCATCCGTGCTAATGCGAGGCCTTCCAGGAGGTTTGATTTTCTGCATCCTTCCCGTTTCCAGCAGTCGTTTTCTCCACTTCCCCACAGTTGACAGCTGCAATGCTACGTTAAACTCACGTCTTGCAGCCTCACGATCATTAGTATACGTTATTGCCGATTGCAGCAATTGTAATTTGCCGTTGCATATTTCAACGCCATTTTGACTAATGACGTAAGTTCTACACTGTTTTGTTTTAATTTCCATTTGTTTTTTTTGTTTGTAATTTGAATAATTGCCTTTCCAATGGTAATTTCATATTTTCTGTAATGGTAATATTTTCATCACACAACGCGATCAAACATATAGCCATATTTTTTATTCACCCCGTAATTTGTCCTTCAATGAGAAGTGTTAAATTAATAATAAAAACATTGAAAGAAGCCCTACTGGTTTTATAAAGTAGTGTTTAAATGTCTTCTTAAATAAGAAGCTGCCATTTGCATGCTAGAGCAATTGCTCGTAGCATTTGACGCTCGGGAATTAACAGTGAATAAGAGAAAAATTTGCATTTAGATTGGAGTTCCTCAGGTAGCTCAGTGGTATACCATTGGCCTGGGTTCAAACGCCAGTCTGAGCATATAATTTTTCTCTTCAAATATTAGTGTAATCTAAAAATTTTAGTGGATAGATGGTGTTAATGTGGTCTATTTTAAATTTTGCACCACTTCTGCAGATCAGTTTATATAGATGTTGTATTGTGTAAGAGAAGAGTGTAGGATGATGGAGAGAAAGTGGAACATGGTCTACTTCTTACATTTGAAAAGAAAAATATACGCCTAGACTGGGGTTTCAATCCAGGACCTTTGACTCTCTATGTCAATGCTCTTCCATCTGAGTTACCAGTCTAGGCGTAGGCCTATATTTTTCCTTTCAAATATAATTTGTCCATCATTAAGGTGTTTAAAAACGAATAATATTAACATGGTCTACTTCTGTTGAAAAGCACTAAGGGGGTTTCCAGGTTTAACATCTGAGGGTTGAATTGCTATCAACAGTATCACATGCTTTCTTAACGTATGTGCTGTGGGGGAATTTGCAAGTAATGCAGGATATAGGATTGTAGAGCATCGCCCTCTCCATGATTAAAAATTTTACAATTACAACTTTCAACTCCACCAGATAATAAAGCCGGACCTGCTAATCTGCAAGCGATATGTTATGACCCGAGCCAACATGGGGGGATTCAAATTCTGTAGAATTAATTTACATGATTGGATTATATTTTAGGAACAAGATATGATTTCAAGTTTTTTTTTGAGACTGGTAACAAATTAATGTTGATTTATTCTCGAACATGTTTTGATACAATCTTCTATATCATCTTCAGGTTGGCCAGACTGATGAGTTTTATGTTGTGAACCCTGGATGTCGATATCATCTCCCTCTTCCGGCTGGCCGAAGAACCTCCAAACTAGGCCATGTTCAGCAGGAATTTCAAAATTCATAACTGTGTTTGTTCTTCTGAATGTAAAATTTTCCCCAAATGGTGAGTTCTCTTGTATTTTCTAACTATTTGAATAATTTAGTGTTCGAATTTATATTGTGTTTTTCAGACCAAACATGCGCTGCAACAGTGGGAAATAGAAAAATCTGCAGTTGCTGCTCATGTTTGGTCCGAAAAACACAATATATATTTGAACACTAAATTATTAAAACAGTTAGAAAATACAAAAGAGCTGACTATTTGGGAAAAAAATCTATATTCAGAAGGACAAAAACAGAGTTATGAATTTTGAAATACCGATGGAGCATGACCTTGTTTGGAGGTTCTTTGGCCAACCACAGGATGGAGCTGATATCAACATCCAGGGTTGTGAAAAAATTACATTCAGAAGAACAAAAATAGAGTAATAAATTTTGAAATTCCTGCTGAACATGATCTAGTTTGGAGGTTCTTCAGCCAGCCGGAAGAGCGAACTGATATCGAGATCCAGGGTTCACAACATAAAACTCATCAATCTGGCCAAGCTGAAGATGATATACGGTAGAAGATTATATCAAAACATGTTTGAGAATAAATCAACATTTGTTTAAAGTAAAACGTTGTTTTCAGTCTCAAAAAAACTTGAGTAAAAGAACGTCAAAATATTACTTCCCAAAATAAACCATAAGATATGATTTACGTATTTTAGGAATTCACACTATGAGGTATGTTCATTTAGGTAAAATTCTATCACTCACCTCACATATTTTTCTTCTTTTTTAAAACTAGTTTCGGAACTTTATACTTCAGTTACATTTTCTGTATTTTCGTGGCCGTTGTTCTGTCATCTTGAAGAGCTGCCTTTCGCTCCCTCTGGATTTTGAGATTTTTTTGCATCTACAAACAGAGGGAGCAAAAGGCGGATCTTCAGGATGACAGAACAACTGTCACGAAAATACTGAGGATGGAACTGAAGTGTCATCATCATCCATGCAAGTATTTTAGGCCGTGTGGCCTGTTACGGTCTCAAAGAGGAATTTTCCATTCAGCGCTTTTTTGGACATCCCAGCTATCTTTTGCCTTGGGGACAGTAGCGAAGTATGGCTTTTGGAATTCTATGAGACGGCATTCATTGAAGATGGACTTTCCAGCTGTTCTGGTAGTTTTGTATGTGGTGAAGAATGGGTTCTACATCCAACTCTTCCATAATTTCCTCATTTCTTTTATGGTCCCACTTTGTGTAGCCTGCTGTACAGAACATAAATCGCATCTCATTTGCTGTTATTTGGCTTTCATCTCTTCTTCGTATTGTCCATGCTTCACTACCATATCTTAATACTGGTCTTGCGAGAACCTTATAATGCCGTAATCTTGTGTTCTGTTGTATTAAATATGGTTTCATTATACTGTTAATTATCCCTGTTGTCTTTGTGAAATTTGTGAAATCTAAGATTACAAAACTAGTTTTGGAAAAAGAAGAAAAATATTAGGGTGATTGATAAATTTTTACCTAAATAAAAAAATTACCTAAACAAGATATGAACTTATTTATGTATTTTTCAGTCACTAACAACATAATTTTCTTTTTCCAATGTGTCACAGTTGAGGGCGAGCTTTGGCTGTTCATAAAAATATGAAAAAAATATTGTATACCACACAAATGTTAAGATATTCTATGTTTTGTGGAAATGATGTCGTGAGGCACAACTTCCATTTATGAATAAAATCTCTCATAACTTAAATTGATATTATTGTAGCGCTGACAACGAGGAAAGTTCAGAGACTGAAGAAGCAGTAGCAGAGACACAGAGCAAAGAAAAACTGAAAGTTCAAGAAGTTTCAAATGTAAAGGAAACGGAGAAGAAATCTGGCAAGAAGTGCTGCAGTGGGAAGCAACATACTGGTTGAACAACTTATTTGTACCAAAATTAACAAATTAATGCATTAAAGTTTTTCATAACCTTCAAATTATTTCTTGTTCATCTAGATTTTTTGTGAATTATTGATTAAAGAAAACATGGCCTATTGTAGTGCAAATGCCTAGATATAAATGTTACAATGGGCCATGGGTTTAGTTTTTTATTGATTAATCTTCCATCACATCTCGAGGTGTCAACGTATCTCCTGACATATTTTGCTCCTACATTGTTAGGTCATGTAATTTTTTAAACATATTTAATGAATTAACATTGAGACTACTCTGTAGTTAACATGGCTGTTATTAATGAATGAGTTGGAGAAACATCTCACCTCACAAAGTTGCGTGTCTTCACGATACCGGTTTCAAAAGTATAGTATTACTTCCATCTTCACTCAAATCCCAACTGTTGAAATTTCGTCGTTAACATCATCCTCTGAACTGCCATCTGGTGTATATTTTATGAACTTGGCGATTAAATTATTCTCGTCGGGGATATCGAAATTCATTGCTTTATATTTATTTTTCTGAATGTATATCTTTTCCCAAATTGTTAATTCTAAAGGTTTTTCCAAATGTCACAAAAAAGACACTTGGCCTACCAGCCGACAGCTGGCCTCACATCCACATGTGTTAATCACATAGGTAGATGATCATCCAGCCAGTGTAGGGGTGACATGTGATCAGCATGTCGGGTCCCCCAGCCATTATAGTGTTTTTTTCAACTTGAAACCGCTACTTATTGTAGCTACCCAAATGCCTCATGATGCTGGGTGGGCACTGGTCCCATGTTGGCTGAAATTCCATGACAAAATTTCTTCCCCCGTGGGTACAGCGCAAGTCGCATAGCTCTGCGCTAGTTAATTATAAAGACCATGTTATGTAGTCTTCTCTAATCATCTGTCTTTGTTCCAAAATTTCCCTAAGATCTTTATTCTCAAATATTCATAATCTTTTCTTATCCCTTAAAGTAAGAGTCCACGTTTCGCATCCATATAACTGCCCTTTTCAATTATATCTGATACACTTTCCATTTTTCTCCTAATTTGTTCAAACTGGATTCTCTGCAATGTTGATACTCTTTTGCTTCTAATAAGATGCAACAACAATGATGGACTACAAGACATTTTTCAATAGACTCCAGCTGGGAGATGTATTCGGGAAAGACCAAGAAGATCATGGTACCAAAAAGTAAAATATATATATATATATTTTGAAGGAGAAGATGTCCTTGGGAAGGTGGTTTATCCCTGAATAAGGAACTGGATGTTGGAGGGTGGAAAATATCGAGTTAAGTAATTCTGCAGTTCATTTTATTTCTTAAAAGTAATTATTCATTATTGATTGAAATTGTGTTAAACAGAACAGAAAAAAATATTAACGAACAATCGAAGCAGAAAATTTAAAATTCAACAGTTTGTCCTTCATCATATGTTCGAGATCAACTTCCACAATGTACATCTCCACGTCTTTAGGCAGATCTTCGGGAAGAATGGTCTCATTCACCCAGGATTCCGTTATTTCGTAGTCACCCTGAAAAACAAATCATCAAATCAATACTCGTCCTTTCCATTCACGATCACATCAAAACCTTCTACTTCACATCTAGAACCTCCCATTATGTTGTATCTACGGGCCGCATGTAAATACATTAGTCTCTGGTGAGTTGAGTTTTCCGTGAAAACGTGCAAAGTTCGAATTAAAGAGTCGCTGACTGGTCATGCATGAAAGTAGTTTTTTTCGTAATACTGGCAAGAAATTACTCAGAATTCTCAGCGATAAAACCACCTCAACCCTAAAGGCAAAAGAGACCTCGGAAGATCCTTCAACCGATGGAAAGATCAGTTTTTGTAGTCGCAGAACGGGCATCATCACCCAATACTGCATACGGAAGAAGAAGAAGAAGAAGAAGAAACCACTTCCGTTATTTTCGTCTGCTAGAGGAACGCATTTACGCTTGCGTCCCGCAAATAATACCGTATACGACGACGTCTGCGTCGCGCGATATTACGCAGATTCTCCTGTTCTTCCAGTTGAATTCTTTAATGGACTCTATCAAATTCCTCTTCTCCGCGTATACCGAAACATGATCGAAGTCGTCAAGGTCCGACATCTTGGATAAAGCAGCAAGATTTCAAACTACATCGGTTACCATCAGGTTGCTCACGATTCGTTCTCTGCAAAGTCACCTCGCCAGGTAGCTTAGGAATTTCGATAATTATTATCGCATCAACAGATTTTTGAGTAAGCAAAAACGTCTTTGGCTGCAACTTTCTCAGTAGAGAACGACTTTTACGGTCTAATGCGTTCATAGATACGACCCTAAATGGGGGAAAGAAGAAGAGGAAGAGAATCCACTGAAAGTCCAATTACAAAAGAAAGATATTAAAATGTATTTCCCTGATCTCTTGTAGTATGGAGTTGCATAGTCTAGATGTAGGGTCGTATCAATGAACGCATTATATCGTAAAAGTCGTTCTCTGCTGAGAAAGTTGCATCCAAAGACGTTTTTGCATACTCAAAAATCTGTTCATGCGATAATAATTGTCGAAATTCCTAAGCTACCTGGCGAGGTGACTTTATAGAGAACGAATCGTGAGCAACCCGATGGGAAGCGATGGTAACCGATTAGTTTGAAACCTTGCCGCGTACCTTGCTGCTTTATCCAAGATGTCGGACCTTGAAGACTTCGATCATGTTTTCGGTATTCGCGGAGAAGAGGAATTTGATAGAGTCTACCAAAGAATTCAACTGGAAGAACAGGGGAATCGGCATAATATCGCGCGACGCAGACATCGTCGTATACGGTATTATTTGCGGGACGCAAACGTAAATGCGTTTCTCTAGCAGACGAAAATAACGGAAGTGGTTTTATCGCTGAGAATTCTGTGTAATTTCTTGCCAATATTACGAAAAAGCTACTTTCATGCATGACCAGTCAGCGACTCGCTAATTCGAACTTTGCGTTCTCACGGAAAACTCAACTCACCAGAGACTAATGTATTTGCATGCGGCCTAAAAGTCTATAATCTAACTAAACAATTAATCTGCAATAAAGAGTAAAATGGCAATGTATAAAACTTATTTCTAACATATGCAGCTGAGTCTTGGACATAAACAAAGAGGGAGATGAGCAGAATCCAAGATACAGAAATTAAATTCTTACGTGGAATTGTACATAAAACAAGGAGGGATAGAATAAGGAATGACAAAATCAGGAGAAATTAAATGTAGAAAAATTAACAACAGACATAGAATAACATAGACTAATGATTTAGACATTTAAAAAGAATGGAAAAGGAAGACTACCACAAAGACTTAAATTTGAAGATACAAGGAAAATGACAAAGAGGTAGACCACGAGAAAGATGGATTAACCAAGTGAAGAAAAGTTCAAGAAAGAGGATATGACTGGGAAGAACTAAAATAAGGAAAGCATAGGAAGATAGAGATGGTTGGAGGCATATTTGGAATTGAGCTTCCGAAAGGAGGACACAATAAGAGGAAGAGAGTATATACCTGAAAGTTGTAAATCGGTCTCATAGCTGCCATGTTTATTGATTGTGTACATACGAACTACTTTCCACTGTGGACTGATACCTACCTTTATGATTGGGCAAACTTGAGGACTCTCAGCAGTCAATTTTTCCTTCCAGAATTCAGTGATAATGGCAGAAAATGGATGGAAATTTGTCAAGTACTGGCAGAGTGGCATAGCTTTATCAAACACATTGATTTCTTCATTGTTACTCGCTACTGATTTCACATCGATCTTGATCTGTAAAAGGAATCATAAGTAACGCCACGAGTGAATTTATCTAGAGGATTTGGAAATCAACAGTGGCATTTGTTAGGACTATTTAACGAATAAAATTAAGTTGTTTACTCACAAATCATTATTTAAATATAGTTACTTTAAAATATTTGTAAATTTAATGTAAACGTTATGTTTGAAAACAAATGAGAAATGTTTGGTATTGTTTCATTTGTTCATCACTGCAACTTGGTCATACTATTCATTGCCAAATTGATCGCAATATTGTAAGAATATACCCAGTGAAAAAAAAAATGAAACACATCAAACTGTATATGATAACTAACATTATAGGTTATTAATTCATTTTCTTCGGAAACAACTCAATAAAATTATTATTTAAAAATACAATTATTGAAGACATAATTATCAAATGTGTAGTTCGAAGGAATCTGTTCCATTATTTGCTACATTCAACGTATTTTTTTAGAGAGCCAGTCACTGCAAAACAATGCTCTGATCTGATCAGAATGTTAAAAAGGAGTTTTTTTTTTAACTTTGTAATCAAAATTCGATAATTATCGAGGTGAAACACGACTGTGATTGGTTGTAAAACAAAGTTGGTCAATGACTCCCATTTGGGGCGTGCATTAAATAGTCAAGATTATAGTTTTCCTGGATACGGCTGTTGATGTACTTACCTTGAAGTCTTGGGGCGCGTCTTTTTGCAACGCTATCACACCATCAACAGTCGCCAAAGAGGAGTTGAAATCTGAAACTACCAGATCCACTTCATCGCATTTAAAATAATCATCTGAACAGTGCAGTACCTCCGCATCCAGTACTTTCACCTTATAATTGTGCTGAAAAATCAATGCAGACAATTAGAATCTCTTCAGTACACATACCAAATTTACTCCCCCCCCCTTTTTTTCAAGATTTATGAGCAAAGATTCGAATGAGGGGGGGATGACTCTGAAAATATAAATACGCTTTCACAATGTAGAACAGTATCAATTAGACATCCATCGTGGTTCCCATCTTCCAGATGAATGGAAAGAATTGATTATCATACCAATTTATAAGAAAGGAGATAAATCTGATTGCAACAACTATAGGGGCATCTCATTACTTTCAACTTCGTACAAAATTCTAACAAATATATTAGTAAGCAGACTTACTTCTTATATTGATGACATTGTAGGAGATCATCAATGTGGATTTAGAAGAAACAGTTCTACAACAGATCAGATTTTTAGCTTAAGACAGATTTTAGAAAATAAATGGGAATATAATGGTACTGTACATCAACTATATGTAGACTTCAAAAAGGCATATGATTCAATTAAGAGGGAGAAGTTATATAGTATCCTGCTGGAGTTCGGAATTCCTAAAAAGTTAGTTAGACTTATACGAATGTGTCTAAATGGCACAGAGAGTAGGATGCGTGTAGGCAAACAGTTTTTGGATACTTTTGAAATCCAGAATGGGTTGAATCAAGGAGATGCACTATCTCCTCTACTATTTAATTTTGTACTAGAGCATGCCATTAAATCTTTAGAGGTTGAAGAAGGCCTACAATTCAATGGTATTAATAAGCTGTTAGTTTATGTTGATGATGTAATACTATTGACCGATAGCGAGGAGATAATAAAGGACAACACGCACACACTACTGAGTAACACTAAGAAATTGGGACTGGAAGTAAATATCAATAAAACTAAATGTGTGGTCACACGTAGAAATACATTATATAATGGAAATGGACAGCTAATGACAAATGAGGGAAATTTTGAGGAAGTGGCTGAATTCAAATACCTAGGAACAATAATCACAATAGTCATTTTTTAAAACTAAAGCTCTATTTTCTCGAGAGCATTTGTATATGTTTGGGGGCTTTGGATTAGCAAGTGAGCGCCATCATAACCTAACATCGTGCGTCTTCACTTAAGATGAAGTAACTTACCGTGCCCGAGGAGTACAGGACGCACAGACTGGTGGTGACGAGCAGAATCACACACAGACGTAACATTTTTATGGTTCTGAGGCTGCACCAACACTGTGACCACACTATATACCTGTGACATAACACATATATTGCCCATTCAAGTGTTTTGTGTAGGCGGAAAGTATTTTAACTAAATAACTGTCTTTCTCTTTATCTTCCTTACTATGTTGCCACTTCCTGTCCTTTGTATTATGTTGTAGAGAGCTGACAAATACCATGTATTTGAATGATCCGTGGTTATGCGCGGTCAGTGGCAGAATGACTAACTTGACAACCCTGTTACTTTTGGGGTTACATCTAGGAATGAGCTGTCCCTTGCTTGCCCTTCGCATTACATGTTGCCACTTGTGATTTATTGTGAGGCTGGTGACAGAGAGACGACAAATACTGTGATTTTAAATGATCCGACCGCTTTAGCGTTCCGTGCTTAAATGACTAATTTGACAACCATGTTAAGATCTTTCACACGTGTTTAGTGATTCTCCCCCCACATTTGAAGTTTAAAAATTTCAATACGTGATCGGATGTACAGTTTTCTCCTACATCCCTTCCACAGATTCAGTAGATCGGCGAGAGTAGCGCTAAAACTATTCCCCTCCGCCCGTGAACAGTTAACTTGGATGTGTAATACCTGATCGCACTTCCTTTCACACGCTACCAGCAACAACATATACACGATACATTTTTACATACATTAAAAAAAACCATTATCTACGTACATTCTGTAATAATTCTGCCCAATGGCACGTCTTTCGCTGCATTCATAGCTAATTCAGTCCACCGCTGTGGTCACGCAGCGGGCCCGGGTTCGATTCCCGATCGGGATAGGCTCCTGGGTGAGGTTTTTTCGGGGTTTTTCCTCACCTGTAAGACAAATGTCAGGAAGCTTAGGGCCCAACGGTCCCCGAAAAACATCCGCCCATCATCATCATCGTTCACGGTGTGGAAAACAACGGAAAGCTACCACACCTACAATTCCCTAGTAAAGCTGCAAAGCATAGCATGAAAATGCTATGATTGCAGTGAAAGACCTGCCTTCGGGCAGAATTACTATGGATGGAAGGATAGCTAATTCATGCTAAAGTCCAGTTTCAAAGTACATCGGTTACCATCGGGTTGCTCACGATTCGTTCTCTGCAAGGTCACCTCGTCATGTAGCTTAAGAATTTTGACAATAATTATCGCATGAGCAGATTTTTGAGTACGCAAAAACGTCTTTCGATGCAACTTTCTCAGCAGAGTACAAGCTGAAAACGACTTTTACGGTCTAACGCTTTCATAGATACGACCCTAAACCATTTTTCTCTATATCCTTTGATTTTATCATTTAATGGATATATATTTAACTCTGTTCTTATATCTTCATTCTTTAACCGTTCCATTCTTGTGCAGCCTTTTGTTCTTCTAAGGAAGTTAATTTCTACACTTAGTATTCTACTTTGTAATTTTTTGGTCATTACCCAAGTATCACTGCCATAAAGTAATGCAGGAACTGCCAATGTTTCATAAAACTTCAATATAGTATCTCTTCTTATTTTGACTTAAATGTTTTATGTATAGTTCCACATATCATTTGAAATCTTGGTTATCTTTCTGTAATTCCATAGTAAATTTCGCAGATTTGTCATGAAGGTTAAGTAATTTCAATGCATATTCTGTATATTTTATAATTCAAAATTATACTTTTGAAACCGGTATCATGAGTACTCGCAACTTATGAGGTGATATGTACAGCATTTTCTCCAACTCATTCATTAGCATAACAACATGTTTTAACATGTGTTTCCAAGTTGAGCCTATGTTTAATTTCTTTCTGTCTGTGATTATTGTTGCTAAGTATTTGAATAGAATTGAAGACACCGGTGCAAAAAAGGGGGTAGCTTCATTTTCATAAACTTTTCAGGAGAAACAAAAAACTGAATGTGAAAGGTGGTAACAGTATAACCAAAATGTTTGTGTAGATATAAGGTAGTTCAGCATGAAACAATCTTTTCTTGATCAGTTTAAATTTATTTTATTTACACGATTGTGTACAACAGCAATAAACCTCTTGGAGCTGCCTCCAGCTGAAGCGGCTCCTTCTTTTTATTATGTACCAACTTAAACCTGCATTTTGGGAAAAATAGGAACTACCCGCTTTTTGCAACGGTGTCTTCAATTGCACTGTCGTTACAAACCCACCACTATGCAGTACTATTAATCATGCCAAGCTTTCACGTATCGTCAGCAAATATTGGAAATATTGAAAATAATAAGTTTCAAAAAAATTTAATCAAATTTAACCTTAAATTAGCACTGAAAAATTAATACACTTTGAATAAATTAATCAAATTAAGTTATGTAGGTAAGAAATAACACTATGAGGTTTATTTTAATTTATGTTGAGTTGTTTTTGACTCACCTCATACTTCTTAACTCCCTGCAGACTCGAGTTTCGTCACTGCATTTGTGACATTCTCAATGTTATACTTGTGATCATGATACAGCATTGAGAATGTCACAAATGCAGTGACGAAACTTGAGTCTGCGAGGGAGTTAAGAAGTATGAGGTGAGTCAAAAACAACTCAACATAAATTAATCAAAACCAACAAAATGAAAAGATTGAAGATGGTAACAAATCAGGAATTTATCAAATTGATTGTAAAGATTGTGAAAAAAATATATACAAAGAAAACAAAAAAGGAATTTAAATACATGATTGAAGGAACGCCTTAGAAATGTTAAGAACGGAGAAATAGAAAAATCTGCAATACCTGCACATGTTTGGTCAGAAAAAAAAAACAGAATTGAAACCAAGGCAAAATTACTTAAACAGTTGGAAAAACCAAAGGAACTCACGATTTGAGAGAAAATTTACATATGCAAGAATAAAAAGAAAACTATGAATTTTGAAATACCCGGTGAAAATGAGAGGGGATTGATTTGGAAGTTCATCGGTCAGCCAACAGGGAGCGCAGAAATCAATTTGCAGGAGGGACAACCGCCAGACAGCAGTTGTGTAGCATCGAGAATGTCCCAAAGTATAACAACGAATCCTAGGTCTGCATAAAAATCAAGAAATATGAGGTGAGTCAAAAACAACTCAAATAAGTTGGAAAGTTTATTTCATAAAAGTTATTAACGTCACGAGGTTTTGAAATTAAATTGAGTCATACATCATCTCACCTCATATACTCTGTATTTTTCACAGCCAATTGTTCCTATCATCAGCCATATTTTTGATTGTGAATTTTTTCCTTCACCATTGTCATATAGTGTTAATTTGATGAACTAAGAGATTAAATCATTCTCTCTGGGAATTTATATGATGATAATAATGTTAGTATAAATATAATAAATTTTACGAGAAACACCAATTGATATATGTACCTTATGATGAAGTCGAGGTTAGAGCAAATATAAATTTAGATTTCTTTTAAAAGATGCCAATGTCCGGCAGCCCCTTATTTCTTGTGGTAGGGAATCCCAGTTGCGAGAAGTGAAGATAGCATATGACATGGAGTGATGTGTTGTCCTATGTTGCGGTATATTAAGCAAGAGACTATGTTGTGATGTATGTAATGTAAGTAATTTTCACTTGTTCATTTTTCTACTGTTTTATTAAAGCAGAGATAACCATCTCTTGGTCTAGGCTCTTGTTGGCAAGAAGCATGAAGTAGGGGGAGCAACAGTCAGGGTACACAACAGTGGAACTGCAGAGAAATAATCCTGAGCTAATGTTTTCCCTGTATATTCTATTTAAGGTCAATGTTATTCTCCCATTACATTCTGGGGCTTTCCCTCTGGTTTTCCTATAGGGACTTTCCATGCTCCTTTCATTGTGCCACTTATCTTGCCCATCGCAGTCTCTGTGACTTAGAGCCGCATGCAAATACATTAGTCTCTGGTGAGTTGAGTTTTCCGTGAGAACGTGCAAAGTTCAAATTAGCGAGTAAACATGTTTGGAAATGTATTGAGAAGGTGTCATACCGATTTGACATTTATGTCCTGCTACCTGGTGGAAGTTACATTGTGATTCTGTAGAACTTAGAAGAATTCATTGAGTAAGTGAGTGTCAAATACAAACTTCTTTCCAGTGGAAATGCGAATATTGGGAAGAATCAATATAGTTTGTAACTAGTGATTCAATAGATTTGCATCCTGCATAAAATAGCTGATTTTTTAATCATCATCATATTTGACATAACAAACCAGGTCGGGTCGTAGCATTATCCTCCGTGAGTGTCATTTAGTCGCCGTGGTTTGATCAGCCGGCTTCTTTAACTTTGGGCTTCTCAACGGATTATTCTTTTTTACGGGATGCAATGGTAAATCCCATGCCCAATCCCCCCCTGGAGGACCAGGGACTGTTCTGTTAAGGTTACCATGTCTTAGTCGAGAGGACCCAGTTTTTAGGCGGCAGGTACGTACCCTCATCCTTCCCCCATAAAGCACAGCTAAAGCATTCTTGGGTTTTAACAGTTATATCTATTCGACAGGTAGCATGCTGCCTTGTTATGCAGTGGGCCCGGATTCAATTCCTGGTCGCGACAGGCTCCTGGGTGAGGTTTTTTTCGGAGGTTTTCCTCACCTGTAAGACCAATGTCAGGAAGCTAAGGCCCAATGGTCCCCAAAAATCATCTAGCCATCATCATCATCATCCTTCACCGGTGTGGAAATCAACAGGAAGCTACCACACCTATAATTCCCTAGTAAAGCTGCAAAGCACAGCATGAAAGTACTATGATTGCAGTGAAATCAGTACTAATAAAATGCATTGTTAAAACCGTTGAGGTGGAGAGTCATAAAATAAAATAAGTTAAAATATACCTTCTTAGGTAAAATCCGTCGTCCTCAACTTATAAAATATGTAATCTTTATGCCTGTAGGCCTTTCAGAACATCCGTTCCATCTTCAGCAGGTCCCTCTTTGCTACAACATCCAGTATGATGGTTGATGCTGCTGGTCCTAATGTGGTCTCACATCCACATGTGTTAATCACATAGGTAGACAATCATCCAGCCAGTGTAGGGGTGACATGTGGTCACCATGTTGGGTCCCCCAGCCGTTATAGCTGGTTTTCACAACCTGAAACCTCTACTTATACTTATTGTAGCTACCCAAATACCTCATGATGCTGGGTGGGCACCGGTCCAATATTGGCTGAAATTCCATGAGAAAATTTCTTCCTCCATGGATACTCGTACCAGCGCAAGTCGCATAGCTCTGCGCTAGTTAGACCATGTTATGTAGTCTTCTCTGTTCACATGTCTGTTCATCTGTCTTTGTTCCAAAAATTTCCCTAAGATCTTTATTCTCAAATATTCATAATCTTTTCTCATCTCTTAAAGTAAGAGTCCATGTTTCGCATCCATATAACTGCCCTTTTCAAAATATCTTATACGTTTTCCATTTTTCTCCTAATTTGTTCAAACTGGATTCTCTGCAATGTTGATACTCTTTTGCTTCTAATAAGATGCAACAACAATGATGAACTACAAGACATTTTTCAATAGACTCCAGCTGGGAGATGTATTGGGGAATACCAAGAAGATCATGGTACCATCATCATCATCATCATCATAGTACATTCACGAATTTAGGCCATTTGTTGACCTGTTTCGGCCTCAAGAGAAACACCATCCAGAAGTCTTTTGAGTGGACGTCCTGGTCTTCTTCTTCCTGCAGGTTGATATCGTGTTGAGACTTGAAAGTGGTTTTGAAGTTCCTTAGGACAGGTTACTGGCCCGACGCTAAGTAGTCCAGTGGTAGGGCTGCTACCTTTTAGTCTCTGGACAGACATTAGGATACTGCATTTACTCAGTACCCGATGGAACGGTTATACCGCCGTGACTCGGTCCTCAGAGCCTCGTTTGTGAAAACGGGTTGTACCACGAGAAGGTGAGGATAAGAATTGGGTAGGAGAGGTTATACACACGTCACTACCTCTTACAACCCATCATGGTACCAAATAGTTAAAAAAAAAAAAGAAAAAAAAAAGATTTTTGAAGGAGAAGATGTCCTTGGGAAGGTGGTTTATTCCTGAATAAGGAACTGGATGTTGGAGGGTGTAAGCTAGGAGAGTAAAGTAATTCTGCAGTTTATTTTATTTCTTAAAAGTAATTATTCATTATTGATTGAAATTGTGTTAAACAGAACAGAAAAAAAATATTAACGAACAATCGAAGCAGAAAATTTCAAATTCAACAGTTTGTTCTTCATCATATGTTCGAGATCAACTTCCACAATGTACAGCTCCAAGTCTTTGGGCAGGTCCGCGGGAAGAATGGTCTCATTCACCCAGGCTTCCGTTATTACGTAGTCACCCTGAAACACAAATCATCACATCAATACTCGTTCTCTCACATCAAAACCTTGTAATCAAATGGTAAAGAGAGAAATTTATGCCTGAACTGGGAATCGAACCCCGAACCTTCAGCTTTCTGTGCTGATGCTCTTAACCATTGAGCTAATTCAGGCTTCCCATCCAAGCACAATGTGGGACCAGTAGAGTAAGGTAGAGGAAGGATTTGTGCTTGGATGGGAAGGAAGCCTGGATTAGCTCAGTGGTTAAGAGCATCAGTACGGAAAGCTGAAGGTTCGGGGTTCGATTCCCGGTTCAGGCATAAATGTTTCTCTTTACCATTTAATTACAATAATTTAGTTGTGTACTTTAATACACTTATTTCAATCATAGTAACAGCTTTAGCTTCTTAATATTAATTCTTCTTCTTCTTCTTTTTCCTTCCAAGTATTAGGCCAAAGCCTGTTACGATCCTATAGACAATTTTCCCTCCAGCGTTTCATAGGACGGCCCAGTGATCTTCGTCCTCTTGGTATATAATTATAAACAGCTTTGGGGATCCGATTTGAACTCATTCTTTCAAGATGGTGTTTCCAATTTAGTTGGTACTGTTTAATATATTCCAAAATTGGCGTAGTCTTCAATTCTTTTAAGATATCGGTGTTCCTTTTCCGATCCCATCTGGTATAACCCGCTGTTCTGCGCATGAATCTCATTTCACAAGCCTTATTCTGCTTTCATGTTGTCTTTTTAGTGTCCATGCTTCACTACCATAGGTCAACACTGGTCTAGCCAAAGTGTTATATAAACGTAATCTGGTGTTTTTTTTGTACAAGGGATGGTTTCATAACTTGATTAATAATTCCCAAACTTTTATTATAACTAGTAATTTTTTCAGGGATATCCTTTTCATCCCAGATAGAGAGATAATATCCAAGGTATTTAAATTGATTAGATCTCTCTAAAATTTTATTCTGGAGACAGATTTTACTTTGTATGGGGTCCTTCCCATGAAATGCCATAATTTTAGTTTTGTTAATTGATATTTCCATATTAAATTTGGCAGCTATTTTTTGTAAATTATAAATTGATCGTTGCAAATCATTTTCGGAAAGTGCCAGAAGAGCTAAATCGTCTGCAAAAAGAATAGCATCGAGTTTGAGGTTCCTATTGATGGGTATATATCCTCGTTGTGTTTTCCTCCATTCGTTTATTAATTTATTCATATATATATATAATGAAAAGCACCGGTGAAAGTCCACATCCCTGTCTTACTCCAGTGTTGATCTTTTCCCAAGAAGATAATTTGCCATCTTGTTTAACAGAGATTTCATTATCTTTATAGATGTTGAAGATATTAGTAATATATTGTTGTGGAACGTTATCATCAGCTAAAATTTGTAGTAATATATTTCTGTCTACTTTGTCAAAAGCCTTTATGAAGTCAACGAAGGCGATATGAGTTTCTATATTGAATTCCTTGTGCTTTTCTAATAGTAGTTTTAGAGTGAAGAATCCATCTGTACAAGATCTACCCTTTCTGATTCCATTCTGCTCTTCTCCAATTATATTTTCATAATTTTTTTTTTTCAATTTATTCTTAACTATAAATAAGCATACATTTTATATCCAGAGTTCAACAAGCTAATTCCACGATAGTTATCTTCGATTTGGCGACTTCCTTTTTTGAAGATTGGTATTACAATGTATTTGTTCCAGCTTTGTGGTGGTTCTTGTCCTTCCCATGTCATATTAAGGAGAATAAGAAACCTTTCTAACATTTTTTTTAGTTGAAAATTTAAATAATTCTTGATTAATGTGGTCTTCTCCTGGAGCTTTGTTACTTTTAATGATTTAACAACATCAGTTAATTCATCTATAGGAATTTGTTCCAAAGCAGTGTTATTAGAGATCGGTATTTGTAATAAATCATCTTTTTGTGTCCATAAATGATGAAAGTAGGTAAGCCAAGATTCTTTAGATATACAATTTAAATGTGCATTTTCTTTTGAATCATTATATTTAATTTTTTTAAAACTTTATATATTTTTGGTTGAGGCCTAGTGATATCATTTTCCAAAAATGATACAAACTGTTCCCTATGTTTTTTACAAACTTCAATTTTAGCTATGGCTCTCTTAATATTAATTTAACATCAAAACCTACTTTGCATCTAGAACCTCCCCTATAAGAGATGAGCTTCCTTAAAATACATTTTAATATCTTTCTTTTGTAATTGGACTTTCAGTGGATTGTTTTCTTCTTCTGCTTTCCCCCACTTATAGGTTTGCTGTCTTCAGTTTCCATTTATTTCTATTATTCCAATCTCTTCTTCTTCACTTCCTGGTTTAAGCATTAGTTGCATGTTCCATCTTCACTAATAGATCTAAGACCATCTCTTCCGAGGACATCCAACATCTCTTCTTCCTCTCGGAAAATAATGTAAGATTTTATTTGGTAATCTACTTTCTTTCATTCTTTCTACATGTTCTTTCCAATGAATCTTGTTGTTAAATATATTTTCTTTTATGGAGTAGATCTGCAGTTCTTCACGGATATCCTCGTTTCTTATCTGGTCCATTCTAGAGAATCCTTTTACTCTTCTTAAAAATTTCATCTCAACTGCTTGGATTTTACTTTCCAATCTTCTTCCAAATTCCTATCATCCATTATAGTTCTGACATAGGTTTTCCATTTCCATCTTGGTCTGCCACGTTTATTTCTTCCAGGGGGTGACCATTGGTATATATGTTTTAGCCATCTTTCATTTTCCATTCTTTGTACATGGCCATACCATTTAAGAGTTTGATTAAGAACTCACCTGGTGCTTCATTATCATTTATGATCCTTCATATCATCGGGGTAACGTAACTCTGCCTTCCAGGTGCCACAACTTCAGAAGTGGGTTACAATTAAGCCAGTGCCAGGAGAGATCACCAGAAAGGTCGAAATGACAATCCGGGCCATTGCGGAAAAAAAACTTAAAACCGATATTGCTTATGACACAACCTGCTAATCAGTAAGGTATAGTGCAAAATTGGACTGTTAGGTGTAGGGGTTCACCTAAACCAAAACTTTAAAAACCACTCTAGATGCACGAATTAAGGACTTTTTGCAACAGAACTCAATATATGTGATTGAAATAAAAGAAGAAAGATACTTTGGCCATTAGGAAAGAGAAAAGTTTCAAATTTATAGTTAAATATGGGAAATAACATTATGAGGTTCTTAATTCAATTAATGAATGAATGATTCTTAAGAATTAAATGAATCGTGATTTCTTCTTACCTCATACTTCTATGTTTTTTTAAACACAGCACTGCAGTATCAGCGACCATCATCACCACCTCAGCTGTTTTCACGACTGTCAATTTTTTCTTTTGAAGGAATTATTTTCTAAACTGCCATCTGTTGTACTTTTTAAGAACTTTGTAATCAAGCTCGGTTCGTCTGAAATCTCGAAGTTCATGGTTCTAGTATGGTCTTTTTGAATATATATTTTTTCCCAAACTGTTAAATTCAAAGGTTTTGATAGATGTTTCAAAAGTTTTGCTTCTTTTTCAATTCTATGATGCTCTAATAAACTATGTGCTGCTATGCTGATTTTTCAATTTCTCCAATCTTTATGTTTCTGAAGTGTTCTTTTTTACGAATTTCCAAGTTCCTTTTTTGTTTTTCCTATATATATCCTGTTGCAATCTTTGCAATCAATTTGATAAATTCCAGATATTTTGTTGTCTGAGGTGTTAACTTTATTATTAGTTAACAGAAGATTACCCAGGCTGAATTTGTTAATTGAAGCCAATGTTACATTAAATTTTCTGAAATTTGTTTGAAACTTATTATGAACTTCAGGATAGTAAGTAAATTTCTTGAATTTTACATTTTTCTTGGAATAAGTCACTTCTTATCTTACCTCATAGTTTATGTTTTTTTAAACATATTAGTCTTAATATCAGTTGAAAATGAGAGAGCCGTCCTCTTGAAAACTGCACTTTCCATGTTAAAAAAAACTATCAGGTGACTCATTCATCCATTGAAAAGTTTAATAGTCTACAATCTAACTAAACAACTAATGTGCAATAAAGAGTAAAATGGCAGTGTATAAAACTTATTTGTAACACATACAGCTGAGACTTGGACATATACAAAGAAGGACTTCAGCAGAATCCAAGCTACAGAAATTAAATTCTTATGTGTAATTGTACATAAAACAAGGTGAGATAGAATAAGGAATGGCAAAATCAGGGAGACATTAAGTGTAGAAAAATTAACAACAGACATAGAAAAACACAGACTAATGATTTGGACATTTAAAAATAATTGAAAAGGAAGACTAACACAAAGTCTTAGGGTCGAATGTTTGAACGCATTAGACAGTAAAAGGCGTTATCTGCTGAGAAAGTTTTATCCTATTACATTTTGCTTACTCAGAAATCTATTCATGCGATAATTATTGTAAGCTACCTGACGAGGTACCTTAAGATAATAGCTCAAGATAGAAACTTATCGTGAAAATCCCGAAGGGAACCGATGGGAACCGATGGTAACCGATGTAGTTTGAAACCTTTGTAGCTTTATCCAAGATGTCGGACCTTGAAGACTTCGATCATGTTATTGGTATACGCGGAGAAGAGGAATTTGATAGAGTCTACCAAATAATTCAACTGGAGAATCGGCGTAACATTGCGCGACGCAGGCGTCGTTTTATACGGTATTATTTGCGGGACGCAAGCGTAAATGCGTTCCTCTATAGCAGACGAAAATAACGGAAGCGGTTTTATCGCTGAGAATTCTGGGTAATTCATTGCCAATATTACGAAAACGTCAACTTTCATGCGTGACCGGTAAGTCGGCCGTTAATTCGATCTCAGCAATTGCTCACGGTGAGTCAGCTCACCAGTGATTGGAAGTAATTTGAGTAGAGACTAATGTATTTGCATGCGGCCCTTAGGGTCGAATGTATAAACGCATTAGACCGTAAAAGGGGTTCTCTGCTGAGAAAGTTTTATCCTAATACATTTTGCTTACTCGGAAATCTATTCATGCGATAATAATTGTAAGCTACCTGACGAGGTAACTTAAGATCATAGCTCAAGATAGAAACTTATCGTGAGAATCCCGAAGGGAACCGATGGTAACCGATGTAGTTTGAAACCTTGCTGCTTTATCCAAGATGTCGGACCTTGAAGACTTCGATCATGTTTTCGGTATACGCGGAGAAGAGGAATTTGATAGAGTCTACCAAAGAATTGAACCGGAAGAACAGGAGAATCGGCGTAATATTGCGCGACGCAGACGTTGTTGTATACGGTATTATTTGCGGGACGCAAGCGTAAATGCGTTCCTCTATAGCAGACGAAAATAACGGAAGTGGTTTTATCGCTGAGAATTCTGGGTAATTCGTTGCCAATGTTACGAAAACGTCGACTTTCATGCATGACCGGTAAGTCGGCCGTTAATTCTATCTCAGCAATTGCTCACGGTGAGTCAGCTCTCCAGTGATTGGAAGTAATTTGAGTAGAGACTAATGTATTTGCATGCGTTCAAGATACAAGGAAAATGACCAAGAGATAGACCACGAGAAAGATGGATTAACCAAGTGAAGAAAAGTTCAAGAAAGAGGATACGACTGGGAAGAACTAAAATAAGAAAAGCATAGGAAGATAGAGATGGTTGGAGGCATATTTGGAATTGACCTTCCGAAAGGAGGACAATAAGAGGATGTTGATGAGGGAAGAGACTATATACCTGAAAGTTGTAAATCGATCTCATAGCTGCCATGTTTATTGACTGGGTACATACGAACTACTTGCCACTGTTGATTGATACCTACCTTTATGATTGGGCAAACTTGAGGACTCTCAGAAGTCATTTTTTCCTTCCAGAATTCAGTGACAATGGCAGAAAATGGATGGAAATTTGTCAAGTACTGGCAGAGTGGCATACCTTTATCAAACATTATGATTTCTTCATTGTTACTCGCTATTGATTTCACATCAATCTTGATCTGTAAAAAAAACGTAAATAATGAATGCCACGAGTGATTTTATCTAGAGAATTTGAAAATCAAGAGTGGTATTTGTTAGGACTATTTAACGAATAAAATTAAGTTGTTTACTCACAAATCATTATTTAAATATAGTTATTTTAAAATATTTGTATATTTAATGTAAACTTGACGTTTGAAAACAAATGAAAAATCTTTGGTTATGTTTCATTTATTCATCACTGCAACTTGGTCATACTATTCGTTGCCAAATAGCATTGCAATATTCTAAGAATGCACCCTTGTGGAGGAAAAATGAAACACATCAAACTGTATATTATAACCAACATTATAGGTTACTGATTCATTTTTTTTTTGAAACAACTCAATAAAATTAGTATTTAAAAATACAATTATTGAAGACACAATTATCAAATGTGTAGTTCGAATGAATCTGTTCCATTATTTGCTATATTCAACATATCTTTTAGAGAGTCAGTCACTGCAAACTAATACTCTGACCTGATCAGAATATTGAATCTTTATTTTGGTAATCAAAATTCGATAACTATCGAGGTGAAACACGACTGTGATTGGTTGTAAAACAAAGTTGGTCAATGACTCACATTTGGGGCGTGCATTAAATAGTTAAGATTATAGTTTTCCTGGATACGGCTGTTGATGTACTTACGTTGAAGTCTTGGGGCGCGTCTTTTTGCAACGCTATCACACCATCAACAGTCGCCAAAGAGGAGTTGAAATCTGAAACTACCAGTTCCACGTCTTTGCATTTAAAATAATCATCTGAACAGTGCAGTACCTCCGCATCTAGTACTTTCACCTTGAAATTGTGCTGAAAAATCAATGCAAACAATTAGAATCTCTTCAGTACGCATACCAAATTTACTTTTTTTTTCAAGATTTAGGAGCAAAGATTCGAATGAGGGGGGGATGACTCTGAAAATATCAATACGCTTTCACAATGTAGAACGGTATCAATTAGACATCGATCGTGGTTCCCATCTTCCAGATGAATGGAAAGAATTGATTATCATACCAATTTATAAGAAAGGAGATAAAACTGATTGCAACAACTATAGGGGCATCTCATTACTTTCAACTTCGTACAAAATTCTAACAAATATATTAGTAAGCAGACTTACTTCTTATATTGATGACATTCTAGGAGATCATCAATGTGGATTTAGAAGAAACAGGTCTACAACAGATCAGATTTTTAGCTTAAGACAGATTTTAGAAAAGAAATAGGAATATAATGGCACTGTACATCAACTATATGTAGACTTCAAAAAGGCATATGATTCAATTAAGAGGGAGAAGTTATATAGTATCCTGCTGGAGTTCGGAATTCCTAAAAAGTTAGTTAGACTTATACGAATGTGTCTAAATGGCACAAAGAGTAGGGTGCATGTAGGCAAACAGTTTTTGGATACTTTTGAAATCCAGAATGGGTTGAATCAAGGAGATGCACTATCTCCTCTACTATTTAATTTTGTACTAGAGCATGCCATCAAATCTTTAGAGGTTGAAGAAGGCCTACAACTCAATGGTATTAATAAGCTGTTAGTTTATGCTGATGATGTAGTACTATTGGCCGATAGCGAGGAGATACTAAAGGCCAACACGCACACACTACTGAGTAACACTAAGAAATTGGGACTGGAAGTAAATATCAATAAAACTAAATATATGGTCACACGTAGAAATACATTATATAATGGAAATGGACAGCTAATGACAAATGAGGGAAATTTTGAGGAAGTGGCTGAATTCAAATACCTAGGAACAATAATCACAAACAGGAATGAGATGCACAAGGAAATTAAACATAGGCTCAATTCTGGAAATGCGTGCTATTATGCATTACAGAGACTCTTGACTTCCCAACTCCTTTCAAAAAACGTTAAACTGAAAATATATAAAACTATTATTCTACCAGTTATATTATATGGATGCGAAACATGGACTCTTACTTTAAGGGAGGAAAGGAGATTACGAGTATTTGAGAATAAAGTTCTTAGGAAAATTTTTGGACCAAAGAGAGATGAACAGACAGGTGAATGGAGAAGACTGCATAACAGTGAACTACATGGTCTTTATAGGAAGCCAGATATAATAAGAACAGTTAAGTCTCGTAGACCTGCGATGGGCAGGACATGTGGCACGAATGGGGAATGAAAGACGTGCATGGAAGCTTCTTGTAGGAAAATCAGAGGGAAAACGCCCAGTTGATAGACCAAGAATGAGGTGGGAGAATAACATTAACTATGATTTGAGGGAAGTAGATTATAATGGGGATGATTGGAAAACATTGGCTCAGGATAGGGATATATGGAGAGCTTATGTCCGCGCGGCCATGAACCTACGGGTTCGATAGTGCCAGTGATTTAGTTAGTTAGTTTATCGTGGTCCTTCAAAGACAGAACTTCGCAGTCAATCTCGGGCCATTTGCCACACTTTGGGCCACGAATCGAACAACACTTCGATTTTGCTTTTTCTGGTTGTTCTTTTTTGAGACATCCACTAGCTCAGTAATCCACATCAAACTTTCTTCCCCCATTTTTCACTCCGTTTTCTTTGCGAAATAACTTAAAATTCGCCGTGTAACTGTTCCCATAGTTGACGCTGTGACGGAATAACACCCAGTGATACCTAACTGTATTCAGACAAATGCTGCAGGTACTGTTACGTTGTTTAGAAGATGTTGGTTTTCACGTTGGGTTTTCCATGAATTCCTTTGTGTTGTACTTGAAATCTTCATTGGAGTGTCCAAAGTTGTAACTGGAAATTTTTGACCTAGATAATGCACGTTGTATCAGAGGTGGATTTAAAAGAAAGTATACATATGAAAAACCTGGGGGGTCAATTATGCGAGTAAATATAGCAAATAAAAAATAGGTCCTTTCCATTGAAACTCTGCCAAACAAATGTGAAATTTGGTGAAGATGCCAATACAGTGTAATGTGTGGCTTGCCCACGTGCAAAGAGTACTTGCCCCAGAGCTACTTGCTCAAAACGATTACATTTATAATTTTACATTAACAACAAAACAATCAAGGTGTTCACTGCTTGTCATGCAGCGGGCCCGGGTTCCATCCCCGGTTGTCACAAATTTCCCGGGTAATGTTTTACTTGGGGTTTTTCCTCGCCTTTAAGATAAATGTCAGGAAATTTTAAGGCCCAAACGGTCCCTGAACATCATAATTCATATTCGTCTTAAATTAAGTTTAGGATTAAGGACTCTCCTGGCCACCCAACAGGTGCTCCAACCTCATGACCGCGAGTGCTGGCACATATTTAATCAATATTAAAAAAATAACTAACTCTAAATTGCATTAATAATTAGTAGTATCCACTGCATGCCAGGAGAGAACACCATCACGGCCGCGGTGGACTAGTGATTATGCTCCTTGCCTCTGGTCTCGTGGGTCGCGGATTCAAACCCGTCGGGGATCATTACATTTTTCTAGAATGAAAAAAATCTAAGGAGCAAGTCCTCCGGGACCTGAGATTTTCAGGCTTATAAAAGATCCCTAAGTCTGAAAAAAAAGAAAAAAAAAAAGGATTCTAAGCAAAATTTACCGAATTTTTCCGTCCTAGTATACTCGGACCAACGGATCTGTGCCCCCATAGCGCTGTTCTTAGAAAAGTACATGTCTATACTCACCGCACTCCCCTCAAAACAGCAGCCATCGAGTAGGGATGTTGCCAAACTTCCCCCACTGTCATGGCTCTTGAATATTGAATAATGCAAGGTTGGAGTCGAATTGACAACACTGGAGTACACGTGCAAGAGAGAGATAGGAATGCAGCGAGGGAAATGATTCGCAGAGGCAGAAAAGGAAGCAGGCTTCAGTTCGCATATCCATGGGGGCACAGATTCGTTGGACAGACAATACTACCTTGGTTTCCTAGATGCCACTATGACTCGGAATACTGACCCCGGACCACTCAAAGACATCTATCAAAATACAAGTGTAATTAAATTAGTATAGTTGAATTTCTCCACTGTACGTGGAGAAAGCCCAAGTCTCGTTGAAAGACACAAGGGCTTACGAAGTAAAGCGAATAATTATCAAATGGGCATAATTTATAGGACCCAGCAAAAGAAGAACAGCCGCTGTTCAACATGGGTCGCAGCCAGTTCTTAAAACTAGGTAAGTCACTTTTTAATAAATTACAATTAGAAGTATCGGCCGCGGTGAACTAGTGGTTATGCTCCTCGCCTCTGGTCACGAGCGTCGCGGGTTCAAACCCGGCCGGGGTCGATGGATTTTTTAGGATGGAAAAATCCAAGGAGCAAGTCCTCCGGGAGGGACTTTAAGCCGTGGGTCCCGATTTTGAAGATTTTCAGGCTTGTAAAAGATCCTTAAGCCTGAATGAAGAGGCCTCTAAGCAAAATTTACCGAATTTTCCCGTCCTAGTACTACCTTGGTTTCCTAGATGTCAGTATGAGGCAAAACTCTGACCACGGACCACTCAAATGACATCTATACGAAAACAAGTTTAACAAAATTAGTATGGTTCAAATTATCCCCTGTAGGGGGAGAGCGCCTAAATCTCTGTTAAGGGAAACATGGCTTACAAGATACAAGAAGAAGACAATTAGAAGTAACATTATAAGGGGGCACGCCGTAGCGTAGTGGTTAAAGCACTGCGCTACAAGCCGGAAGGTCGAGAGTTCGAGTCCCTGTGGGGTCAGGATTTTTAAACTGACCCAAACCTTCTGGCGGCACTATGGCTCTGGGGTCGACTCAACCTCTAACGGAAATGAGTACCAGACGCTTGTTCTGGGGGTAAAGGCGGCCGTCACGCAGGGCTGACAACTTGGTTGACATCAAGTGCCGATTGCCCAGAAAAAGTGGGAGCCTTAACCTCCTGCTACCCCAAGGGCTTCTGAGGCCAGTAGTGGGGCCACTTTACTAGTAACATTATAAGGTTGTTCTTAATAAATAAAGAAAATCTGTTTATCCTAACCCACTGGCTCTATCGAACCCGTAGGTTCATGGCCACACGGACATCAGCTCTCCGTACATCCTTATCCTGAGCTAAAATTTTCTAATCATTCCCTGTATAATTTACTTCCCTCAAATCATGGTTAATGTTATTCTCCCACCTCATTCTTGGTCTACCAACTGGACATTTTCCCTCTGGTTTCTCTACAAGAAGCTTTTATGCATGTCTTTCATTCCCCATTCGTACCATATGTCCTGCCCATCGCAGTCTACGAGACTTAACTGTTGTTCTTATCATATCTCGCGTCCTATAATGTATATCACTATTATGTAGTTTACTCCATTCACTTGTCTATCTCTTTTTGGTCCAAAAAATTTCCTAAGAACTTTATTCTCAAATACTCGTAAGCTCCTTTCCCCCCCTTAAAGTAAGAGTCCATGTTTCGCACCCGTACAATATAACTGGTAGAATAATAGTTTTATATATTTTCAGTTTAACGTTTTTTGAAAGGAGTTGGGACATCAAGAGTCTCTGCAATACAGAATAGCACGCATTTCCAGAATTGAGCCAATGTTTAATTTCTTTGTGCATCTCATTCCTATTTGTGATTATTGTTCCTAGGTATTTGAATTCAGCCACTTCCTCAAAATTTCCCTCATTTGTCATTAGCTGTCCATTTCCATTATATAATGTATTTCTACGTGTGACCATATATTTAGTTTTATTGATGTTTACTTCCAGTCACAGTTGCAAGGGCAATTTATCTAATTCCTCGTTAATCTCTAGTATCCCGCTATTGTACAAACTCCTAACATTCCATGTTCCTAGGATAATGTCCCTGTGTTTGAGCCTTTGGCATGGGTTCCCTGAAGTAGTCCCCGCCCAGAGAACAGAATGGGGGATTATATTACCTGCGGAGAATTTTACCCCAGTGGAAACCATATCCGCGTTTCTTGACGGTTGTATTTTTACGGCGAAAGATCGCCACTATTTTGACCAAGGTACTTTTTTCGTCTGGCTTATCGACTTCGACCAGTCCGTCATGGATATCCTTTCGGGAGCAATGCTACCGCCGGCATAGCTCTCGGGATCATTTAAGCATGGAAGCCACTCCACCACGACACGGTAAAGATACCATGGACGGCCTCTAAAACCATTAGGTGTAACATTTCACCTGAAGTGAAAATTAAAAAATCGCTCTAGCGGTCACAATTTTCGATGTTTGAGAACGAAACTCAGTATGTCCTATTAAAATAAACCGAGGTAGGTATTGTCAAAAAATGAGCGAAATCCAATTAGAAGTGGAGGTTAAGTTCTTTTTCTTATTTATCCTTTCATCTGATAGACCCAGCGGTCTCAATCCAACGTTTGAAGGGTCTGCCCAAATATCTCTTGCCTGGTAATTTAAGATTTGACGTGATATTCTTGTTCTTCTTACGTGAGATTTCCAGTTGTTTCTGTATTTTGGAAGTTTACTTGGAAGCCGAAATTAAAAACTGCCTAAACGACTGCTCCGATTTTGATGAAATTGTGTGTTTGAGTGGGTCCCTGGATGGTTTGGATCCGGTAGGTGGCGCTGCGATCGAGTAATATGATTTTTTTTGTGTCAGATGTATAGTCATCTGCATTACCGACATATTCCGCGCAACAACAATGTGACGTCATAATGCACGCTTCTTGAGCCAGAACAGGTGGCAGTGAGGATTTTCTTGCGAACTTGTTATTTAGTGAATTTTATGGTAAAAAAGTAACTTATATTTTTATCGTCCGGCCAAGACACGAGAACTGAACGTTCGGGCGAGACGACGTCTGACGGGTCCGCTAGTATACAATAAGTCCCATTTTTTAAAACTAAAGCTCTATTTCCTCGAGAGCACTTGTATATGTGTGGGGGCTTTGGATTAGCAAGTGAGCGCCATCATAACCTAACATCGTGCGTCTTCACTTAAGATGAAGTAACTTACCGTGCCCGAGGAGTACAGGACGCACAGACTGGTGATGACGAGCAGAATCACGCATAGACGCAACATTTTTATGGTTCTGAGGCTGCACCAACACTGTGACCACACTATATACCTGTGACATAACACATATATCTGATCGCACTTCCTTTCACACGCTACCAGCCCAGTGCAGCAACAAGATCTACACGATACATTTGTACGAGTACATACGTTAAAAAAACTATTATCTACGTACATTCTGTAATAATTCTGCCCAAGGGCACGTCTTTCGCTGCATTCAGTCCACCGCTGTGGTCACGCAGCGGGCCCGGGTTCGTTTCCCGGTCGGGACAGGTTCCCGGGTGAGTTTATTTTCGGGGTTTTTCCTCACCTGTAAGACAAATGTCAGGAAGCTTAGGGCCCCACGGTTCCCGAAAATCATCATCGTTCACGATGTGGAAATCAACGGGAAGCTACCACACCTATAATTCCTAGTAAAGCTGCAAAGAATAGCATGAAAATGCTATGATTGCAGTGAAATACCTGCCCTCGGGCAGAATTACTATGGATGGATAGATAGCTAATTCATGCCGAAGTCCAGTTCCTGGTACTGTAGCAGTCTTGCTGAAACCAACGGCGCGTGCATTGTCGAGTGGTGGAGGGAACTAGTAGCCATGCAAAAAAAAAAAAAAAAAAAACGTAATAATAATAGTAATAATAATAATAATAATAATAATAATAATAATAATAACAACAACATTAGTATATTAAGATGCGAGGTTGGGAAGTGATTTTTACAGAATCGAGGAAAATATTTAAAAACCGAGCGTTAGCGAGGTTTTAATTTCCGAGATTCTGTAAAACACTTCACAAGCGTGTGTTGTACATTCTTTTTTGCGCGATGGTGTTTTCAAAGTAATAAATAATAGTAAAATAATAACATCTTTCTGGAAATATTTGCGTTCATTATAAACAATTGACTAACGTAGACAGTGTGGACAATGTTTATTAGTTGAAACAGCAGGAGGCCGTGATATCAATTAGTGATATAATAACATGATGCTGTGAGACCAATTAGTGTAAAATAGCGGTAGTTTGTAGTTATTGTTTATATTGTTTCTAATAAAGTTCATTTCATTTAAAATGCACTGATTTGTTTCGTATAATGTATATTAACACTACCTTTGGGATAATTTTTGTATATACATTGTATGTAGTATACATAGAGGGCAATGGTTTTACTTCCCACACGCGTGTTTGTCATCATCATTTTAAGGCACGACAAGTTCAAAAGTGAAAGTTTTGGCCTTCTCAACAATCCTCCTCCATGCCAATCTGTCTCTTGCCATATTCAAGTTAGTCACTTTAATTTTCCTTAGATTGTTCATTGTGTCATCTTCCCATCTGATGTTTGGTCTTCCTACAGCTCTTCCTCCTATAGGTTTCCATTTGTAGAGTTTTTTGACCAGTCTCTGATCATCCATTCTTATCAAATGTCCAAGCCAAGCAATTCTGAGAGATCTTATATGGTTTACTATGTTCTGATTTTTGATTAATTTGTTTAGTTCGTTATTTGTTTTGATTCTCAAACAGTCATCAGTTCCTCTATTTGACACGTGTTTGTAATATGTACAGTTATTTAGTTGGCAACCCCGAAATGTAGGAAGTTGAACGTTCAATCATGGTCGCCATTGCTGTAAGTAAAAAAGATCTATATGGCACAACCATTACAAACCAGAAATGTTGGAAGATTAAAATTAAGATGGGAGGATGATGTTTTGCAGGATATTAGAATTAGCAAAATTAGAAATTGGAAGAATTTAGCAGCAAATAGAGAAGTGTGGAGGGACATTCTGAGGAAGGCTAGGGCTGTCATGTCATATATGCTGATGATGAAGAGAAGGGAGAAGGTGAAACCCGGTGCCGGCACTTAGCCTACTCTTGTCGAAAAGCACCAAGGCGGCCGCCAGGCCGACAGACAAATCAACAGCACCACATGTACTGTGGAGAGGTTCTAGTGCATATAATTGTACTAACTCTCCTGGCTCCGAGATTGAACATTTTGCAATTAAATTTATCAATTACAATTTCCACCTCGCCAGCCTCATGGGCTAGTGGTCAGCGTTTCGGACTAGAGTTCATGAGGTCCCGGCCAAACCATAGGATATTTTTCTTTCAAGGGAATTATTTCTGTGGTTGTCCATGGTCTGGAATTTAGGTTAAGAACTCTCTTGGCGCTTCATTATCGTTTATCATCCATCATATCATCGGGGGTAATGTAACTCCGCCTTCCAGGCGCCCCAACCTAAGAAATGGATTACAAATCTGCCAATGCCAGGAGATAAAGCCAGAAATGTTGTAAAAGACAACCTGGTGGCATTAGACAAAAAAATCAACCCCACGAGTATGGAGCCCGGGTCTGCTAGTCAGGAAGCGGGTTTCAGAGGTAAATGTTAAAAAAGTACAAGATATGTGCTTAAGATGAGTGTTCTGCAGCTATCGAAGCCGAAACGTTGGGGAACTACAAGCCTCAAGACAACGGCCAACATCTTCTGCAAGATCATCATTTTGATAATATTTTATTCTTTCACAGAGATTAAAATAAACATATTAAGTTCTGTTCTTATATCTTCGTTATTATATACTGCCCAATTAGTATTTATAATTTTTTTGAAACATTGAATTCCTTATATCTGAGAAATAACAATATGTGGCTTATCATGTTATTGCCCTAAAGCCCTTCAAGTATGTAAATAGCCTATTTTGTGTCATTATGATTTTCGATGACTAGTAGGTATAGGCAGGATCTATGAATGCATACTCTCTGTATTTTTTCAAAAATATTTTCATGAAAACTACCTCATTAGCTTCAATAAGTGGAAATTCGCTAAAATCAAAGCATAACTTGGACTTAGTGAGGATGTAGACGTGACACGTAGCCTCTGCCTCCGCGTGTCCTCGCTTCGAGGAAGTGACGCCCTCTCACTACAGACTAGCCTCGTGCTGATGGGCTAGTGGCCAGCGTTTCTGACTACAGTTCATGAGTTCCCGGGTTCCATTCCCGGTTAAACCATATGAAATTTTCCTTAAAGGGAATTATTCCTGTGGTTGTCCATGGTCTGGAATTTAGGTTAATAACTCTCCTGGTGCTTCATTATCATTTATCACCCATCATATCATCGGGGTAACGTAACTCCGCCTTCCAGGTGCCACAACTTCAGAAGTGGGTTACAATTAAGCCAATGCTAGGAGATATCACGAGAAATGTCGAAATGACAACCTTCTTCTTCTTCTTCGGCTTTCCCCCACTTATAGATTTGCCGTGTTCAGTTTCCATTTATCTCTATCATTTCAATCTCCCTCTTCCAAATTCCTATCATCCATTATAATTCTGACATAGGTTTTCCATTTCCATCTTGGTCTGCCACGTTTATTCCTTCCAGGAGGTGACCATTGGTATATATTTTTGGGTCATCTTTCATTTTCCATTCGTTGTACATGGCCATATCATTTAAGGGTTTGATTTTCAATCCTCTTAATAACAGATGTGGTGACATTCATTTCTCTCCAAAGGAATTCATTTCTTATTTTATCCTGTCTTGTTTTTTGGAGGCTTCTTCTAAAATAATCAAATTCAATTGTTCTAATTTTATTCTTTTGTAATTCCGTCAAAGACCAAGTTTCACTTCCATATGACAAAATATTCTGTATTATGCTCTTATAAATTTTCATTTTAGTTTCCTTTGTAATATTTTTATTCCAAATTATTCCATGTAATGTCTTAGTTGCATTTTTTGCCAGTGCAATTTTAGTCTGTACATCTCTCTCACAGGTACCTGAACTTGTAATCATTGTGCCAAGATATTAAAAAAATTCACATTTTTTTTATTTTCCCTGTTTCAAGTATGAGGTCATCCACATCCTTTCCCAAACACATATGTTCTGTTTTCTGTAAATTTATATTCAGTCCCCATTTTTTATATTCTTCCATTAGTTTATTTATCATATATTTCATATCATCTTCATCCCCTGCAAAAATTATTTGATCATCTGTAAACAACAATTCCTCCCATAGGAATACCCATTTCACAACATTGAATGAGGTGGGAGAATAACATTAACTATGATTTGTGGGAAGTAGATTATACAGAGGATGATGGAAAACATTAGCTCAGGATAGGGATGTATGGAGAGCTTATGTACGCGCGTCCATGAACCTATGGGTTCGATAGAGCCAGTGAATTCGTTAGTTAATAAGAATATCAAGTTAGGAAAACAGAACCATAAGTTGGTCTTGCTCCACGCAACTCCTGCACTATTCATGTTTTTTTTTTCTCTCTCAGCAAATGCTGGATTGGAATTTAATGTTAGGATGCAACATATGATGTTAGTTTGACTTGCACAAGAGGATGAGACGTGTCACACGCCATGTTGGCGTGCAGAAATGTTGTCATGACAACTTCATTACAAGGTAATTCCATCAAGTTACACCTTCAAGGCTAGTGGTTACTAGTTACGAGGGTCGATGCATGTTTTAGGATGGAAAAATCCAAGGAGCAAGTCATCCGGGAGGGACTTCAGGCTCGTAAAAGAACCTTAAGCCTGGATGAAAAGACCTCTAAGCAAAATTTACCGAAATTTCCCGTCCTAGTACTACCTTGGTTTCCTAGATGTCAGTATGAGGCAGAACGCTGACCACGGACCACTCAAATGACATCTATACGAAAACAAGTGTAAATAAATTAGTATGGTTCAAATTCTTCCCTGTAGGGGGAGACCGCCCAAATCTCTGTAAAGGGAAAACATGGGCTTACAATATAATATGACATTGTAGCCCATGTTACACGATTAGGTGTCTTGGAATCCCACTCAGGTCAACAGCGTGCACCGAGACGGCGAATATTAATTACATTGCGTGTTGTTATTATCGTCTCACTTTGTTGGTTATCCAGCGGCTCAGCTGTTATCGTCGCGCAAGGGATTTTGAAGAATGTCCTTGACCTTAAATCCAATGGGAGAGCCTACGAAGACTGCTGAGCTGTGAATTCCCTGTCTGCCACGTGTACAAACAAAACCTTTCCTCTACAAAAACATGTACAGTCCATAGAGAATTATAGCGAGACGCGGATGTGTTGATTTTAGATTTTAAACCGTAGACTTTAATTATAATATTTTGTACACTTGCTGCCTCAAGTCTTAAAATTATAGTGCAGTGTGAATGTCGAGTCCCCCAGCCCATTATAGCTAGTCTTCTCAACCTGGAGCCGCTACTTATTGTAGCCACCCAAATGCCTCACGATGCTGGGTGGGCATCGGTCCCATACTGGCAGAAATTCCTTGAGAACATTTCTTCCCCCCGTAGAGACTCGAAACAGCGCAAGTCTCGAAGCCCTGTGCCATGGCATCTTGCCTTAAACACATGGCTACGGCGCGGGGAAGACTATAAATTGTTTAAATTAAAGTGGCATTTAGTGGTTATTTAAAACATTAACAGTGTGATATAAACCAACCACAGTGTGTGTATGTGTGTATATATATGAATATACAGCGAATATACTTCCTTCCTCCACGGATAAAGATGCCCTAACTCACTGGCACTATCGAACCCGTAGGTTCATGGCCGCGCGGACATAAGCTCTCCATACATCCCTATCTCGAGCTAATGTTTTCCAATCATTCCCCGTATAATCTACTTCCCTCAAATCATAGTTAATGTTATTCTCCCACCTCATTCTTGGTCTACCAACTGGGTGTTTTCCCTCTGGTTTTCCTACAAGAAGCTTCCATGCACGTCTTTCATTCCCCATTCGTGCCACATGTCCTGCCCATCGCATTCTACGATAAAGATTACATATATTATTTAATTTTTGTAGTGAGAATTTAAAAATGTTTAGCAGTGACTGTATTTGATATTCGCTAGCGAGGGAGATAGCAATGACGTGTGGTCATACTCGTACTTCCTATTGGCTGAGACCTACATCTGGTTAGTACAGGACTCGCATCTAAGCTCCCATTACAAATTTCATTCGTCAGGAATCATTGCTAGGGTTATATATATATAGTTAAATAGAAAGATGCCGACTACCGCTACGTGAATGTTCATCATTGTCAAGCATATTCGCGGCACCCGCTTTTATATAAACGGACAACCATTGTAGTAAGGCGATAATTATATGGAGCCATATTTCGGTTATTTCTGCCTCAACTTCTCATTCATTTTTCAGCCATTTTTCGATTTTTTAAACCTTTATATACAGAGTAGTCCACCGCTATGGTCTCGAGGTAGCGTGCTGCCTTGTCACGCAGCGGGCCCGGGCTCGATCCCCGGTCGGGGCAGTTTTTCTGGGTGAGGTTTTTATCGGGGTTTTTCCTCACCTTTAAGACAAATGTCAGGAAAACTTTAAGGCCCAAATGGTCCCCGAAATCATATGGCCATCATCATCATCCTTATCATTATCATCATCATCCTTCACTGGTGTGGAAAGCAATGGGAAGCTACCACACCTATAATTCCCTACTAAAGCTGCAAGCATAGCATGAAAATGAATGATTGCAGTGAAGGACCTGCCCCCTGGCACAATTACTATGGATGGATATACAGAGTGGTCATAAAATCTCGATTCATTTCTGTGTTAACTTTTTTTTACAATCAAGAAGCATCTGACGATAGAAGCACATGTGTATGTTGTTAGCCCGCATATTATCTTACACTGAGGAGCAAACAACCGGTTAACAAACTTAAAAACCACGAATAGAGTACCGAACCACCTCACACTACCAGAGAATTACAAAGAGACAAACCAAATGTGGATTCACAAATAGGGTATCACAGTGCATGGACCCTTCATGTTGGTAGAAACAACCTTGACATGCTTGAATTATTTATAGAACCAAACCACAGCCACGCCAGCTGACTCTGTTGTATTACAACGTGATGGAGCCCCCCCCCCTCATTTTACGCTGAATTTACAGGACTACATCAATCAACAGATGGATGGGCAGCAAGATTATGACCTTATGTTCTACTGATTTGACGCCCCTGGACTTGTTTGCTTCATAAAGGGAAGGGTGTACAAAACAAAAATACAGTGACGGTCATTTTACCAGCTATGCTTCAGATCGTTTTTGGTATTGTTACTAATCTTGAACGACGGAAACAATGTTTCAAAATGAACGGAGATCACGTTGAAATATGATGAACATGTGTACATAACATGACAATGAACACATCAAACGGAGTCCATTATTTCTTGGAAATGGATCAAGACTTAGTGAACACGCTGTGTTTTTAAGTTTTGATATGACCACCCTCATGGGCAAATGGTCAGAAATGTTTACTACAATTCATGAGGTCTCGGGTTCGATTCGCGCTCAGACCACATGAGTTTTTTCTTTAAAGGGAATTAATTATGTCGTTGCCTATGGTCTGGAATTTAGGTTAGGGACTCTCCTGGCGCTTCATTATCATTTATCACCCATCATATCATCATCGGGGTAACGTAAAAATTGATTACAATTCTGCCAATGCCAGGGGAGAAACCCAGAAATGTCATAAAATACAACCTGGTGACATTGGGAAAAAAAAAGTTTTTTTTTTAAATGACGTAGATTCTTATATCTCATACAAGTGGCCGAATTCGCTGAAAATTATTATTCATAGCTGTAGAAAATAATGGCTGTAACTTCCTTTGCACGCTATATAATGTCATAGAAACAACACAGTTTATAGATTTATATGAAGTTTTATTTAACATTGATAAGATAACAATCGTAAAACAAACAAACGAGTGTAGTGGGGCGCTATTATTAAAGGACGCTGGACACGCAACAATGTGGGTGCAGGAAACTCAACTTTCTCACGGTCGCCATTTTTATCAATTACCACACATCAACTAATTAATTGTGTCAACTCGAAGCCAACATCTGCAGCTTCATGACCTGTTGCAGCTTTTGGTATCAATGCTGGTGACGTAATAGACCGACTGTAGTAGGCCTAATAAAAATGTTATAAAAAGGTAGCTAGTCATGATATTTGCTGTTTCATATTGATATATATATTCAAAAGCTTTCTCAAGCCAAGTTAATCCCCTTTTTCATTCTAGCTTCCACGATTATAATACTGTTTAGCATTAAGTACTATATGTTAAGTAATTTACAAAGGAAAGGTGGATTAATCTTTGCCTTCTACGGGCCAGGGCAAAGGAATGTTGATATAATCACTCAAAACTTTCAAACTCAATGCTATAAAAAAGGTAGGATCGCGGCGCAAAAATGGTAGCAGAGCGTCATATATACCAGTTACATAAATTCAAATAAAAACAGAAAACACACAATTTATTGATCTTGAAGAAGATTCTCGGGCTGTAGGCCGTGGTCGTGAGGCTTGTAGTTTCCGACGTTTCGCCAGAGACTGCGTCTGGCATCCTCAAGGGTTGTCTTTGAGGATGCCAGACGCTGTCTCTGGCGAAACGTCGGGAACTACAAGCCTCACGACCACGGCCTACAGCCCGAAAATCTTCTTCAAGATCATCATAACAACTCCGGCCGTGAAAGTCTACGTGAATACACACAATTTATTGTTGCAGAATGTCAATAATTACCTAATAGAAATATGTGTTGGAAAAATGTGAGAACTTCCTTAAAATTAAATGAGAAGTTGAGCTTAAAGTAACGTAATATCAGCAAATTTGCGATGTAAAATATGTATTAATCATAGCGCAGACAGTGTAGCTAATTTATCACAAAAACCCGCTAACAAACAAGTGAACGTAACTAATCTAGTGCACTAACTCGCCCGTTTTCTCTCCCTAACTTAGGGTCATTTTCACCAACAGAGCTAACTGCATTACGCCAGTTTTCCCCATGTATAATGCATATCATAAACTGGCGTAATACAGTTACCTCTGTTGGTGAAACCGACCCTTAACCCTTAAATTGGCGAAGCACTAAACAGGGCACTAATTTCTCGTGTCAGTTATTTGAATGTTGCGGACCGCACTGAAAACGATATCATACATAACTGTTATTATTGTGTATATTGTGTAATTCTACACATATTTAAGTAATTTCTACTCGTTCGTTTTCTTCTGTTTTATTATAAATATCAAATAAAATAAACTCACTGACGTATCCTACAGGATACATTGTGAATTTAAGGGTTAACGAAACTAACTTACCCATTTTCTTGCCAACTCCTGGGATAGAATACCTACATATATGAGTAAACATGTTGACAATTGCCTCTTGGAGGAACATGTATTATCGCATTGTCCAACACGATTCTAGCAGTCACTTGTTCTCCGATAGAATACACTAAAAAACTGGGCCTGGAAGTAAGTAAAACTAAATATATGGGTCGCACGGAGGAAAATATATTATAGAGGGCTTTCAAAAGTTTGTTCACAAACCATTTAATTGGCAAAATCAGGGATTACTTTAACTTTGGCCAAAACACTAATTTCTCGTACCAGTTATTTAAATGTGGCGGACCGCACTGAAAACAAAATCACGCATGACTATTATTACTAGGTTTATTGTGTAATTCGACACACGTTTAAGTTATTACTACTTGTTCGTTTTCTTCTGTTTCATTAATAATAATAAATAAATGAACCAATTGATGTAGCCTATAGGATACATGGCCTATTAAAGGGCGAAGAAGCTTATAGAAGGATGGAAATAAAACAACTTTACTTACAATAATAACTTATAATGAAGGAAGAAAAGGCAATGCAAGCTTGTATTGTTGGTGATCACGTGGTGCTGCCTCCACGTTTGAATGGATTGAGGTACAGGATGTTAAGTTCTTCCTCAACTGTTAGATTAAAGAATATACCACTTCTCTCTTGAAATACATGTCACTTACCCCGGGGGTTTCATCCGAAAGGTAAGTCCAATTGAACGGCCACCCCAATCTCCTGATTTGACGACTCTTATTGTGGAGGCAAATCAATTACCGGTACTTGGTAGAATGCGGCAGAATTTTCTACGGCGACTTGTCCATCCTGACATTCCCAGACATGTCCACTGACCCAGGATTACTTCCTAGGCCATAAGTTGCTGTATTTAAGTTTGTGCGCTAACTTTTTAATCACTCTGTATAAAGACACTCCTACTCCACCGCGCGATATGCTTAAAAGGTCCTTGGCTACTGACCTCACATCCATCCGTGTTAATCACATAGGTAGATGATCGTTGAACCAGTAGGGATGACATGTGGTCAGCATATCGGGTATGTGGTTTTGTCGACCTGAACCGCTACTTAATTATAAAGGTAAACTACAGGCCATAGGAGACCCTAGGGGTGGTAGGAGGTTAAGGCTCCCACTTTCAGACAATCGGCACTTGATGTCAGCCGGGTTGTCAGCCCTGCGTGACGGCCGCGTTTACCCCAGAACAAGCATCCGGTATTTATTTCCGTTAGAGGCTGAGTCAATTCCAGGACCATGGTGCCGCCAGAAGGTTTGGGTCAGTTTAAAGATCCTGACTCCACTGGGACTTGAACCCTCGACCTTCCGGTTTGTAAGCACACTGCCTTAACCACTACGCTACGACTACCCAAATTCCTCACGATGCTGGGCAGGCACCGGTCCCATACTGGCTGAAATTCCATAAGAAAATGTCTTCCCTCACGGAGACTCGAACCAGTGCAAGTCCCGTAGCTCTGCGCCGAGGGTTCTTACCTTAACGGCCCGACCATTTGATGACAAAAGACGGAAATTTTCGAGAAGTTGCAAAATTCAAATATCTAGGTGCAATAAGTCCACCGCTGTGGTCTCGAGGAAGCGTGCTGCCTTGTCACGCAGCGGGCCCGGGTTCGATTCCCGGTCGGGACAGGCTCCTGGATCAGGTTTTTTTCGGGGCTTTTCCTCGCCTGTAAGGCAAATGTCACGAAGCTTATGGTCCAACGGTTCCCGAAAATCATCCGGCCATCATCATTATCATAAGTAATGCCACGAGTGATTTCGAATTTATCTAGAGAATTTGGAAATCAAGAGTGGCATTTGTTAGGACTATTTAACGAATAAAATTAAGCTGTTTACTCACAAATCATTATTTAACTATAGTTATTTTAAAATATTTGTATAGTTAATGTAAACGGCGAAGTTTGAAAACAAATGAGAAACGATTGGTACGCTTCGTTTCCTTCCTTTGTTTATCACTGCAACCAGATCATATTATTATTTATTGCCAAAGGATCACAATATTGTAAGAATGCACCCTAGTGGTGAAATTTATAACCAACGTATTAATTAATTTGATGTCCTATGATGTAAATATGTCAATTATATTTTTCTGCAACATTTCCTGTAAAATAATTCGTTTAAGAAAGTGCAAACAGTGTTTTTTTTTTGTGGTATAATCTATTGTTACAAATGTTTTATATTAAGGTACGTACACATATGCGCGCCACGAACACGCGCGGCGCGCGCGCTGCTCGTGTTATGATCGTCGAAATTATTTATTTCAACGAACCTCCTGCGATCCATAGGAAACCCACAAACCTTCAGTAGACATTTTGCAGAGACAAAGGCCTACACTTGCTCATTCCATGTCTCCTTATTCAATTATTTTCTTTTATCAAAATTATTTATTTTGTTCTGGATGGGATACTGATGAATTTTTACCTGTATACCATATTACATTGTCAAATAATTTCAGGACTACAATCACTTCAAAAATGTTTTTAACCAATTATTGAAATTTTATTTTTAAAAAATTGAAAAATACGAAGGAATAGTACATTTTTACTAAAATATGAACATTTCGCCAAAATATTAGGAAATATGAAAAAATATGTTGGTCTTATTTTATTCTATAAATTATAAAATGTAAAGATACTCTATGGAGCAACAAACATTTTTATAGAACGCAAAAATAGTATTATAATATATTAATTTTAATATCAACATAAGTACAATTTACAAATGTAATACATTACAAAATTATGTATAGTACCAGTATTATTTTATTCTTTGGCATATTTCTCATTTGAGTGAATTTTTTTAAGTAGATTGCTGTCGTTGTTTAAAAGGTCATGAATTTTTTCACAAGAATTTGTTAAATTATATTTCACACATAAAATTACTTTAAAAGTCTTAACACTCAATTGCGATTTTTTTATGTCCACACTTTATTTACCAAACAATGGTGGTCGAATCAACAATGTAAACTTTGATAAGCAGTTGTCAACAATGATTTGTTATTATTAAAGTTTAACATTATAAAATTAACAAAAATAATATAAAACTCATATCCTGGCGAAATAACTACATGGGCGCCAAAAACCGTATATTCCCTTTCCGTTCTCCCGCCGTTCCCTAGCTTGTCGTGAATTCTTTCCCAAAAATCGGGACTTTTTTTAAAATGCCGCGGGACGCGGGACAAATTGTTAAAAATCGGGACTGTCCCGCCAAAATCGGAACGTCTGGTCATCTTACACAATACGCTTATTACTGGTATGTGTTTATATATTCTATTGTTTTGTGATACTTCATACATAACATTATGAAATGAACGTGTTTAGTACACACGAAAAAAAAAAACACACATAACATTGAAAAAAAAAACAGGCATGCTGTAACAATATTGTGAAATAATTTTTTTTATTCCTTAGAGTAAAAAATATCGATAGACATGAACGTGCAAATTGACCTGACGATCTTCACTATTTATTGTAGCGCCAAACCAACAATACTAAGTTATGTGTCAACAATATAACAATATTTTACTTTTCTCTCGCCGGTAGGAAGAAAGTAAAGTAATTATCTTCTTCCTGCATGTATCCGGAGATATATCCATTTTATCTCCTATTTCCCTCCAGGCATCTCCTTTCAATGATTTTTTAAAATGATCCTTATGTTGAGGATCCCACAATAATTGTTTGTTTCTATAAAGATCAATAAGTTTTAACATTATAATTACAAAGAAATAAACGTTATCTCAATCAAAACATAAATTTATTGTGTCGACGTTTCAATCTCCTTATGTGAGATAATTTTCAAGACATGGTTGTTTATAAATTTACATGTCTTGAAAATGATCTCACATAAGGAGATTGAAATGTCGACACAATAAATTTATGTTTTGACTGAGATAACGTTTATTTCTTTGTAATTATAATATTAATTACTCAGTGAAAAATAACTTTAAAAAAGTATAATAAGTTTTAACATGTTTCCCTCTGACCACTCCATACTCAAATAATAATGAGGTGCGCGCCGAAAACAACGAACCTCTCAAGAACCCGTCCAAATCTAAACAGCGAACCATCAAAGTGTTCGTGGAAAAAACCGACAATGAGTGGATCGAGGTGCGCCGCATGTGCGCGGCGCGCGCACCTTAAAACCCCGTCCGAACATGATGCGCGCACCCGGCGCGCAAGTGTGTACGTACCTTTAACTCCCGCATGAGCTGTGTGTTGACATTCATGCACTATATATACAATATCATAGCCGTATTTCTTAGAGGGTCAGTCACTGCAAAATAATGCTATGACCTATTCAGAATGTTAAAAAGGAGGTGCTTCTTTATTATGATAAACTTTCGTTGGTAAATTTTAGGCGAAACACGACTGTGATTGGTTGTAAATAAAAAATCATTGAAATGTGATTGGTCATTGACTCCCATTTGGGGCATGAGTTAAATAGTCTCTAGAAACACACGCTATTGTCCATTACAGGGACCAAACTTCATTCCATTTCATTAGCTCACCGTACACCTGTCGGGAGAGGGATTTTAACTATGGATCACACACAAGGACACGGAGGACCTTTTCGAATGTCGAAGAGTGGTATGTGGTTAGCACATCACCTCCGTAGGCAACTAAGCATTACTTGGATAGACAAAGGTCGGTTAAATTTTGCCTAGACATTTTCATCCAGACTTCAGGTTACGAACCTGAAAATTTTGAGACTCGTGACCCACGGCTTATGGTCCCTCCCGGAGAACTTGCCCCATGGATTTTTCCATTCTCAATATCCATCGACCCCGGCCCACTAGGTAAGAAACTTAACCACTAGACCACTGCAGCACACAATCCTCTTTAGTAGACACAAAACAATTCTTCTTCTTCTTCTTCCTCTACGCATGAAAGCTGGCAGCTTGTTGCGTGTTCATTCACTACAGGTCCGGGATATGGTGACGTCCTTCCATCGTAGTTGTGGTCTTCCTAATGGCCTTTTGTGCTGAGGTGTCCAGTCACGTACTTTCTACTGTTCTCCATTCTATCTATGTGATCGTTCCAATTTAGTCTTCTATCATTTATCAGAGGTTTATAGGTTCAATTTCACATTCTTCTCTAATAACAGAGCTGCGAATTTTCTCTCTCAGCGATTTTCCTTAAAACTTTCATTTCGGTTGTTTCATTGATTTGTTTTGTTTTTTGAGTTTCTGTTCGGCATTCACAACCATATGTTAGAACTGGTCTTATGACAGATTTGTAAATTCTTACTTTTTTTCAATTCTTAAATTTTTATTTTTCCAAACAGTATTGTTTAAACATCCCGATATTTTGTTTGCTTGATGGAGGATTTCATCTGTTATTCTGTTGGTGCTATTAATTTCTACTCCTAAATATTTGAATTTCATGACCTGTTCTATACTTTTCCCTTCTATTTCTAATTTAACACGTCGTGGGTCCTTGAATATTGCTATTGATTTGAACATAAAAAATGCATACATATATGGGTGTTTGTTAACGACTGGCGGTCGTTTTTTTCGGAATCAAACTCGATACATAGCAATCAATTAAAATATAAGATCGAATTCGTCAGCTATCAAAATTGGATTATTAGGAGTTGGTGACTCTAACTAACTGGCACTATCGAACCCGTAGGTTCATGGCCGCGCGGACATAAGCTCTCCATACATCCCTATCCTAACTAATGTTTTCCAATCATTTCCTGTATAATCTAATTTCCTCAAATCATGGTTAATGTTATTTTCCCACCTTATTCTTGGTCTACCAACTGGGCGTTTTCCTTCTGGTTTTCCTACAAGAAACTTCCATGCACGTCTTTTATTTCTCATACGTGTAACATGTGAGTTGATGACACACCTAAAAAAAATAAAATCGTTCCAGTGGCCGCGAGATTTTTGCAACGAAACTCGGTATATGCCATTCAAATAAATCGAGGTTTTCTAAAAAAACCGAAATTGAAAAATCACACAGTGTGCTATCAATTTTGTTTTCTCGTAACATATACATGATTTAATTAACAAAATAAATATATAGACTATTCCGTAAAATTAGGACTTAAATTCGACTTGCTGAGAAATTCACTTAGTTTATGCAGTTATTATTATTATTATTATTATTATTATTATTATTATTATTATTATTATTATTATTATTATTATTATTATTATTATTGCGGTGCGCGCAATATTGCCTGGAGTAATTTGTACCCAGCCACGAGTTGTTACCAGCAGCGGATAAAATAAACGAGAATCACGTAAGACTCGGCCAGAAGGTCAGTATGCAGGCAGGATGTTGGTAGCACTGATGCTACTGGCTTTTGTCCACATGGCGACATGTGCCGAGGAGAGTTCAGTGCTGCTGGGACCCGGGGAGACGGGATCCGGGTTCGAGCCCAACGCAACTGAAACCAAAGGTACGTCGTGATTTGATATAAGTTACCGCTCAAACTTCGGCGTTTATAAAAATAAATATTGTAATGATACTTTGTTGGTAAGGTCAGCAATTCATTTCATGCCAATCACGGCCGACTATACTGAAATGAAAATGTCAGACCTGATTCGCAATTGTTAGGAAATTATCAAAGAGCGATTCCATGAAAATGTCATACCGAGATGAAAATTTTGAAATTGACGCAGGAATAATTTTTTTGGCGTAATATATATCTTTAAGGATCAAATTTTCTGATTCTGTAAGATAATGTTCCATAAGTGTATTATTTTAATCTAATGTTAGTGGTGGAACTTGTCATATTCCAAACCTGTAAAAACACGCAAAATTTTACCAATTTGTCGTTTAATGATTTGGTCGTATTAATTCGTTTTATTTTACAAACTCTTTTGTTAAACCATACTTTGGTCCTCCCTAGTCGTAAATGTAATAATATTAATTGCCTTCTAATGTTCTATATACCTTAAATGTGTCCTATAATTGTTAACTGCAAGCCATGGTCAGTCAGTCACAGAAAACGTATAAAAATTACTGTATACAACGTAATAATTGACGGAATAAAATTTCCTCTTGGATTCTACGTTATCGGTACACAACTAACAAAAACGTATTGAAGACATTTTCCTGTAAAGTCATTATTTTTTCCGCTAGTGTCCCGTGACTGACTGACATTTGTCCTATCGTATATATGCTAATACGCATGGTGCAGTCAGTTGCTTGCTGCACTCCGCTCAGGATTAACATAAACATGGTTTAGGAAATATGGTAGACTGTTCAGCACAGCTGTTCCATAAAATAATTACTGACCCTTTTTCTATGTCAATTTGAGCTAACAGACAGTTAGCGGAAGCATTTAAATATATTCAGGAAAAAGATTGCAGTAAACGAAGCAGCCATACTTGTTGATTTCTCAGAAAATTTATACCTACAAAGAACAAAATTAGATCCAGGCAGTTCATTGGAAAAATTAGCATAGGGCCTATCTTAATATTAACTGCTGTTGCCTAGTTTATATGGAAGGTGACGAGAAGTTCAGAAGAAATACTTTGTTCTAGTGTCAGGTTCTGTGACACATAGTAAGTGTGCTACAGATGTTTGCTATAGAAAAGTGTTTTTCTGAACTATAGTGATTTCTTCAACTCCTTCCAAAAAACGTTAAACTGAAAATATATAAAACTATTATTCTACCAGTTATATTATATGGGTGCGAAACATGGACTCTTACTTTAAGGGAGGAAAGGAGATTACAAGTATTTGAGAATAAAGAACTTAGGAAAAATTTTGGACGAAAGAGAGATGAACAGACAGGTGAATGGATAAGACAACATAACAATGAACTACATGGTCTTTATAGGAAACCAGATATGATAAGAACAGTTAAGTCTCGTAGACTGCGATGGGCAGGACATGCTGCACATATGGGGAATGAAAGACTTGCATGGGAGCTTCTTGTAGGAAAGCCAGAGGGAAAACGCCCAGTTGGTAGACCAAGAATGAGATGGGAGAATAAACTATGATTTGAGGGAAGTAGATTATGCAGGGAATGATTGGAAAGCATTAGCTCAAGATAGGGATGTATTGAGAGCTTATGCCCGCGCGGCCATGAACCTACGGGTTCGATAGTGCCAGTGAGTAAATAAGTAAGTAAGTGATTTCTTCAAAAACTTGAGGTGATAAATATTTTCAGTTGGAGCAGCAGTTAATAGAATAGACCTATACATTTAGCAATGTGACACTGCTTGCTTGCATATTTGATTTTGACATAAAATGGAACTTCTTTGAATCGTACAATCGAAAGGGGGCTCTAAATGTGATTGGCGGCCAAATAAAAAGGATGGCACGGATGTATGAAAAATCGGGAAAGAAGATACAAAATGGTGCAGAATTATGTAATGTGAGCTGTAAAACTAACCAAATAACTGGAGTCACAAAATGATATAGAAGAAGGAAAGATTTTTTTAGAAAAACAATTTGAATATCTTGCATCTATCATAGACTCATTGCGTATACAACGTGAACGCGTTGGACCCGTATGTTATAGAGTATGCACAACTGTCAAACAATCAGCGCAACAGCGTGGGACTTATTTTTATTTCAGTAGTTCAATCTAGAAATCAAAAATATTAAATCTTACATCAGGTAAACTGTAATAACTCCACTCCATGCGCGACTGGCCCAGAAGGCTCTTGGTTTACAAACTGGCTGCTGGCCTCACGTCCACACGTGTTAATTACAGAGGTAGACGATCATAAGCCTGTAGGGGTGACATGTAGTCAGCATGTCGGGTCACCCAGCCGTTATAGTTGGTCTTATCAACCTGGAGTCGTTAATTATTGTAGCTACCCAAATGCCTCACGATGCTGGGTGGGCACCTGTCCCATATTGACCGAAATTCCATGAGAAAATGTCTTCCTCCATGGGGACTCGAACCAGCGCAAGTCCCATAGCTCTGCGCCAAGGCTTCTTGCCTTAACCACTCGGCTATGGCGCTGGACTAAATTGTAATCAGTTACTATATATAGGATATATATATATATATATATATATATATATATATATATATACACACGCACACATGCATACAATTTTAGTAGGTATATATATATATATATATATATCCAGCGCTGTGGTCTGGAGGTAGCGTGCTGCCTTGTCACGCAGCGGACCCGGATTCGATCCCCGGTCGGGACAGTTTTTTCTGGGTGAGGTTTTTATCGGGGGTTTTCGTCACCTGTAAGACAAATGTCAGGAACACTTTAAGGCCCAAATGGTCCCCGAAATCATATGGCCATCATCATCATCCTTATCATTATCATCATCATCATCATCCTTCACTGGTGTGGAAAGCAACTGGAAGCTACCGCACCTACAATTCCCTAGTAAAGCTGCAAGCATAGAATGAGAATGGTTGCAGCGAAGAACCTGCCTTCGGGCAGAATTACTATGGATGGATATAACAAATGTATGTCTGTCCTTCTAAACCATTCAATCGATCTTTGTCAAAATGTGTATATACAGAGTTTCAGGTGCGGCGAGTGTTTAGCCGTTATCTACAGTATAATGTTCTACTCGTAAAATCATTAGGTGTAGGAGTTCATCTGAAACGAAAATTTAAAAATCGCTCTAGCGATCGCAATTTTCGATGTTTCACAACAAAACTCGCAATATCATATTAAAATAAACCGAGGTATGTACTATCCAAAAGTCAGCGAAATTTGACCGTTAGAATTCGGGGTTTACTTGAATAAAAAAAAATCCTGTACGACTCCACCAATTTTCATGAATTTTTGTTTGTGTTTGAATGGGTCCCAGGACGGCTTAGATTCACAATTGGACCCTCTAAAACCATTAGGTGTAAGAGTTGACATGAAGTGAACATTTAAAAATCGCTCTAGCGGTCACAATTTTCGATGTTTCACAACGAAACTCAGTATATCGTATTAAAATAAACCGAGGTAGGTTTTATCCAAAAATGAGCGAAATCAGACAATTAGAAGTCAAATTTAACCTGAAATCCGAAATTAAATATTGCCTAAACTACTTGTCCGATTTTAGAAATTTTGTGTGAGTTTGAGTGGGTCCCTGGATGTTTAGATTCACAATTAGACCCGGTAGGTGGCGCTGCGATCGGGTAATATGATTTTTATGTCAGACGTGTAGTCATCTGCATTACCGACATATTCCGCGCGACAACAACGTGACTTCATAATGCACGGTTCTTGAGCCACAACAAATGGCAGTGAGGAGTTTTCTTGCGAACTTATTAATTCCATCCATAGTAATTCTGCCCGAGGGAAGGTCCTTCACTGCAATCATAGCATGTTTATGCTATGCTTGAAGCTTTGCTAGGGAATTGTAGATGTGGTAGCTTCCCGTTGCTTTTCACACCGATGAAGGATGATGATGATGATGACGGCCATATGATTTCGGGGACCGTTTTGGGCCTTAAAGTTTTCCTGACATTTGTTTTACAGGTGAGGAAAACCCCCGATAAAAACCTCACCCAGAAAAACTGCCCCGACCGTGAATCGAACCCGGGCCCGCTGCGTGGCAAGGCAGCACGCTACCTCGAGACCACACCGATGGACACTTATTAATTAGTGAATTTTATGGTAAAAAAGTAACATATTTTTATCGCACGGCCGTGAAACGAGAATTGGACGTCCGGGCAAGAAACGTCTGCCGGGCCGCTAATGATTTTTATGTTTTCCAACGATTATTTGAATATATTTTTTCACGATATTTAACTACATGATAACATGTCAACCATATTGATTCCAACGACTATCCTATGTTCCAGTGCAGCCAACATAGAATCTGTACTAATTAACTTACACTAAATAAAATAGGCGTGCATTCTTTCACAGATTCAGAGTATTTAAAATGGTTCGTTGGCAACGCGAGTTCAAATATCGTGAATATTTGCTGCATCCCGTGATTCCATAGCATAAACCGGTGCGCGTCTGTTGGCGCATGCGCATGGTGTATGGTCACTTGTAAAGTATTTCCAACACAACAATTAAAAATCACTTATTCATATTTATAAACTCTTTAATATCTAGGATTCTATTCAACTAACTAACTCACTGGTACTATCGAAGGCAGGTTCGTGACCGCGTGGACATAAGCTCTCCATACATCCGTATCCTAAGATTTTTCCAATCATCCCCTGTATAATTTAATTCCTTCAAATCATGGTTGATACTTTTCCACCTCATTCTTGGTCTGCCTACTGGGAGCTTTCCCTCTGGTTTTCCATCAAGGAGTTTCCACGCTCCTCTTTCATTCCCCATTCATGTCGCATGTCCTGCCCATCGCATCCTACGAGATTTGTTATTATTATATCTGGTTTCCCATAAAGATGATGTAGCTCACTGGAATTCAAATACCTAAAAACAATAATTACAAACAGGAATGAGGCAGGGAAAGAAATTAAGGTCGGTGTTCAAGAACCAAACTTTCCGCGAAGAGCGTCAGCCCTTGGTTAATTATGTGGGTGATGCAGAACCTACTCTAACTGGCTCACTCTATTCAACATCATGTGATGACAACATATTTATTCTGGAAACAATTGAAAGATGAGAGCCTCAGCTTACGGAATACGGAGATGACGTGGCCTAGAGAGCTTGGTTCTTGAAAACCGGCCTAAAAGTCCAGAAGCGCATTACAGGGCATCCGGACTTCTCTCAAAAACCGTAAAACCTAAAATATTTAAAACTGTTGTTTAAATAAATAATTCTCAACTCGTCCACTGCTATGGTCTCGAGGTAGCGTGCTGCCTTGCCACGCAGCGAGCTCGCATTCGATTCCGGTCGGGACAGTTTCCTGGGTGAGGTTATTATCGGGGTTTTTCCTCACCTGTAAGACAAATGTCAGGAAACTTTAAGACCAAACGGTCTCCGAACATCATATGACAATCATCATCATTCATATTCATCTTAAATTAAGCTTAGGATTAAGGACTTTACTGGCGCACCCACTATCATCATCATCACCCATCATATCATCGGGACAACGTAACCCCGCCTTCCAGGCGCCCCAACGTCAGATGTGGATTACAATTACGCTAATGCCAGGAAATAACACAAGAAATGTCCAAAATGACAACCTGGGTTATTAATAATAGGTGTATATATATTATCAACTCGTGTCAAACTCATGGTCGGATCGAGGGATGAGATTGGATGAAACCCCGATATTTATATAGATATGTGAACGACGAGACCACTCCTGACGCACCGTCACGGGGGCGGATGAATGAAATGAAACGAAACGAATGAGATGAGTGTGGAGAAATGGTGGAATGAAATTTGTGGCAGGGGAAACGGGAGAAAAACCTGCCCAAGCCCCGTTCTTCCAGTTAAATCATCACTTTAAAAGAGATAAGTCTATCAATATTTGAGAATATGTCCACCGCTGTGGTCTGGAGGTAGCGTGCTGCCTTGTCACGCAGCGGGCCTGGGTTCCATCCTCGGTCGGGACAAGTTTCCTAGGTGAGGCGTTTTTCGGGGTTTTTCCTCACCTGTAAGATACTTTAAGGCCCAAACGGTCCCTGAACACCATCTGGTGATCATTACCATCAATATCATGTTCACCTTAAGGACTCTCCTGGCGCATAATCAACTCTCATACTATTCGGGGCAGCGTAACCCCGCCTTCCAGGCGCCCCAACCTCAGAAGTACGCCATGCCAGGAGAGAACACTAGAAATGTCGAAATGACAACCTGGAGCATTTGAAAAAAAATGAGAATAAAGTGATTAGGAAAACGTTTGGACCAAAGAGATGTGAACAGACAGTCGCTCCGAGAAGATTACATAAGTGATCTTTATGGGAAAAACAGATGTAATAAGTATTCATTACCCTCATACAAGTGCACTCCCAATGAAACAACACAACTGACAAGTGAGTAGCAGTGTTAGCCTATCCGACGTAAGAGGCTTTGAGCACTAATTAATAGGCCTATTCTAAATAGGACATTGTGGCACAAATGAGGATTGAAAGAGCACCAAGTGGACAGGCCAAGGGTGAGGCGGGAGAACAGCAAGAACAATTATTTGAGGCAAAACATTAGCTCAGGATACGGATGTATGGAGAGCTTATGTCCGGGTTGGATAGTGTGAGTGAAGGAAGACTGATGAAGATCTTCCCACATTCCTTCAAGGAAATGAAATTGAGACACGTTTTCCTCATTTAAGCCAATTGACGCAGTTTGATGACAAAATGGCTGCCACGTGTTTTCATTCAACCAGGCCTGTTCGTAGAAAAATTACTATTTATCTGTCCCGACGCGTGCAAAAATCTGTCCTGAGCTACTGTATAATTCATCTTTCTCAATGGATATTTAAAAAGATTGTGTAATTCTCGATATTATCAAAACTAACTAACTCACTGGCATTATCGAACCCGTAGGTTCATGACCGTGCTGACATAAGCTCTCCATACATCCCAATCCTGAGCCAATGTTTTCCAATCATCCCTGTATAATCTATTTCCCTCAAATCATAGTTAATGTTATTCTCCCACCTCATTATTGGTCTACCAACTGGGCATTTTCCTTCTGGTTTTCCTATAAGAAGCGATATTATCAAAACAAATCTTAAATAACAAATTGATATAAACTTCATCTATCCATAGTAATTCTGCCCGAGGGCAGGTGTTTCACTGCAATCATAACATTTCCATGCTATTCTTTGCAGCTTTACTACGGAATTATAGGTGTGGTAGCTTCCCGTTGCTTTCCACACCGGTGAAGGATGATGATGATGATGATGGTCGGATGATTTTAGGGGACCGTTGGGCCCTAAGCTTCCTGACATTTGTCTTACAGGCGAGGAAAAACCCGAAAAACCTCACCCAGGAGCCTGTCCCGTCCGGGAATCAAACCCGAGCCCGTTACGTGACAAGGCATCACGCTACCTCGAGACCACAGCAGTGTGGGGATAATTGTTTTATATCTGTACTACGTTATTGTCTGTCCAACGGATCTGTGCCCCCCCCGTAAGATATGCGAACTAAAGCCTACTTTATTTTCCGCCTCCGCAAATCATTTCCCTCCCTGCATTCCTATCTCTCTCTTGCACTTACACTCCTGCGTTGTCAACTCAACTCCAATCTTGCATTATTCAATATTCAAGAGCCATGACACTGGGGGAAGTTTGGCAACATCTCTACTCGATGGCTGCTGGTAGGGGAGTGCGGTGAAATGGTGTGGGTTTTGACGTGTACTTTTCTAAGAACGATATCAGCGCTATGGGGGCACAGATCTGTTGGTCCGAGTATACAAGCCGGGAGGTGGAGGGTTCGAGTCACGGCGGTGTCAGGATTTTTAAACTGACTCAAACCTTCTGGTGGTACTATCGCCCTGGAGTCGACTCAGCCTCTAACGGAAATGAGTACCAGCCGCTTATTCTGGGAGTAAAGGCGACCTTCGCGCAGGGTTGACAATCCGGCTGACATTAAGTGCCGATTGTCTAGAACAGATGTCACCAATTGGCGGACCGCGGTCCGTATCCGGACCCTGGGGCTTTGGTTTCCGGACCGGTTAAATATCGAATTAAAAAAATATAATAAAACAGGTTAATTATCGAATACAACCATTTGTACTAAATTTTAATGTTATAAGTATTATTGTTTGCTCAGTTGGCAGTACTGATTATTTGACTGAATATTAACGGGATTCCGTTTTAAACCTGTTATCGTGAAAAACGCGAAATTTGTGAAGTGAGATATTTACCGTATGTTAAGTTTATCATAAACTTGTCAATAATTATTATTAGAATCAATAACTGTGCTGTATTTACCACGTGTTTTGTACAATTCATACCCAGAACATAGTTTAAATAATTTCCTTATAATATTAATTACTTAATAAAAGCTTGGTATGTTTAATCAACTGTGGTTCCGAACCTCGATTTAATTTACTCCTTTCAAAATGGACCTCCATGAAATCTAATTAGTGACCCCTGGTCTAGAAAAAAGTGGGAGCCTTAACCTCCTACTACCCCAAGGGCCTCTTAAGACCTCTAGTGGGATCACTTTACTGGACGCAAGCACCTCGTGCCTACCAAGGGAGAAGTCTTCTGGATTCCGAGTCTGAAGATTTTCGGGCTCGTAAAATAACTTCAAACCTAAATTAGAGCCTCTGGGCAAAACTGAAGCCGCCTTTGACTCGAGGTAGTAGCTTAGCTGCCTACTAGGCCTCTATTTGAGCTGATATCTGTAGGGAACTAAACGCAACTTAATTATCTTTGTCAAGGCAAGTTCTCCTTCAACATTTAAATTCCCAATGTATCCTATATCAATTGGTTTAATTTATTTAATATTTTTAATAAAATAGAAGAAAATGCAAGAATATAAATTACTTACATTTGTGTAGAATTACACAATATATTATCGCCTCACTGCGATGGTTTATATAAAAGCGGGTGCCGCGACAATGATTAACATTCACGTAGCGGTAGTCGGCATATTTCTATTTAATTATATATAACTGCTGCGGGGACACAAAGCGAGCCGCTGTACAACCATCGTAGTGAGGCGATAATACCTGATAATAAACATTTCGTTTTCACTGACGGTCCGCTGCATTTAAATAACTGAAATGAGGAGTGTCTTGCCAACTTAAGGGTTAAAAACTTTGGAGCAAGTCTAAGGGTCGCATGTTTGGACGCATTAGACAGTAAAATGCCTTCTCTGCTGAGCAAGTTGTATGCTAATACGATTTTGCTTACTCAGAAATCTGTTCATGCGATAATAATTGGTTAAATTTGTAAGCTACCTGCGGAGGTACCTTACATGAGCAACTCAAATTAAAATCCCGAAGGGAACCGACGGGAACCGATGGTAATCGATGTACTTTGCTGCTTTATCCAACATTTATCCAAGATGTCGGACCTTGAAGACTTCGATCATGTTTTCGGTATACACGGAGAAGAGGAATTTGATAGAGTCTACCAAAGAATTCAACTGGAAGAACAGGAGAATCGGCGTAATATTGCGTGTCGCAGACGTGTTTGTATACGGTATTATTTGCGGGATGCAAGCATAAATGCATTCCTCTATAGCAGACGAAAATAACGGAAGTGGTTTTATCGCTGAGAATTCTGGGTAATTCGTTGCCAATGTTACGAAAACGTCGACTCTCATGCATTACCGATAAGTCGGCCGTTAATTCGTTCTCAGCAATTGCTCACGGTGAATCAGCTCACTAGTGATTGGAAGTAATTTGAGAGAGAGTAATGTTCTAACATACGACCCTAAGTTTTAGAAATTTCGAACTGGTAAGTGAGTGTTAACGCTCTAGCGACAGCAATTTTTGTTTTTTTAGAACAAAATTCGGCATATAGCAGTCAACTTAAAAAGTAAGACCAAGATCGTTAACCAGCAAAATCTAGCGCTCGCAATTTTTGAGTTTTTGCAACGAAACACGGTATGCATCCATAGTAATTCTGCCCGAGAGCAGGTCTTTCACTGCAATCATAGTTTTTTCATGCCATGCTTTGTTGCTTTACTAGGGAATTGTAGGTGTGGTAGCCTCCCGTTGCTTTCCACACCGGTGAAGGATGATGATGATGATGATGATGATGGCCGGATGATTTTCGGGGACCGTTGGGCTCTAGGCTTCCTGACATTTGTCTTACAGGTGAAGAAGAAACCCGAAAAAAAACCTCACCAAGCAGCCTGTCCAGTCCTGGAATCGAACCCGAGCCCGCTGCGTGACAAGGCAGCACGCTACCTCGAGACCACAGCGGTGGACAAACTCGGTATATACTATTGAAATAAAACGATGAAGGCAACATCGGAAAATCAGGGAAATACTTGGATTAGAAGAGGGGATTTACCTGAAACCCATAATAATAATAATAATAATAATAATAATAATAATAATAATAATAATAATAATAATAATAATAATCTTTGTTTTCACTGCGATTCGTCACAAGACAATTTAAGGATTAAGAAAAAATGCATTAATCTTCAACTGGTATGTGGGGTCAAAATGATTTATTTCAAAATCGCTTTCCTCAAATTCCTGTATTACGAAAAAAACTACTTTCATGCATGACCAGTCAGCGACTCTTTAATTCGAACTTTGCACGTTCTCACGGAAAACTCAACTCACCAGAGACAAATACATTATTTTCATGTGGCCCGTAGATACAACATAATGGAAGGTTCTAGATGTGAAGTAGAACGTGCAAAGTTCGAATTAGCGAGTCGCTCACTGGTCATGCATGAAAGTTTTTTCGTAATATTGGCAAGAAATTACCCAGAATTCTCAGCGATAAAACCACTTCCGTTATTTTCATCTACTAGAGGAACGCATTTACGCTTGCGTCCCGCAAATAATGTATTTGCATGCGGCCCTAAGAATAGCAAACAGTTATTTCTTCAAAGGGATTTCAATAAGATGTTGGTCTTGTTTGGAGATTGGCTTCAACAGAATAATGCTGGAGGTATGTTGGTTTGTGTTGACAGGTGAGCTGCCCTACGAAGCCAACTGGGTGATAACAGAACAGCCTCGCTGCTGCTCTGACTGCACGTTCGTAGCGGCCGGATTCAAATGTAAACTCAAGTCCTGCCTCCAGAACTGTCCCTGGGCTCGTAGCGGAGGTAATGTTAACATAAACTCTCCATACATCCCTATGTTTTCCATTCATTCACTCAACTGGATGCTTTTCCTCTAGGTTTTCTACAACAAATTTTTACAGGTCCATCTGCAGTACCACGTGTCTGTCTGCATCTCTTTGATCCAAAGCTCTTCATATTCAAGTACTCATACATTTCCTCCTCCCATAACTAACTAACTCCCATACATCCCTATCCTGACCTAATGTTTTCCAATCATTCCCTGTATAAATTACTTCCCTCATATCATGGTTAATGTTATTCTCCCACCTCATTCTTGGTCTACCAACTGGCCGTTTTCCCCCTGGTTTTCCTACAAGAAGTTTCCATGCACGTCTTTCATTTCCCATTTGTGCCACATGTCCTGCTCATCGCAGTCTACGAGACTTAACTGTTCTCATTATATCTGGTTTCCTATAAAGACCATGTTATGTAGTCTTCTCCACTCACCTGTCTGTTCATCTCTCTTTGGTCCAAAAATTTTCCTAAGAACTTCATTCTCAAATACTCGTAATCTCCTTTCCTCCCTTAAAGTAAGAGTCCATGTTTCGCATCCATATAATATAACTGGTAGAATAATAGTTTTATATATTTTCATTTTAACGTTTTTTGAAAGGAGTTGGCACGACAAGAGTCTTTGTAATACATAATAGCACACATTTCCAGAATTGAGCCTATGTTTCATTTGTTTGTGCATCTCATTCCTATTTGTGATTATTGTTCCTAGGTATTTGAATTCAGCCACTTCCTCAAAATTTCCCTAATTTGTCATTAGCTGTCCATTTTTTTATCATATAATGTATTTCTATGTGTGACCATATATTTAGTTTTATTTATTATTATTATTATTATTATTATTATTATTATTATTATTATTGTAGTTATTGATTCTAAGGCTAGTAATGATACAATTTTTTCTTCTCTTCTTTCAGCTCCCGTGGGGTCTCTGCCAATTTTCTAGCAATGCAACATCTGGATTGTACTACAAAAAAGCAATAAAACATATTTTTGATTTGATATCAGTTAATTTATTAACTTCCCACTGTCACTATCAAATGATTTGTGTTAAAAGTTTTGTTTATATAAAATTATGAAACATACAGATTTATCTTGTCTCTCAGCAACTATTATACAAAATATTCTATTGTGAATCTCTATTCCATTTTAAAATCTTCTTCTTCTTCTTCTTCCTTTGGCTCTATGGTCCTCTAAGAACCTTGGCCTCCTTCATAACAACTGTCCATTCTTCTCTATTACTAGCTTTCTGCCTCCATCTTTTCACCTTCAGTTGTCTTAAGTCTTCCTCAACCTTTTCTAACCATCTTCATTTCTGTCTTCCGACTTTTCTTCTTCTTTCCTGTTTCACTTCTAAAATATTTCTTGCTCCATCCACAACACATTCCAGTATCTTTCTTCTAATATCTGCTACCAGATCTAAATCCCTATATAATTCTTTTAATTCCTGGTTTGTTGTAATTCTTCATATATCTTGTTCCTGTACTGCTCCATATATCTTCCTTAACCCTTAAATTCGTAATGTATCCTTTTAGATACATCAGTTGGTTTAGTTAATTTAATATTTCAAATAAATCAGAAGAAAATGAACAAAAATAAACCACTTAAATCTGTGTCTAATTATACAATATACCTAATAATAACAGTTATACAAGATTCTGTTTTCACTGCGGTCCGCCACATTCAAATATCTAACAGAATAAATTTGTGTTAATTCTGGCATCACAGTTAAACCTACTACAGGCACTGTCCCATGTCAGCCAGGGTCTGTGGCTGCTATACCAATGACGGATCAGGGACAACAACTTTTCCATAACATTCAGCCTCTGCTGAATGGTCTGTCGACACCTATGGAAAGGTTTGTGTTCCTGACAAATCTAGTGAACTCATGTTTCATATCATCCATACCTGCTACGGCAATGAACACATAAGCAGCGAGACAGCAAGGCTAAGGAACAAAACCCCATACTGAATAAACACAATGGTGTTTGGCCGCCAAGGGACCTCAACTGGTTCCCAAAAAGCGGCACACTGGGCAATGCTAGTCATTGCCACAAAACAGTCAGTCAGTGTTTTGCCAATTTAAGGGTTAATATTTTTCTTTTCCATTTATTTAATATGTACTTATCTTTTTCTGATAATGTCCATGTTTCACTTCCAAATATAACTATTGGTTACAATATTGTTTTATATGTTTTAATGTTTGCTATCCTACTTATTGTTCTTGACTTAAAACTTGTTTTAATGCATAGAAGCATCTATTGCTCATTGTAATCCTTACTTAATTAATTTATTGTGGTAATTAGAACACCCAGGTATTTAATATTATCAACTTACTGACCAACTAGGAGACTATGTATGAGGTTGGATTTACTTCTATTCTTGATATTTTCACATATTTTGTTTTATCCTCGTTTATAAATCTGTCTTCCAAGACCCTTGATTTAGTTGTTATTTTAAAATCTTAATAATCGAGAATCAATATAACAAAATACATTATATATATATAAAGGTCGCGCAAGGGATTTTGAAGAATGTCCTTGACCGTACATCCAATAGGAGAGCTACCAAGACTGCTGAGCTGTGAATTCCCTGTCTGCCACGTGTACAAACAAAACCTTTCCTCTACAAAAACATGTACAGTCCATAGAGAATTATAGTGAGACGCGGATGTGTTGATTTTAGATTTTAAACCGTAGACTTTAATTATAATATTTTGAACACTTGCTGCCTGAAGTCTTAAAATTATAGTGCAATGTGAATGTCGGGTCCCCCAGCCATTATAGCTAGTCTTCTCAACCTGGAGCCGCTACTTATTGTAGCTACCCAAATGCCTCACGATGCTGGGTGGGCATCGGTCCCATACTGGCAGAAATTCCTTGAGAACATTTCTTCCCCCGTAGAGACTCGAAACAGCGCAAGTCTCGAAGCCCTGTGCCATGGCATCTTGCCTTAATCACATGGCTACGGCGCGGGGAAGACTATAAATTGTTTAAATTAAAGTGGCATTTAGTGGTTATTTAAAACATTAAAAGTGTGATATAAACCAAATACAGTGTGTGTGTTTGTATATATATATATATATATATATATATATATACAGCGAATATACTTCCTCCACGAATAAAGATGCCCTAACTCACTGGCACTATTGAACCCGTAGGTTCATGGCCGCGCGGACATACGCCCTCCATACATCCCTATCTCGAGCTAATGTTTTCCAATCATTCCCCGTATAATCTACTTCCCTCAAATCATAGTTAATGTTATTCTCCCACCTCATTCTTGGTCTACCAACTGGGTGTTTTCCCTCTGGTTTTCCTACAAGAAGCTTCCATGCACGTCTTTCATTCCCCATTCGTGCCACATGTCTTGCCCATCGCAGTCTACGATAAAGATTACATATATTATTTAATTTTTGTAGAAAAAAACTATTATTCTACCAGTTATATTATATGGGTGCGAAACATGGACTCTTACTTTAAGGGAGGAAAGTAGATTACGAGTATTTGAGAATAAAGTTCTTAGGAAAATTTTTGGACCAAAAAGGGATGAACAGACAGGTGAATGGAGAAGACTACATAACAATGAACTACATGGTCTTTATAGGAAGCCAGATATAATAAGAACAGTTAAGTCTCGTAGACTGCGATGGGCAGGACATGTTGCGCGTATGGGCAACGAAAGACGTGCATGGAAACTTCTTGGAGGAAAGCCAGAAGGAAAACGCCCAGTTGGTAGACCAAGAATGAGGTGGGAGAACATTAACTATGATTTGAGGGAAGTAGATTATACAGGGAATGATTGGAAAGCATTAGCTCAGGATAGGGATGTATGGAGAGCTTATGTCCGCGCGGCTATGAACCTACGGGTTCGATAGTGCCAGTGAGTAAGTGAGATTTTAAAAATGTTTAGCAGTGACTGTATTTGATATTCGCTAGCGAGGGAGTTAGCAATGACTTGTGGTCATACTTCCTATTGGCTGAGACTTACATCTGGTTAGTACAGGACTCGCATCTAAGCTCCCATTACAAATTTCATTAGTCAGGAATCATTGCTATATATATCTTCTTCTTCTTCTTCACTTCCTGGTTTAGGCAAGAGTTGCTATATATATATATATATATATATATATATATATATATATATAATACCTCTTGATCGGGGCAAGAGGCACTATACCAGGAATCTTAGCTAAATTTAGAATTCCTTAGATTTGGACAGGGTGTATCTTTCTAGAATTGCCATCGCTGCCATCAGAGGATCAATTTCAATTTTAAGAAATCATATTTACAAAATTTCTACTTTATAGTATGTATACTTCAATTAGGCCTACAATTTGAATTTTTTTTTAAATGTATTTACAAAATGTATTTCATCAGTTTCAAAAATTAATTGTCTGTATCACTTTGTCCTTGAGGCATCCTCTAATCAGGAAAGTTGTATATAATAATAATATATCGGTTATTTAATGTCTTTGACATCATCCGATTCCTAATAGCCAATTTTGTCGGTCCATCCAATCTCCTGGTTGTAGATGTTTCTCCTTCATGTATAAATATATTCCCTGACTCCAGGAGGTTTTTGGTCTTCCTCTGCCTCGTCTTCCCTCAGGTTTCCATTCCAAAGCACATTTTGGTAGCCGATCCTCTTCCATTCGCTGGACATGTCCGTACCATCTTAATTGCTGAGTTTTAATATAATCTAAAATAGTGTCTTCAATCTTCATTTTCTCCCTTATAACTGAGTTCCTAATTTTTTCTCTTTTTGAGATTCTTGCTGCCCTTCATATAAAATCCATTTCAGTTGCCAAAAGATACTTATTTTTTGTCGTTGTTAATGGCCAAAGTTCTGCTCCATAAGTAATGATGCTTTTAACAATTGTATGTTATATATTAATTTCAATTATTTTACTTATATTTTTGGGGCTCGCTGTAGCATAGTGGTTAAGGCACTGTTCTACAAGCTGGAAGGTCGAGAGTTCGAGTCCCAGTGGCGGCAGGATTTTTAAACTGGGCCAAACCTTCTGGTGGCACTATGACTCTGGGATCGACTCAGCCTCTAACGAAAATGAGTACCATATGCTTGTTCTGGGGTAAAGGCGGCCGTCACGCAGGGCTGACAATCCGGCTGACATGAAGTGCCGATTGTCCAGAAAAGTGGGAGCCTTAACCTCCTACTACCCCAAGGGCCTCCTGAGGCCTGTAGTGGGATTACTTTACTTTACTTACATTTTTATCCCACAATATTCAATTCAGGCAAGCAATTGCAAATTTTTGTTTGTTATTTCTATTTCTTATTTCCTCTTCATAACTTACATTCTTTCATAGTTAAATTTGAATCTAGATCCATGAATTTTGAAATTCCTGATGGACGGGACCTGATCTCGAAGTTCGTCAAATCAACACCAGATGGCAACATTATAGATGGAGATTTCAACAAAAATCCAATAGTCATAATGTCAGTTAAAAATGAGAGAGATCCTTCTCTTGAAAACTGCAGTTCCCATGTTTAAGAAAACCTAAACTATGAGATAATATATAAAAAAAATGACTCATTCATTCATGAACTTCAATTTTTACTTATTTTAGTTCTTAAATATGTTTTATTGTTTCTCCAGTCTCCAAAATTAAATTTTGCTCTGTTTCACAAATTGATAAATAAAGACATTTTATAATAATTTATTTTACTTGCACATGATTATAATCTTGTTTACACATCAAACACTTGTTAAAATGTTGCACTTTACATGAAATTTAAGGAAATGTTTACTCACTAACATAAGATAGCTGATCATAGTCTTGTTATACAATCTGGGTGAACAACTCCCATGTTAAGTTGGTCGAATAATGTTTCATCTTTAAGCATGTGAGAAAATGTTGTTTGCTCTCTAACGCTTGAAATAAATAATAAAAATATGTATTATCTATGTTCCTCAGATACGTTGCAGGAGACCATATTCCTAATGAAACAATAAGGCAAGAACTCAACACTTTTAATAATCTTCTTCTTCTTCTTCCTTCCAAGTATTAGGCCAAGGCCTTGTTACGATCCTATAGAAAATTTTCCCTCCAGCATTTCATAGGAGGGCCCAGGGATCTTCATCCTCTTGGTATATAGTTATAAACAGCTTTGGAGATCCGATTTGAACTCATTCTTTCAAGATGGTGTTTCTAACTTAGTTAGTCATAAGTTTGATTCTTCCAGGAAATTCTCGTATAAGACTTGAAAGCATTATAATAGTCCCTTCGATTGGTTGCTGGCCAAAGGAAGGCAAGACCAGTGATGGGGCTGCCATCTTATAGCCTCTGGTCAGGCTTTTCTGGAGAAGAAAAGAAAACAAAGGAAAGAAGAAATGGAAGAAAGAAGAGACTCCCTAGCCCTCGGATGCCCTAATAGCGACGGGGTTGAAAAAACAAGAGTTAACCAAGAGAGGTTAGATAGTAAAGTTAAAAGAGTCTGGTATAGGTAAGTGGAAGAACTACCAGATCGGTTAAAGATAAAAGTAAGGAGCAAAACATAAGTAAGTGGAAGCAATGTTTTGCTCAGCTTGGGCACCTTGTGGTCGCCATCCACATATCCCCGAGATGGGGACCCCTGAGGGGATAAATGGAATAATACAAAGCTATAAACAAAATGGCATGAACATATTTTAAGAATGGACTCTAAAAAAACAAGCACTGTTGTACCAGCCTGAAGGCTACAGAGACGTGGGACATCGTAGAAGATGATAGGAAGATGAATTCTGAGAGCAGAACAGACCGAGGACCTACCATGAGGATGATGTATTATCTAGCAAATGTCCAAGTTATATAGGAGAATCTTAAATTATATCATTAAAATTTTAATACATTAAATAAATAACAATTCCATTTTTAATTCTTATGCATGTGCAATACTTTGGAATTTCTATTGTTTTAAAATGGTTGCTTTCTGTAGAATTTCTTAAAAGACTGGAAAATAACTATTTCAAAGGTGGAGAGAAACAAAATATTTTGAATGTTTTTCAGTTTAGTGATAAAAATCCCACATTACCCATTGAGGATGTGGTGAAAATAACAGCAGAATTTACAGGTGAGTCAGCAAGGAGCATAAATTCTGCTTGTAATGAAAATGCAAATAAAGTTTATCTGATGACATCATGGAAAAGCGTGAACATCTGATTTGGTAGGCCCATACACTTAGCTACAGAACTTGTTTTTTTTTAATACAGAAGTTATGCCTCTTCAAGTAAAAAGTTTTTTGTGGAATTTCAGCCAGTATGGGATTGGTACCCACCCAGCATCTTTGTGTAGCTAAAATAAGTACCGGTATACATAACTTCATAGTCTTCAGGTTGAGAATATCAGCTATAATGGCTGGAGGTCCCGACTTGCTGACAATATGACACCCTTATACTAGGTGCTTGATTATCCACCTATTATTAATTCCATACACATGGTTGTGAGGCCAGAAGTCAAATGGTAGTTTAAAATCCTTGTAAGTTTGTCATGGCATGGAAAGAGATTATTATTATTAATATTATTTAGAAGAAAACACCCATTTGGTAGACCAAGAATGAGGTAGGAGAATAACATTCACTTTTATTTGAGGGAAGTAAATTTATACAGGGGATGATTGGAAATCATTTGGTCAGGATAGGAATGTATGGAGAGCTTTATGTCTGCGCGACCATAAATCTAAGGATCGATAGTATTTGTTGGAGTTATTATTATTAAATTTTACATAACCACTACATACATATATTTTTTGTTGGAGTGGCATTTCGGACCTAGCTTTTTTCTTGTTGCATCAAAAATACCAACTGTTTTCAAGAAATTTAGATAATGAACATTTTTAAATGCTCTGTTATAAAAACGACTTTTTATTCTTAATAGATAACTCTATCGAATATCATACCTTAAAAATGAGAGTATTTGTAATTTCACATATTTGGTTTTTACAATGATTCCACAAAAGAGCTTCATTTAGTTATTGAATTTACTCACCAGTAACTAAATACTATGGTTTATTCGCATGTTGGCTCTGCTGGAATAATAGCAAATGGCGTATTGAAAGAAAAATAAATGTAGGCCGGTTTTTAAGGTTATAGTAATGAATTGTGTGTTTTTCAGATTAAAAATTTGCTTTTTGAAAGTAAAATTACAATTTAGAGGAATACCAGAATTTGTTCTATTATTATAAAATTTTTAAAGTAAGACATTTGTTTCTGTTATATTATACACGGACAGAATTATATTCATGATGAAGAGAGCTCTTATGGTAGCCGAAAAACCTTCACTGGCAGCTTCATTAGCTAACATTTTGAGTAATGGAAAGAATACATCGAAGAAAGGTAAGTGCGCTTTTATTCTCGATTATAAGTATTTATTGTTATGCCTGTAAATAAATAGATAAATGTGTAGCCACCGTGGGAAATTTCATAGAATCCATTACGTCTACATGACATTTTTGTGAAAATATAATAATAAATTGAAGCTAACATAACATTTAACCCTAGCGGTAATCGTTCAAGGAATAGCCAGTATTTTATATGTTTCGTGGGCTCAATTTAGAGTGTCTCTCTCTTATGGTTTTCCATATAACATTCTTATGTCACTTTTACATTACACACTTTTACCATTTTTGTAATAATGCTTCGGGTAAAAGTCTAATATTTGTCGCTCACGAATTTTTCTAAGTTCTACAGAATCGCAGTGCGCATGCGCAGGATGATGTAAAGCTTAATGTAGCTTCCAGTAGATGTCTCTGAAGTCGGCGTTACCAACTTTCGAAATAAATTCCCAAATGCTAAAAAAAAATGGATGTAAAGTAACTTCCCATTTCCTAACCTCACAAAACAAATTACATGCATATTATTTAATAAACTATAAACTAATTTTATGCACACTAACTTGTCCCATCGGAACCCAACAAAATGAAATTAATTTCTTGAAATATGGTTTGGAATTATTTCAAATGTTGGTAACACCAATTTGAGAGCCATCTAGCGGATGTAGAACTCGTTCACAATATTTGCATAATTATACAAATATTAAAAAATCGTAAGAAATGTTTCCAAAATGTTTAAAATAGTACGAAAAGTGTTTAGTGCAACAGTGGCACAAGGATGCTGTATGGAAAATCGTGGCAGACAAATAGGGAACTTCAACCAATGTAGGTTCTGCTAGATGGCTCCGAAATCCGTGTTACCAACTTTGACAATAAATCCCCAAATGTTTATAATAAATGAACATACACCAACTTTCCTCTTGCTAACCTAACAAAATTAATTATTACGTGCATATTATTTAATAAACTATAAACTAATCTTGCGTACACTAACTTGTCCCTTTGGAACCTAACAAAATGAAGTTAATTTCTTGAGATATGGTTTGGAATTAATTGCAAATGGAAGACTTCTTTGTATTCATTGGAAAATTATGTCTGTGAACAGTTCATCTGATATGTAGAACATTGTGCTTGTATTATGTTAGAATGTGTTACTGTTTCAGGTTCCAATGGGTCGTGTTCCATTCATGAATGGTCAGGACCATTCCGAGGAGAGACAATATATTTCAAGATGACATCTGTGTGTGGACATGTCATGAGTTTGGATTTTATTGGGAAATATAACAACTGGGACCGCGTTGATCCTGTAAGTATTTACAATACATTATTAAACTGGAATACACACTTAACAAATAAAAAAATAATTCAAGTAAACGCAGATTTCAAATACCTGGGAACAATATATATATTTTTATTAGGAATATTCTACAATACAGTGTTTCTCCGTCAGCCCAAAGTGATTTGTCGCCAGAGGTTCCTGTCTAAAGCATCTTCTTCCCTCAAATCTCTAGCTTCCATACTTCTCCTCACTCCATCTATCCACCATTCTGTAGCTTTGCCTCTTCCACTTCTTCCATTAGCTTTCCAATCAAGAATCTTCCTTGATGTTCTATCATCTTCCATTCTTATGAGGTGTCCATAGCATTTTCTTCTAACAATAGTTTTCTAATAATAATTACAAAGGGTACGAAGAAATTAAACATAGGTTTTACTGTGGAAATGCATGTCATTATGCATTTCAGGGACTCTTGTCATCCCAACTTCTCTAAAAAAACGTTAAACTGAAAATATATAAAACTGTTATTCTCCCAGTTATATTATATGGATGTGAAACATGGACTCTTACTTTAAGGGAGGAGAAAAGATTACGAGTATTTGAGATAACATTCTTAGGAAAATTTTTGGAACAAAGAGAGATGAACAGACAAGTGAATGGAGAAGACTACATAACAATGAACTACATGGTCTTTATAGGAAGCCAGATATAATAAGAACAGTCAAGTCTCATAGACTGCGATGGGCAGGACATGTTGTGCGTATGGGGAATGAAAGAGGAGCATGGAAGCTTCTTGTAGGAAAATCAGAGGGAAAATGCCCAGTTGGTAGACCAAGAATGAGGTGGGAGAATAACATTAACCATGATTTGAGGGAAGTAGATTATACAGGGGATGATTGGAAGGCATTAGCTCAGGATAGTGATATATGGAGAGCTTATGTCCATGTAGCCATGAACCTATGGGTTCAATATAGCCAGTTAGTTATATAATCAGACATTCAGAAGGTTGATGTTATGCATGTCGCACTTTCTAATTACTTTTTCTGTAACATTTTTACTTTAGGTTGAATTATTTTCTTGTCCGACTGAAAAGAAGGAAGCTGTACCAAAATTACGGATGCCAGCGTTTCTAGCCCAAGAATCTCGAGGTTGTGATTACCTCATACTGTGGCTGGATTGTGATAAAGAGGGCGAAAACATCTGCTTTGAAGTTATTAACGCTGTTCAGAATTCTATGAAGAGAAGTGTTCAGAACCCAGATGTAAGTGTTTATGTCACATCTCTCATGTCGGTGTTTGCAAACCACATTGTGTTGTTGTTTTAGAAAGCTATCTGTGCCATAGCCGAGTGGTCAAGGGAAGATGCCTTTGCACAGAGCTATGGCACTTGCGCTGGTTTGAGTCCCCATGGCAGAAGAGATTTTCTCATGGAATTTCGGCCAGTATGGGACCGGTGCACACCCAGATTTGTGAGGCATTTGTGTAGCTACAATAAGTAGCAGCTCCAGGTTGAGAAAACCAGCTATAATGGCTGGGGAACCGATATGCTGACCACATGTCACTCCTACACTGGGTTATGATCGTCTACCCCTGTGATTAACACATGTGGATGTGAGGCCAGCAGCCGGATGGTAGGCCAAGGGCGTTCTAGGCCTGTCACGCTTGGAGGAAAAAATCTAAACTTGTACAATGTCTTTATATATATATATATATATATATATATGGTATGATAAGAAAAATAAATGCCTGGACGGGATTCGAACCTGGATCTCTGAGTCTGTACCTCAGTGTGATATCCATTACCCCACCAGGCGAATCCAATCCAAACATTTATTTTTCTTATATATGTGTTATATTCTCCATTATTACTAGATGTTGCGAGAACTCGGTCTTCACTGCCATGTAGTAGCTGACTATAACAAGTAAGCAAATTAAAGAGAACATTTTTACTTTATAGCAGTGACGCTTTATCGATGTTATAATTAAATATTTAACATTGAGCAATGATATATATATATATAAATAATTCTTCTGTACGTGTGTATGTCACTGAACACCTAAACAACTGGATTGATATTGATGAATTTTTTGTGTGTATTTGATTGGGTCCCTCGATTTTTTTGAATAGCGAGCCAGCTATAAATGTAAATACCTGATAGTGTTGTTATGTTTATAGGTTGTGTACAGAGCGCACTTCTCTGCTATAACAGAAAAGGACATTAAAGCAGCGCTAGCAAATCTTGGGAAACCTAATGAAAACGAGGCTCGGAGTGTGGACGCTCGCCAAGAATTAGATCTGAGAATTGGTTGTGCTTTTACTAGATTTCAAACCAAATTCTTTCAGGTGAGATATTTTGTAGTTTGTAAAGAATGGCTTGTGGGCCATGGTTACTCTAGTGATTATGTTCCTTGTTTCTAGTCTCAAGGGTTGTGGGTTCAAATCTGGCTAGAGTCAATGGAGTTTTGTTAAGGTGGTAAAACCCAAGGAACAAGTCCTGTGGGAGGCACTTTAAACTGTGGATTGCGAATCTGAAGATTTTCAGGCTCGTAAAATAACCTTAAGTCTGAGAAAACAGGCCTCTGAGCACATCATCATAGTCATGTCTCCTAGATGTCTCATTGGGTCCTTATGTTCACTGCATACCATTCATGACATGTATAGGCAAATAAGTATAACTAAATTAACTTGGTCTAGTAACTCATAACAAAGGAGAGACTAAGCGTTGTATCTATGAACGCATTAGACCATAAAAGTCGTTCTCTGCTGAGAAAGTTGCATCCAAAGACGTTTTTGCATACCCAAAAATCTGTTCATGCGATAATAATTGTCGAAATTCCTAAGCTACCTGGCGAGGTGACTTTGCAGAGAACGAATCGTGAGCAACCCGATGGTAACCGATGTAGTTTGTAACCTTGCTGCTTTATCCAAGATGTCGGACCTTGAAGACTTCGATCATGTTTTCAGTATATGCAGAGAAAAGGAATTTGATAGAGACTACCAAAGAATTCAACTGGAAGAACAGGAGATTTGGCATAATATTGCACGATGCAGACGTCGTCATATACGGTTTTATTTGCAGGATGTAAGCGTAAATGTGTTCCTCTAGCAGACGAAAATAACGGAAGTGGTTTTATCGCTGAGAATTCTGGGTAATTTCTTGCCAATGTTATGAAAAAAACTACTTTCATGCATGACCAGTCAGCGACTCGCTAATTCGAACTTTACATGTTCTCACGGAAAACTCAACTCACCAGAGACTAATGTATTTGCATGCGACTCTAAGACCCAACATTGGGCTGTTACACAAACAACACAACCATGGTAAGAGACTCCTCTAGTTTGGGTGGTGCCCACCTGCAAGAAGTGTAACCTCTGCGGCTAGAGTGGTGACAAGCATATAATAACTTGTAATTAATTATTCTTCTTCATCAGCTCTAATCTACGACTTCCAGTCCAGTGGATGTCTTGGCCTTCTCAATTAGTTTACTACGCCATTTCTTCCCTATCTCGTGCAGTATATTTCCAAATCAAAAATCCCCATCTCTCTTAAATCCTCAATTACTTCATCCTCCCATTGATCTTTGTGTCTTCCTCTTGGGTCGGTTTGTTCCCTGTGGCTTCCAATTCAAAATATCATTCGGCAATCTTCACTTTGGCATTCTTAGTATATTACCAAACCATTGTAATCTTTTTTGGATTTGAATGAAACTAACTATATTTTCTTTATTATTCTTGAGGTATAATCATTACTACTCCTTCTCAACCTCCAAGTTCCCTGTTCTTTACACTGGACCTAGCACTCTTCTAAATTGTTTCTCTCGACAACGTTAATAGTCTTATAATTATCTGCTTCTTTCAGTACCCAGGTTTCAGCTCGTAATTAATTATTATTGAGTTTTGAATATTTTTGACTCACCTCGTATTTCTTGATTTGTTATATGCCGACCCGGTTTTCGTTGCTTCTCTTCTACCAAAATTCTCGATGCCTTCCAACTGCCATAATATACAACGGTGCCAATCCATCCTAAGAAAGATTCCAAAGACTTCTGCTCTCTCTTTCTGACTGACCGATGAACTTCCAAATCAATTTTTTTTCTCTTTCTCTGAGAATTTCAAAATTCATGGTTTTCTTTCTATTTTTGAAAATGTAAATTTTCTTTTTAATTTTAGGAAGCGATATTTTGAGGTTATTTTAATTATATTATTTTTAGTCTGGTCATCTTACATCAATATTAATGTTGATTTGTTCTTGGACATGTTTCGAAACAATTCTGTTTTATCGTCAACTTGTCCAGACTGGTTTGATTTATGTTGCATATGTTGTACACCCTGGATGTCGATGTCAGTTCCATCCTGTGGTTGGCCAAAGAACCTCCAAACAAGGTCACACTCCGTCAGTATTTCAAAATTCATAACTCTGTTTTTGTTCTTCTGACTATAGATTTTTTCCCAGATATTAAAAATGGGGAAATAGAAAAATCTGCAGTTGCTGCTCATGTTTGGTCTGAAAAAACATAATATAAATTCAGTCACTAAATTATTAAAACAGTTAGAAAATACAAAAGAGCTGACTATTTGGGAAAAAATCTATATTCAGAAGAACAAAAACAGAGTTATGAATTTTGAAATACCGACGGAGCATGACCTTGTTTGGAGGTTCTTTGGCCAACCACAGGATGGAGCTGAAATCGACATCCAGGGGGTGCAACATAAATCCAACCAGTCTGGACAAGCTGACGATAAAACAGAATTGTTTTGAAACATGTTCAAGAACAAATCAACATTAATATTGAGGTAAGATGATCAGACTAAAAATAATATAATGTAAATTTTCTCCCAAATTGTGAGTTTTTTAGATTTTTCTAAAATTTACATCTGTAAAAATAAAAAGAAAACCATGAATTTTGAAATTCCCAGAGAAAGAGAAAAAATTTGATTTTTGGATGTTCATCGGTCAGCTAGCAGAGGGAGCGGAAGTCTACTTGCAGGATGGATGGTAGTTGGAAGGCGTCGAGAAAGTCGTGTAGAAGCAACGAAACCGGTCGGCATAAAAATGAAGAAATACGAGGTGAGTCAAAATATCCACTTAATAATAATTAGAACAAACCTCATAGTATTTGAAGAGAAAAATTACGCGCTCAGACTGGGACTTGAACCCAGGACCTTTGGTTTTCTAAACCAATGCTCTACCGACTGAGCTATCTGGGCAAGTTCCAATCTAAATGCAAATTTTTCTCTTATATATGTTGTCAATTCCTTGTGCACCAAATGCTATGAAAGCTTTGCTTCTGTCTTGCAAATGGTGGCTTCTTTATTAAAAAGAGATTTATTTGGGAATTTTACATTACATTATAAAACCAGTATGGCTTCTTTCCATATTTTTATTATTCATTTCATACATCTCAATGATGAATAAATTATATTTGAAGAGAAAAATTATATGCTCAGACTGGGAGTTGAGGTCCTGAGTTCAATTCCCAGTCTCTTCAAATATAATTTATCCATCATTGAGATGTATGAAATGAATAATAAAAATATGGAAAGCTCGTTTAGTGTTATTTCCTACATATACTAAATATAAATACTATGTTTGAAGAGAAAAATTGTATGCTCACACTGATGTTTGAACCCAGGACCTTTGGCTTTCTAGGCCAATGCTATACCACTGAGCTATCTGAGCATTCAATAAACACATAAATAGTATCTATTGTTTGAGTGTGGCACCTCAACACACTCTGTATGACACATCTCTGCCGTTATTTGGTCAAGTGTCTAATTTAAACACAAGATTAAAACAAAGGTCCTGGATTCAAGACCCAGTCTGAGCATAGAATTTTTCTCTTCAAATATAAAAAAAAATGTTTTCTCTACCATTGATTACAATAGTTTACAAGATTTATTGTTTAACATTTATAAATTTGAGCTGTTGTGTTTATAGGGAAAATATGGAGATCTGGATGCATCTCTGATTTCTTACGGACCGTGTCAAACACCAACACTTGGTTTCTGTGTGCAGCGGCACGATGAAATTCAAACATTCAAACCGGAACTCTACTGGGTCCTGCAGGTACAGTGCTACTTAGAACATTCTGTTTGAATTAAAAACATCGTTTACTACTTATAAAAGTTGTGGTATAAAATTTTCAAATATAGATACTTCTAAACGAAGCTGGCCGTTGGTGATGGCAGTGTCACCTACCTGACAGCGGACGAAACGAGAATTGTAGATTTGTATATGTGGAAAGAATTGTTGGTATTTGTGCCAGGTCTGGAATGGTGTAGTGGGCTGCACACTAGTCTGGAGTACTAGAGGTCCACGGTTTGATTCCTGGTTCAGACATTAATTTTTCTTTTCACAATATCTTTATAATATTATATTATTACAACTAACTCACCGACTCTATTAAACCCGTAGGTTCATGGCTTTGCTGACATAAGCTCTCCATACATCCCTATCTTGAGGTAATGTTTTCCAGTCATTCCCTGTATAATGTACTTCTCTCAAATCATGGATAATGTTATTCTCCCATCTCATTCTTGGTCTACCAACTGGGCATTTTCCTACAAGAAGCTTCCATGCACCTGTTTGATCCCCCATACGTGCCACAATGTCCTGCCCATCGCAGTTTACGAGACTTAACTGTTGTTATTATATCTGGCTTCCTATCCGTATCATGTAGCTCACTATTATGTAGTTTTCTCCATTCATCTTTTTTTGGTTCAAACCTCTGGTGTGGGCAAATATCCACATTCAAAAAACAATAAAGAAAAACTTATGAACTTCAAAATTCCCCAACAGAGGGAGGAAGAAGCAATTCTTCTGATCGACATAACATCAGTCAACAAGAAATTACTGAAGATGAAGCTGCCCCGACTTCGAAACCAGTATAATTAAAAAACTGGATATGAGGTGAGATATAAAGTATTTTAATTCAAATCTTCAATTATATATGGACATAGATAATCAGACTTTTATGGGTTTTTCATGATGTTGGTAGATATCCTTTATTTACAATTTCATTACCTCTATGAGCAGAATATATGCTCAATGCTGACTCACCTGTAAATTCTGCTGTTATTTTCACCACATCCTCAATTGCTAACGTAGGATGTTTTTCACTAAACTGTTTGAAAGCATTCAAAATAATTTGTTTTTCTCTGCTTTTTAAAGGTTTTCCTTTTTGATACTTAAAAAATTGTATAGGAAAAGAAACAGTTAGAATTCTAAAGTGTTCTGCATAAGAATTAAACAATGAAATGCTTTATGTAACTTTCACAGGGAAAGAACAGTATGAGGTTTAATTTAAGAATTAAATTAATGTTTTTATTACCTCACCTCGTATCCTTTTTCTTCTATCCTGCAGTTTTGGAGCTTATCTCCATCATCAGTGGCCTCTGGTCGACCGGTGTTATGTCATTTCTTAGCAATTTTCTTCTTACTTCTATCGGTGGACTGATGAACCTCTGGATCAGGTCAAAATTTGCAGGAGTTTCGAAATTCATGAGTTTATCTTTCTTGTTTTTTTGGATGTGGATTTTTTCCCAGACTCTGAGTTATTTTTGTTTATCTGTGTGTTTGATTAACAAAAAGAACTCACAGTCTGGGAAAAAATCCACATCCAAAAAACAAGAAAGATAAACTCATGAATTTTGAAACTCCCGCAAATTTTGACCTGATCCAGAGGTTCATCGGTCCACTGATAGAAGTAAAAAGAAAACCGCCAAGAAACGACATAACACCGGTTGACCAGAGGCTACTGATGATGGAGATAAGCTCCAAAACTGCAGTCTAGAAGGAAATGATATGAGGTGAGGTAATAAAAACATTAATTTAATTCTTAATTGAAATGCTTATATTTGAAGAGGAAAATTATATGCTCAGACTGGGGTTTGAAGCCAGAACCTTTGCCTTTCTAGGCGAATGCTCTACCACTGAACTACCTGAGAACTCCAATCTAAACGCAAATTTTTCTCTTATTCATTGTTAATTCCTTATCGCCGAATGCTATCAGCATTTGCTCGATCATGCAAATGGCAGAGAAAAATTTGCATTTAGATTAGAGTTCTCAGGTAGCTCAATTGGTAGAGCATTCGCATAGAAAGCAAAAGTTCCTGAGTTCATACCCCAGTCTGAGTGTAAATTTTTCTCTTGAAATATAATGATACTGTATTGCATATCTGCAATAGTGAGATATAAAAGAAAATACACCATTAACCAAGTTGGTTTGTTGTTTACAGCTTGTGGTGCAGTCGGCCGACGGCAGAGAGGTAACTTTAGACTGGGAGAGAGTGCGCTGCTTTGAGAAAGATATAGCAACCATGTTCCTTTTGCAAGTCAAGGAATTCAAGGAAGCTTTGTAAGTTTTAATCAAGTCTGACTACTTTTTTGAGGTCTGGTCTATTGTATTATGTGGAACTCAGCTCTGAGGGAGGTTGTGCCGACTCAATATCATGATTACTAGAGCGTATATCATCGTTTTCAAGGATTATAGTCCTATTTGTCTGTTCCCACTGAAAACTGCTCACGCCATCTTTATCGACCTATATTTCTTGTCTTCCTTGGTATAATATGAAACTGTTATTGCCATCCTGATGTTTGGCATTTGTAGGACACGGTCTCTCCAATTTTTTTCTTTATTTTTCTATGGTATGATCGGTTCTATGTTCAATTCCTTTCTGATATCTGTACTTATTTTGTAATACAATTATGTATTTCCAGTTGCAAAGGAAAGAAATTTCATTTCTGAAAATTCTATTTGTCTTTTTTTTTAATTTTAAAAATACAACAGGAAGTAAATTTATTAATCAAAGCACTCTTCTAAAAGTAAAAGAAGAAAATGTAAAATTCAGAAAATTCACATATCATCCATTAAAACACCACAAGTTTCAAACATTTTTAAAGATTTCAACATAAGGTTAGCACCCAAAACTGACTACAGCATCAGTAGACTGATTAGACCTAATAAAAATGAGAAAATAAAAGAAGAAAATAAATCAGGGATTTATCAAATTAAATGTGATGAATGTGAGAAATTCTACATAGGAAAAACTAAGAGAAATTTGAAAACTAGAGTGAAAGAACATCTCAGAATGTCAAGAAAGGGGAAGTAGAAAAATCTGCAGTGGCTGCCCATGCATGGTCTGAAAAACATGTTATCGAGAAAGAAGCTAAATTATTAAGACAAATAGAAAAACCAAAAGAACTTACTGTTTGGGAAAAGATCTACATTCAAAAGAGCGAAAAGAAGAAATTGATGATCTTTGAAATTCCTGGTGAGAATGACCTGGTTTCGAGGCTTTTCAGTCAGCCAATGGAAGGAGTGAAGGACGGCTCTTCAAGACGACAGAACAACGGGCGTGACGATACTGAGGATGGAACAGAAACTATGTTCCGAAACTAGTTTATAGTCAAATAAGAACAATATGAGGTGAGTGATAAAAAATCTACCTTAATTAAGAGGTTTACTTACTAATTAAGATATTTGGTCTGTGTATTCTTACCTCTTATGGTTGTTTTTGTCCTACATATCTTTTAAGGGTTGTTAGCACCTTCTTCAGCTTGTACAGACTGATTTTTGTCAAGTTGTTGGCCCTGATTCTTGACTCCCGCTCCCTCTTCCTGTGGTCCAATGAATTATTGTAATGTTACTGAAGATGTGAGGTGATAGTGATTTTTGAGTAATGTGTTACAGAGTGATATCTATAACGAATAAAGAGAAAGTTAAGCAGCGACCTCAAGCTCTGAACACAGTTGAGCTGATGAGGGTCGGCAGTGCAGGGCTGGGCATGGGCCCTCACCACGCCATGCAGATAGCAGAGAGACTCTACACTCAAGGTTACATCAGTTACCCAAGAACTGAAACCACACACTACCCAGAGAACTTTGATCTATTGTAAGTAAACATTACCTTATCTTAAGATAAAATCAAACCTCTCTCGGGTTCATGGCAAACCCATGCTCAGTACCATTTTGCCGACTGATGTTATGTCGATTGGAATAACCACTTCTTCTTCCCACTATTGGTGGACCGATGAACCTCTGAATCAGGTCAGAATTCGCAGGAATTTCTGAGTTCATAAGTTTTTCTTTATTTTTCTGAAAGAGAGAACATCTTAAAAATGTCAAAAGTGGAAAAGTCAGCAGTAGCTCCTCATGCTTGGTCCGAAAAACATCTAATTGAATCAAAAGCTAAATAAACAAATGTAACTCACGGTTTGGGTAAAATTCCACATTCAGAGTTCCTTAGATTTTTCTACCTGTTTCAATCTAAGGAACTCACAGTTTGGGAGAAAATTTAGATCCACAAGAATAAGGAGAAAACTATGAATTTTGAAATTCCCAGGGAAAAGGGAAAAAATTTGATTTGGAAGTTCATCAGTCAGCCAACACAACAGTTAGAATGCATCGACAATGTTGCATAGATGTGATGAAACTATAGTCTGCAGAATATTAAAAAAATGTGAGGTGAGTCAAAATAACTAACTCATAATGATTAAAAGAAACCTCATAGTGTTATTACATACAAATGTTAAATAAAATTTTTAATTTTTGTTTTGCTGATTGTGTTTTAAATGTTAATATTTGAAAACAATATGGTAGTGAAGCATGGACACTAAAAAGACAAAATGAAATCAGAATAACGGCTTGTGAAATGAGATTCATGCGCAGAACAGCGGGTTACACCAGATGGGATCGGAAAAGGAACACCAATATCTTAAAAGAATTGAAGACTACGCCAATTTTGGAATATATTAAACAGTACCAACTAAATTGGAAACACCATCTTGAAAGAATGAGTTCAAATCGGATCCCCAAAGCTGTTTATAATTATATACCAAGAGGACGAAAATCTCGGCCGTCCTATGAAACGCTGGAGGGAAAATTTTCTATAGGATCGTAACAGGCCTTGGCCTAATACTTGAAAGGAAGAAGAAGAAGAAGAAGAAGAAGAAGAAATCTCTTAATTTAGAGTTTTGTATTTATTTTATCATTTTCCCTGTCATGGTCACATTTATATTTTAGGGGATTTTTTTCTTGAAGTTAATAAATTTGTTTTGTTGAGTTGTTTCTTGACTCACCTCATACTTCTTAACTCCCTCGCAGATCCAGATTTCGTCACTGTATTTGTGACATTCTCAATGCTGTTCACATTCACAACTGAAACTGGATCTGCAGGGAGTTAAGAAGTAAGAAGAATCTCATAGTGTTATTTCCTACCTACATAACTTAATACATTTGATGTTTAAATGTATTAATCTTGGTCACCATGTTCTCAAAATTCTGTTAGTAAATGCTTGTAGTTTCTTTACAATTGCTGTGTTTACCGAATATAAGAGGATCTAAGAATTAAATTAAAGTGTTTAATACCGTACCTCATATCCAGTCTTTTGATTATACCTGTTTCGAAGTTTGGGCAGCTTCATCTTCGGTAATTTCTTGTCGACTGATGTAATGTCGATCAGGAGAACTGCTTCTTCCTCCCTCTCTTGGTGGACCGATGAACCTCCTGTTCAAATCAGATTCTATTTACGAAGACATTTATTGGGAATTTAAACATTACTTTATAAAGCCGCAGGGCTTCTTTTGATGTTTTAGCCATTTGGATAATTGAGCATTCGCCGATCGGGAATTAACGTATAAGAGAAAAATTTGCGTTTAGATTGGAGTGCTCAGATGTTCAGTTAGTAGAGCATTGGCATAAAAAGCCAAAAGTCCTGGGTTCAAACCGCAGTCTGAGCGTATAATTTTTTTCTTCAGATATAAGAGGATCTTTTTGTCCATAATCTGAATTCCAAAAATTATTTGAAAATCATTAGGAAGTTACATTATGAGGTTTAATTTAATATTTGAGTTTGTATTCTTTAACATTCTTACCTCGTATGTTTATTCTGTTGGACAATCGTTTCAAAGCTATTGCTCCATCTTCAGCTTGTTCACAAACTGGTTTTTTCTTTTCTTCAAGTTGTCGGCCCTGGATCTGTTTCCAAAGAACTTGGTAATGAGGCTCCTTTCTCCGGAAATTTCAAAGTTCATAATTTTGTCCTCGTTCTTCTGTATATAGATTTTTTCCCATATTGTGAGTTCATTGGTATTTTCTAACTGTTTTAATAATTTTGTGTTTATATCTATTTTGTGTTTCTCTGTCCAAACATGAGCTGCTACTGCAGATTTTTCCACTTCTCCCTTTTTTACATTTCTTATGTGTTCTTTAGTTCTAATGTTTAAATTTCTCTTTGTTTTCCCTATGTATACTTTATCACAATCTGCACATTTTATTTGATATGTTCCTGATTTTTTATTATCTTCGATTTTTTCAAGATACAAGAAATTTACATATCACACGTGGGCACACAATAAATTTGAAACAAATTTTTGGGAAATTCAACATCAAACTAGCACCAAAGAATGATTATAGTTTAAAAAAACTTATAAAACCAACAAAAATGAAAAAAATTGAAGATAATAAAAAATCAGGAATATATGAAATAAAATGTGCAGATTGTGATAAGGTATACATAAGGCAAACAAAGAGAAATTTAAACATTAGAACTAAAGAACACATAAGAAATGTAAAAAAGGGAGAAGTGGAAAAATCTGCAGCAGCAGTTCATGTTTGGACAGAGAAACACAAAATAGATATAAATACAAAATTATTAAAACAGTTGGAAAATACCAATGAACTCACAATATGGGAAAAAATATATATACAGAAGAACAAGGAGAAAATTATGAACTTTGAAATTCCCGGAGAAAGGAGCCTCATTACCAAGTTCTTTGGAACACAGATCCAGGGCCGACAACTTGAAGAAAAGAAAATACCAGTTTGTGAACAAGCTGAAGATGGAGCAATAGCTTTGAAATGATCGTCCAACAGAATAAACATACGAGGTAAGAATGTTAAAGAATACAAACTGAAATATCAAAAAATTATGATTTTTTTAATTTGCTGTGCGTTCCAGAATGGTAAATTGTATTGTATTGTAAGCCTATGTTTTCCCTTTACAGAGATTTAGGCGCTCTCCCCCTACAGGGAAGAATTTGAACCATACTAATTTTAGTTACACTTGTTTTCATATACATGTCATTTTGAGTGGCACGTGGTCAGCGTTCCACCTCATACTGACATCTAGGAAACCAAGGTAGTACTAGGACGGGAAAATTCGGTAAATTTTGCTTAGAGGCCTTTTCATTCAGGTTTAAGGATTTTTTACGAGCCTGAAAATCTTCAGACTCGGGACCCATGGCTTAAAGTCCCTCCCGGAGGACTTGCTCCTTGGATTTTTCCATCCTAAAAAATCCATCGACCCCGGCCGGGTTTGAACCCGCGACCCTTGGGACCAGAGGCAAGGAGCATAACCACAAGTCCACCGCGGCCGACTCCAGAATGGTAAAAAATTTTTAAAAACAGAACTTTATGAGATGAGATATAAAAACATCTCATTTATAAAAGGTTATGTAAATACTGAAGATAAATTGGAATTATTGTGAAAAGAAGACAAAGTATGAGCTGATGGTGTTGTGACATTTCAGGAGTGTGTTGAAGCAGCAACAACACAGCAGCGAGTGGGGGTCGGAGGTGAAGGAAATTCTGTCTGATGGGATTAACAAACCACGTAAAGGACATGATGCAGGCGACCATCCTCCTATCACACCTATGAAACTAGCAAACCGCGGCGATCTAGATGGCGATGCTTGGAAATTGTATGATTATATCACTCGACATTTCCTTGCCACGGTAAATAACAAACTTATTATCTTCCAGGGATTAGAATGAAATTATTTATTTATACTCCACTTTTAAAACTGGCAACATGTTGGGATAAGTAGATTCATGGGCAACGCTCGGTAATCAAAATAAAATTGTCATAAGTAACGCCACGAGTGATTTCCAATTTATCTAGAGAATTTAGAAATCAAGAGTGGCATTTGTTAGAACTATTTAACGAATAAAATTAAGCTTAAATTAATATTGAGAAGCTAAAGCTATTACTATACCCATTTGGTTTGATTTTATTTGTTTGTATTTTAGAATAGAATAGAATAGATTTATTTAGCCTGGTGGAGTTAAGGCCATGTGGCCTTCTCTTCCACTCACCAGAACAAACATATGTTACATATGAATACAAAAAAATTACAATAATAGTCATATTAAACAGGACAAACATATGTTACTATTATTCAGGCAAAAATTTTTCTCTTTACCATTGATTTACAATAATTTAGTTGTGTACTTTAATATACTTATTTCTATCATAGTAATAGCTTTAGCTTCTTAATATTAATTTAGTAAATAATGCTATAGCTGTGTGTCATGTCTTCTTCAGGTAGAAGCCATTCAGTGTGTATTTGTGAATGATGATTCATTGCAATTGAATGTAGGACCAGTAGAGTAAGGTAAAGGAAGGATTTTTGCTTGGATGGGAATGGAGCCTGGATTAGCTCAGTGGACAGAGCATTAGCACGGAAAGCTAAAGGTTCAGGGTTCGATTCCCGGTTCAGGCAAAAATTTTTCTCTTTATCATTGATTTACAATAATGTAAATAAAATTAAGCTGTTTACTCATAAATCATTATTTAAATATAGTTATTTTAAAATATTTATATATTTAATGTAAACGGCGATTAATAAATGAGTTGGAAAAAATGTTTTAACATCTCACCTCACAAAGTTACATGTCTTCACGATATCGGTTTCAAAAGTATAGTATTACTTATTCAAAGTTAAAATTGGGAAACACATTATGAGGTTCTTGATTAATAAATTAATGAGTCATTTTAACATCTTACCTCATATTTCATGTTTTTCAAACACGGTAACTATAGTTTTCAAATGATCTTGTCATTCATTTTCAACCGCCATTATGACTTATTATAGTATTACTTCCATCTTCAGTCAAATTCCAACTGTTGAAATTTGACTGAAGATGGAAATAATACTATTCCAACAGTTGGAATTTGACTGAAGATGGAAGTAATACTATACTTTTGAAACCGATGTCGTGAAGACATGTAACTTTGTGAGGTGAGATGTTAAAACATTTTCTCCAACTCATTTATTAATATAAATACCTCATAGTGTTTCCTCCCACTGTAAATTTAAGTAAACGGCGATGTTGAAAACAAATGAGAAATGTTTGGTTATGTTTCATTTGTTCATCGCTGCATATTATTTATTGCCAAATAGGATTGCAATATTGTAAAAATGCACCCTAGTGAGCAAAAAAAAAAAATGAAACACATCAAACTGTATATTGTAACCAACATTATAGGTTATTAATTAATTTTTTTAGGAAACAACTCAGTAAAATCATTATTTAAAAACACAATTATTGAACACACAATTATCAAATGTGTAGGTCGAAGGAATCTATTCATTATTAACTATATTCAATGTGTTTGTTGGAGAGTCAGTCACTGCAAAATAATGCTCTGACCTGTTCAAGTATTATGAAGGAGGAGCTTTCTTTATTTTAGTAAACAGAGGGAGGTCGATAAATAGCGAGGTGAAACCCGACTGTCATTGGTTGTAGAACAAGACATGATTGGGGCACGAGTTAAATAGTGAATATAATAGAGTTCTGTTGTGTTTGCAGGTTGCCCGAGATTGTAAGTATTTAAGCACCAAAGTGTCATTTGAAGTTGGAACAGAAAAGTTTAGTTGCACGGGCAAAACCTTATTGGATCCTGGTTACACAACGATAATGCATTGGCAGGCGTTTGGCAAGAATGAAACTGTCCCTAATTTCATCGAAGGAGAGATGGCAAATGTACAGGATGTAAGAAAATTCTGTAATTACTTTGAAACTTACAACAAATGTAATCAAATGGTAAAGAGAAAAATTTATGCATAAATTTTTCTCTGTACCAATGATTTATAATAATTTAATTGTGTTCATTAATTTACTTATTTCTATCATAGTAACAGCTTTAGCTTCTCAAAATTAATTTAATAAATAATACTATAGCTGTGTGGAGTCCCTTCATGTAGAAGCCATTCATTGTGTATTTGTGAATGCATTGAATGTGGGGCCAAGACAGTAAGGTAAAGGAAGGATTTATGCTTGGATGGGAAGGAAGCCTGAATTAGCTCAATGGTTAAGAGCATCAGTACGGAAAGCTGAAGGTTCGGGGTTCGATTCCCGGTTCAGGCATAAATTTTTCTCTTTACCATTTGATTACAATAATTTAGTTGTGTACTTTAATATACTTATTTCAATCATAGTAACAGCTTTAGCTTCTTAATATTAATTTAATTACAACAAATGTATTTGAATGCTTTTTGTGTTGTCTAATGGTGATATTTAGAGCTTGGATTTGTATGCAAAATGCATGTTTTGTTTTAAGCATTAAAAAGTGTGCGGAAATGATTTACATGTTAAGTGGTCCCTTCACAGATAATTTGAGTGGTATTTGATAATGCATAGAAATGCATATTCCAGGGGAAAATGCTTATTTTAGATTTTTAATGCATAAATGCATATTTTACTCCTAAATGTGATATTAATTACAGAGGCATCAGCTTACTAAATACTGGATACAAAATTTATGCCAATATAATCAAGAACAAATTATACAAACATCTTAACAGCCTCCTCAGCGAAGAACAGAATGGCTTTCGTAAAGGTCGATCCTGCTGTGATGGTTATTTCTCCATGAAATTATTAATAGAAAAACACAGGGAGTTTAATGTACAAACACATTTAGCTTTTGTGGACTTCAAAAAAGCCTTCGACAAAATCAATAGGAATAAACTGTTGGAAATTTTAGCTGACAACAATCTACCACAACAGCATATTTTAAATTTATACAATATCTATAAAACAAATTTGATTTCAGTTTGAATCAATAACACACAAACAGAATGGACCGAAATTAATAGGGGCGTAAGACAAGGATGTGGCCTTTCTTGTCTGAAACCACCGGTATCAAAGAAATTTGAAATTATATGAGGTGAGTTGTTAAAAATATGTTCTCCAGTCACTATTAATGATATAACCTCATAATGTTTACTTCCCAATATTGATTTAAAAATTTTGTTTGAGTCTTCATCTATAACATTACCATCTGGTGTTGATTTGATGAACCTTGAGATCAAGCCCTGTTCACCGGGAATTCCAAAATTCATGGATCTAAATTTATTCTTATGAATATATATCTTTTTTCCAAACTGGGAATTTCAAATTTTATGGATCTAAATTTGTTGTTCGGAATATATATCTCTTCCCAAACCAAAGATATATGTTCAGAAGAACAAATTTAGATCCATGAATTTTGAAATTCCCGATGAACAGGACTTGATCTCAAAGTTCATCAAACAGCACCAGATGGCAATGTTATAGGTGAAGACTCCAATGAAAATCTGATAGTCATAATGTTGGTAAAGATAAGAGGGACTCCTCTTGAAAACTGCAGTTCCTGTGTTTAAAAAACATGAAATGTGAGGTAAGATAAGAACTGACTTGTTCATAGTTAAATATGGGAAATAACATTATGAGGTTCTTAATTTGTAAATTAATGAGTCATTTTTTAACATCTTACCTCATATTTTATGTTTCTTCAAACACGGGAACTAGTTTAATAAAATTTACAGTGGGAGGAAACACTATGAGGTATTTATATTAATAAATGAGTTGGAGAAAATGTTTTAACATCTCACCTCACAAAGTTGCGTGTATTCACAATACCGGTTTCAAAAGTATAGTATTACTTCCATCTTCAGTCAAATTCCAACTGTTGAAATTTCGTCAGTTGGAAATTTCAACAGTTGGAGTTTGACAGAAGATGGAAGTAATACTATACTTTTGAAACCGTATTGTGAATACACGCAACTTTGTGAGGAGAGATGTTAAAACATTTTCTCCAACTCATTTATTAATGGGAACTAGTTTTCGAGAGAAGGATCTCTCTCATTTTCAACCGACATTATGACTACTGGTAAGATGTTAAAAAATGACTCATTAATTTACGAAGTGACTCATTCATTCATTGAAATAACATTTAACTTTCAGGTGAAGCTCGTGGAATGCCAGACGAGCCCTCCTGACTATCTGACAGAAGCAGAACTCATCACGCTGATGGAAAAACATGGAATTGGCACTGATGCATCCATCCCTGTTCACATCAACAACATATGTCAGCGTAACTACGTCACTATTGCATCAGGACGTCGCCTTACCCCCACTCCTCTTGGCATTGTTCTGGTGCACGGTTATCAGAAGGTTAGTATCTACAAACCATAAATCTCGGTTTAGACAAAAGAATTTCTTTCTTAATAAAGAATCCGCCATTATCAAGATCGAAGCAACAGTTTCGTAGCATTTGGTGCTCTGGAATTAACAATATAGATAAGAGAAACATTTGCATTTAGATTGGAGATAGCTCAGTTTGTAGAGCATTGGTCTAGAAAGCCAAAGGTCCTGGGTTCAAACCCCAGTCTGAGCATATAATTTTTCTCTTCAATTCTTGTTTTTGTTCTTCTTTTTCCTTTGAAGTATTAGGCTAAGGCCTGTTATGATCCTATAGAAAATTTTCCTTCCAGCATTTCATAGGACGGCCCAGAGATCTTCGTCTTCTTGGTATATAATTATAAACAGCTTTGGGGATCCAATTTGAACTCATTCTTTCAAGATGGTGTTTCCAATTTAGATGGTACTGTTTAATATATTCCAAAATTGGCGTAGTCTTCAATTCTTTTAAGATATTGGTGTTCCTTTTCCGATCCCATCTGGTGTAACCCGCTGTTCTGCGCATGAATCTCATTTCACAAGCCGTTATTCTGCTTTCATGTTGTCTTTTTAGTGTCATGCTTCACTACCATAGGTCAACACTGATCTAGCCAAAGTGTTATATAAACGTAATCTGGTTTTTTTTGTACAAGGGATGGTTTCATAACTTTATTAATAATTCCCAATAATAACAGTAATTAAATTATGTAGGTAGGAAATAACACTATGAGGTTTATTTTAATTTTATTGAGTTGTTTCTTGACTCACCTCATACTTCTTAACTCCCTCGCAGATCTAGAACTGAACATGAACAGCATTGAGAATGTCACAAATACAGTGACGAAATCTGGATCTGCGAGGGAGTTAAGAAGTATGAGGTGAGTCAAGAAACAACTCACACAAAATTAATAACAGTAATATTAATGTAGGTTTATTTTTAGATTGACCCCGAGCTTGTACTTCCTACCATGAGGTCAGCTGTTGAGGAACAGTTGAATCTGATTGCCCAAGGTCAAGCTAACTTCACAGCAGTGCTGCAACACACGGTTGAAATATTTAAACAGAAGTTCTTGTATTTTGTTAAGAACATAGAAGGAATGGATCAGTTATTTGAGGTGTCGTTCTCACCTCTAGCTGCATCAGGGAAAGCTCACTCACGGTAAGTCACTGTTATTCATAAGTAATGCCACGAGTGATTTCCAATTTATCTAGAGAATTTGGAAATCAAGAGTGGCATTTGTTAGGACTATTTAACAAATACGATTAAGCTGGGTTTTAAAATATTTATATATTTAATGTAAACTGTAGTGTTGAAAACAAATCAGAAATGTGAGGTTGTAAGAATTAAATGAATTGTGATTTCTTCTTACCTCATACTTCTATATTTTTTTAAATGCAGCACTGGAGTATCAGCAACCATCGGCACCATCCTCAACTGTTTTCACGACTGTCAATTTTTTCTTTTCCCAGTAATTATCCAAACTGCCATCTGGTGTTCTTTTGAAGGAATCATTTTCTAAACTGCCATCTGTTGTATTTTTGAAGAACTTTGTAATCAAGCTCGGTTCATGTGGAATCTTGAAGTTCATTTAATTCTTATGAATTAAACCTCATAATGTTAAAAATTCCCAAATTTATTATATATAAATGTGAGTTTATATTTATTCACTGCAACTTGATCATATTATTTATTATCAAATAAGATTGCAGTATTCTAAGAATGCACCCTAGTGGAGAAAGAAATGAAAAACATCAAACTGTATATTATAACCAACATTATAGGTTATTAATTAATTTTTTAGGAAACAACTCAGTAAAGTCATTATTTAAAAACACAATTATCAAATGTGTAGTTCAAAGGAATCTGTTCATTATTTGCTATATTCAGCATATTTGTTGGAGAGTCAGTCACTGCAAAATAATGCTCTGACCTGTTCAGAATGTTAAAAAGGAGAAGCTTTCTGTATTTTGGTAAACAGAATTAGGCAAATAGTGAGGTGAAACATGACTGTAATTGGTTGTAAAATAAAATTCATTGAAATGTGATTGGTCATTGACTCCCATTTGGGGCCTGAACATTTAACCTGACAAACACAAGTGAAACACATCTGTAAAATAAAGAATTTCTCCATTTTACATTATCTTATATTATCTGCCTGCTTTCATTAAAACAAACCATTGTGCATTCCCATAACTAACTAACTCACTGAACTTGTAAGTTTCATGGCTGCAAGGACATAAGCTCTCCATACATCCCTAACCTGAGCTAATGTTTTCCAATCATTCCCTGTATAATTTACTTCCTTCAAATCATGGTTAATATTATTCTCCCACCTCATTCTAGGTCTACCAACTGGTTTTCCTACAAGAAGAGCATAAAGCTCACTATTATATAATTTTATCCATTCACCTGTCTGTTCATCTCTTTTTGACCCAAATATTTTCCTATGAACTTTATTCTTAAATAATTGTAAAAGTAAAGTGATCCCACAACAGGCCTCAGGAGGCTCTTGGGGTAGTAGGAGGTTAAGGCTCCCACTTTTCCTAGACAATCGGCACTTTGTCAGCCAGGTTGTCAGCCCTGCGTGACGGCCGCCTTTACCCCCAGAACAAGCGTCTGGTACTCATTTCCGTTAGAGGCTGAGTCGACCTCAGGGCCATAGTGGCGCCAGGGGGTTTGGGTCAGTTTAAAAATCCTGACCCCAACGGGACTTGAACCCTCGACCCTCCGGCTTGTAGCTCAGTGCCTTAACCACTATGCTACGGGCTTGCCCCCGTTAAATAATTGTAATCTTTTTATTATTAATTTCATACATCTCAATGATGGATAAATCATATTTGAAGAGAAAAATTATATGCTCAGACCGGAACTTGGACCGAGGACTCTTGGTTTGCATTTAGATCGGTACATGCTCAGGTAGCTCAGGTGGTAGGCCACTTGGTCTAGAGAACCAAGTGACCTGGGTTCAAGTCCCGGTCTGAGCGTATAATTTTTCTCTTCAAATATGACTTGTAATCTTCTTTCCTTCCTTAAAGTAATAGTCCATGTTTTGCATCCATATAATATAACTGTTAGAATAATAGTTTTATATATTTTCAGTTTAACGTTTTTTGAAAGGAGCTGGGAGACAAGAGTCCCTGTAATGCATAATAACATGCATTTCCAGAATTGAACCTATGTTTAATTTGTTTGTACATCTCATTCCTATTTGTGATTATTATTCCTAGGTACTAGCCACTTCTTCAAAATATCCTACATTTGTCATTAGTTATCCATTTCCATTATATAATGCATTTTTATGTGTGAACATATATTTAGTTTTATTGATTTAGGTAGAATTTTTTATGTCACTCACCTCATATTGTTCAAGTGATATAAACAATTCTACCTAAATGAATATATCTCATAGTGTGAATTCCTAAAATAAGTAGCTTTATTGATGTTTACTTCCAGTCCCAATTTCTTAGTGTTATTGAATAGAGTGTATGTGTAAGTATCTCCTTGTTATCGCTCAATAATACTACATCATGAGCATAAATATAATAATGTTAATTTGCAGGTGTGGCAAGTGTCGTCGCTACATGAAGTACATTCAGGCAAAGCCGTCACGAATGCACTGTTCACACTGCGATGAAACTTACAACCTTCCTCAGAACGGAAACATTCGTATTTATAAGGAGCTCAAGTGTCCACTCGATGATTTTGAACTGTTGTCTTGGTCAGCCGGAGCCAAGGGCAAGAGCTATCCCTTCTGCCCGTATTGTTTCAATCATCCACCATTCAGGTATACAAACATATAATGGTTATGGTAAAATTAAATGTTTCTTACCTCTCCTCATACAAATCTAAGTGGATCGCGATTTCAAGACCATAACGGTCTCATCTTCAGTACTATTTTGGTGACTGATGTTATGTTGATTGAAAGAAACTCTTCTTCTTCCCTCTGTTGGTGGACCGATGAACCTCTGGTTCAGGTCAGAATTTGCGGGAATTTCGAAGTTCATAAGTTTTCCTTTGTTTTTCTGAATGTGGATCTTTTCCCAAACCGTGAGTTCTTTGTGTTTATCTGTTTGTTTAATTAGACTGGCTTTTGATTCAATTAAATGTTTTTCAGACCAAGCATGAGCAGCTACTGCTGACTTTTCCACTTCTCCATTTTTGACGTTTCTAAGATGTTCTTTCACCCTTAAGGGTGATTGTCAAAAATGGAGAAGTAGAAAAGTCAGCAGTAGGTGCTCATGCTTGGTCCAAAAAAACATTTAATTGAAATAAAACCCAGTCTAATTAAACAAATAGAGAAGCAAAAGGAACTGACAGTTTGGGAAAAGATCCACATTCAGAAAAACAAAGGAAAACTTATGAACTTCAAAATTCCTGCAAATTTTGACCTGATCCAGAGGTTTATCGGTCCACCAACAGGGAAGAAGAAGAGTTTCTTCCGATCGACATAACATCAGTCGCCAAAATAGTACTGAAGATGAGACCGTTATGGTCTCGAAATTGCGATCTACTTAGAAAATTTATATGAGGAGAGATAGGAAACATTTGATTTTACCATAAATTAAACCTCATAGTGATTAATTCCTGTAAAAGTTAAATATAATGGTCATTTATTGTTATCTTACCTCATATTCTTTTTCTTCTTCTTCTTAGACCAATTTTGAGACCTTCTTTGGTTCGATCCCATATATTTTCATGACTGTTTTTATGTCATCTTGAAGAGGTGACTCCAGCTCCCTCTGTTGGTATAGTGAAGAATCTCAAAATCAAATAATTTTCCCCTGGAATTTCAAAGTTCATTCTCCATTTCGTTTTTTTGAATGTAGAATTTTTCCCAAACCGTGAGATCTTTGGATTTTTCTATTTGTTTTATTAAGTTGCCATTTCTTTCGGTAGGATGTTTAAAGTAGAAAAACCAGAGAGATCACGGTTTGGGAAAAAAAAATCTGTGTAAAAAACGAAAAGGAGAAATAAATAAACTTTGAAATTACTGGTGAAAATGATTTGATTTCAAGAGAAGAGGAAGAAGAAGAATATGAGATGTAATAAAATTTTAGTTAAATATGTAATGATAGGATGATCAAACCAAATACCAGTTAATGTTTTATTTTAGGAAGTAATATTTTGAGGTTTTTTTAATTAAATTATTTGGAGTCTGGTCATCTTACCTCAATATTAATGTTGATTTGTTCTTGAACATCATCAGCATCTTGCCCAGACTGGTTTGATTTATGTTGCACACCCTGGATGTCGATGTCAGCTCCATCGTGTGGTTGCCAAAGAACCTCCAAACAAGGGCACGTTCCGTCGGTATTTCAAAATTCATAACTCTTGTTTTTGTTCTTCTGAATATAGATTTTTTCCCAAATAGTCAGCTCTTTTGTATTTTCTAACTGTTTTAATAATTTAGTGTCTGAATTTATATTATGGTCTGAAAAGACCAAAAATGAGAAGCAACTGCAGATTTTTTTGTTTCCCCATTTTTAATATTTCTTATGTGTTCTTTGGTTCTAATTTTTAGGTAAGATGAACAGACTCCAAATATGGTGAAATGAAATGTTTCTTACCTCTCCTCATATAAATCTTCTAAGTAGATCGCGATTTCGAGACCACAACTGTCTCATCCTCAGTACCTTCTTGGCGACTGGTGTTATGTCGATCGGAAGAAACTCTTCTTCTTCCCTCTGTTGGTGGACCGATGAACCTCTGGATCAGGTCAAAATTTGCGGGAATTTCGAAGTTCATAAGTTTCCCTTTGTTTTTCTGAATGTTTAATTGAACTAGTCCCGTGCCGTAGCTGAGTGGTTAAGGCAAGAAGCCTTGGCGCAGAGCTATGGGACTTGCACTGGTTCGAGTCCCTGTGGGGGAAGAAATTTTCTCATGGAAGTATGGGACCAGTGTCCACCCAGCATCGTAAGGCATTTGGGTAGCTACAATAAGTAGCAGCTCCAGGTTGAGAAGACCAGCTGTAACGGCTGGGGACCACATGTCACCCGTACACTGGCTAGATGAACATCTACCTCTGTGATTAACACATGTGGATGGCTGGTAGACCAAGGGCCTTCTAGCCTAGGACTGTTACGCTTGGAGTTGGAATTAAACTAGCTTTTATATCAATTAGATGTTTTTCAGACCAAGCATGAGCAGCTACTGCTGACTTTTCCACTTCACCATTTTTGACATTTCTAAGATGTTCTTTCACCTTTGTTTTCAATTTTTTTTCTATACAAATTTTTGTTGTGTTTTGCAGGGAGATGAAGAAGGGCAGCGGATGTAACTCGTGCACTCACCCTACGTGCCCTCACAGCCTCAACAGTACAGGCATTTCAAGCTGTGTCGAGTGTGAAGGAGGCGTTCTGGTGCTCGACCCGGCTTCTGGACCCAAATGGAAACTTGGCTGCAACAGGTCACTCCTAAACAGAAAAAAAAAATTAATTAAATAATCTTTCATAAATAATGTCACGAGTGATTTCAATTTATCCAGAGAATTTGGAAATCAAGAGTGGCATTTGTTAGGGACTGTTTAACGAATAAAATTAATTGAAATTCATCGGAGAACATTTTGTTTAAACAACTCATCTCATAGGATTCATGCTTCCATGATACCGCGGTTTCAAACACAGTCGTGTTCATCCTCAGCCATAACTCCGACTGATGAAATTCTTCGGCCGTCACCTGTTCTATAGTCACCATCTTCAATGCTGCCATCTATGGTTGAATTTATGAACTTCAAAATCAAAGTAATTTCGTTAGGGATATCAAAATTCATTGATCTATCTTTATTTTTCTGAATGTATATTTTCTCCCAAACTGTCAATTCCAAAGGCTTCTCTACTTGTTTTAAAAGTTTAGCTTCTCTTCCAATTTTATGATGTTCTAATAAACTATGTGCAGCAATTGCAGATTTTTCAATTTCACAATTTTTAATATAGTTTATTAAATAGTTTGCACATAGTTTATTAGAACATCATAAAATTGGAAGAGAAGCTAAACTTTTAAAACAAGTAGAGAAACCTTTGGAATTGACAGTTTGGGAGAAAATATACATTCAGAAAAATAAAGATAGATCAATGAATTTTGATATCCCTAACGAAATTACTTTGATTTTGAAGTTCATAAATTCAACCATAGATGGCAGCATTGAAGATGGTGACTATAGAACAGTTGACGGCTGAAGAATTTCGTCAGTCGGAGTTATGGCTGAGGATGAACACGACTGTTTGAAACCGCGGTATCATGGAAGCATGAATCCTATGAGGTGAGTTGTTTAAACAAAATGTACTCCGATGAATTTTAAATATCTTTTTAATAAAGAAGCTGCCATTTGCAAGATAGAAGCTAAGGTTTCATAGCATTTAGTGCAGGGAATTAACAGCGTATATGAGAGAAAAATTTGCATTTAGATTGGAACTTTCTCAGGTAGCTCACTTGGTTAGAGCATTCGCTTAGAATGCGAAAGGTCCTGGGTTCTCTTCAAATATGATTTATCCATCATTAAGATGTATGAAATGAATAATAAAAACATTGAAAAAATGTTCAAATCCGATCAAATGATTTTAACGAATTATAGCCTAATTTTAAACGTAAAAAAAGTAACTCCATTTGTTGAAATTTAAGGCATATTTGTCCTAAAAATTTGTTTTACTGTACATAATAGCATGCCCAGAGCTGAGCTTTTGTTTAAATATGGTTGGTTGGTATCTAATGTCGAGCACTTGATAATGAAATCATTCGCTCTCTTGCACTCCAATATTTAGCAGAAAGGCTGGTCTCTTCTACAAAAGCTGGACAACGGAGGAGATGGTTTCTTTCCATATCTTCATTTAAATTGCAAAAAGGGCATTTAGGTGAATCTGTTATGCCAATTCTGTGTAGGTGTTTATTCAAGCAGTCATGTCCCGTTAGCAGTCTGAATGTTGCTACTGCAGATTTTCTTTGTAATGTAGTAATGTCATAAGCTTGTAGATTTTCCCATTTCTTTCCAGATGTTTTGGTGGTGTATTCTTCTCTAAGTTTATTGATATATTTATTTGAGATAATTCTTTTAATAGAGTGAAAGGAAACTGGAGCAGAAGTTGGGTTTGAAACAATTTTGCTACCCTTCTTGGCTAGAAAATCGGCTATTTCATTGCCTGTCACTCCACAATGGGCCGGAATCCATTGAAGTACAACTTTTTTATGTAGACGGGATAACTGTTTTATTATTTTGTGACATTCGATAATTTTGATGCTTTTGGGTGTTGTGTCTCGTGTTATAGCAAGAATGGCTGCTTTGGAGTCACATAGAATTACAACTTTTGTAAATTTTTGGATGTGATATAAAAGATTGTTTAAATATAAAAATAATGTTTGGCATGGATGCAAATTGTATTTTTCTAGATGTGATGTGATCATCCACTTGTTTGACGATGCTCAGAAAGTGACAGTTGAAGATAATGTGTGCAGTTGCGGTGCTCAGCTGGTTAATGTCGAATACAAACAGGTAAATTGATCCATTATATGAGCTTTAATTTTTTCTTCTTTGGCTTTCCCTCACTTATAGGTTTGTTGTAATAAGTTTCCATTTATTTTTATCATTCCAATCTCCTTCCAAATTCCTATCATCCATTATAGTTGTGACATAGGTTTTCCATTTCTATCTTGGTCTATGACATTTATTTCTTCCAGGGGTGACCATTGGTATATATTTTTTAGCCATCTTTCATCTTCCATTCTCTGTACATGGCCATACCATTTAAGAGTTTGATTTTCAGTCCTCTTAACATCAGATGTGGTGACATTCATTTCTTTCCAAAGGAATTCATTTCTTATTTTATCCTGCCTTGTGTTTTTTGGAGGCTTCTTCTAAGATAATCAAATTCAACTGTTCTAATTTTATTCCGTCAGAGACCAAGTTTCACTTCCATATGACAAAATGTTCTATATTATGCTCTTATAAATTTTTATTTTAGTTTCCTTTGTAATATTTTTGTTTCAAATTATTCAATGTAATGTCTTAATTGCATTTTTTGCCATTGAAATTTTAGTTTTTACATCTGTTTCACATGTACCTAAACTTGTAATTATCGACTCAAGATATGAGGTGAGGTGTAAAGAAATTTTATTTAAAATCAAAACACATTGTTTCATAAGAATTAAATGAATCGTGATTTCTTCTTACCTCATACTTCTATGTTTTTTTAAACACAGTACTGCAGTATCAGCAACCATTGTCACCATCCTCAGCTGTTTTCACAACTGTCAATTTTTTTTTTGCCGGTAATTATCCAAACTGCTATCTGGTGTTCTTTTGAAGGAATTATTTTCTAAACTGCCGTCTGGTGTTCTTTTGAAGAAAATAATTCCTTCAAAAGATCACCAGATGACAGTGTGGATAATTACTGGCAAAAAAAAATTGACAGTCGTGAAAACAGCTGAGGTGGTGACGATGGTCGCTGATACTGCAGTACGTGTTTTAAAAAAAACATAGAAGTATGAGGTAAGAAGAAACCACGATTCATTTAATTCTTATGAATTAAACCTCATAATGTTAAAAATTCCCAAATTTATTATATAAACATGTTCTTTCATTCATTCTTCATTATGTGCATCCAGCTGTAGCTGATGACACAAGTCCATTGTTATAAGTTGCAATGGGGTTGCGTTTGAACATGCAGCTTATGTGGGCAATCCATGAGGTTAAAGTAAAGAGATGTGGAAAGACAGAAATGAACCTTTCGGCTTCAAAGAAAACAAGAGGTCAGGCACATAGCGAAAGTAAACAAGAGGGATCTGGTACTAGAAAAGAAATGAAATACCAGATGGTTAATTTAAAGATGTTTTAAAGATTACACATGTTCTTTACATCTCAGCTCATATTACCTCAAATCAGTTTCAGAGGTTTCGTTTATTTTTATAAACAGGTTTACAATGTAATAGAAACATCTTCCTGTTCCCAAAGCTTTTCAAATTTTTATCTTCTTTCTCCGTTCTTCTCTATCTTCTCATTCCAATTCTTCCAGATCTAGCTCCCTCATACCTCTTCTTACATCATCCATTCATTTAAATGTACGTTGACCTCTCGTTCCTTTTCCAGGTGGAATCCATTGTCTGGGTAATCTTTTCTCTGGCATCCTATGTATATGACAATACCATTCTAGTTGTCTGTATCTCACAAAATATAATATTGAATTTTGGACTTTCATTTGTTGTCTGATGATTGTATTTCTAATTTTTTCCAATTTAGAATGTCTAGATGAGCTTCTAATAAATATTTAATTTTAGGAAGTTATATTTTGAGGTTATTTTAATTATATTATTTTTAGTCTGAACATCTTACCTCAATATTAATGTTGATTTGTTCTTGAACATGCTTCAAAACAATTCCGTTTTATCATCAGCTTTTCCAGACTGGTTTTATGTATGTTACATTATGTTGCACAACCTGGATGTCGATGTCACCTCCATCCTGTGGTTGGCCAAAGAACCTCCAAACAAGGTGACGCTCCATCGGTATATCAAAATTCATAACTCTGTTTCTGTTCTTCTGAATATAAAAGGGCTGACTATTTGGGAAAAAAATTATATTGAGAAGAACAGAAACAGAGTTATGAATTTTGATATACCGATGGAGCGTGACCTTGTTTGGAGGTTCTTTGGCCAACCACAGGATGGAGGTGACATCGACATCCAGGTTGTGCAACACAATATAACATAAATAGAGCGAATGATTTCATTATCAAGTGCTCGACATTAGATACCAACCATGTAACATAAATAAAACCAGTCTGGAAAAGCTGACGATAGAACAGAATTGTTTTGAAACATGTTCAAGAACAAATCAACGTTAATATTGAGGTAAGATGTTCAGACTTAAAATAATATAATTAATATAATAAATTAGCGTGTAACACTCATAATAAATAAAAGAAAATAATTTTTTTTTTTGCAAATACCCCAGGTTGCCTTTCGACATTCCTCGTGTTCTCTCCTGGCATGGCATACTTGTAACCCACTTCTGAGTTTGGGGCACCTGGAAGGCAGGGTTACATTGCCCCGATGATATGATGGGTGATGATGATAGTGGTGCGCCAGGAGCACCTAATCTAAGATGAATATGAATGATGATGATTGCGATGGCCATATGATGTTCGGGAACCGTTTGGGCCTTAAAGTTTTCCTGACATTTTTCTTACATGTGAGGAAAAACCTCACCCAGAACCCGCTGCATGACAAGACAGCACGCTACCTCGAGACCACATCAGTGGACATACATATATATATGTATATAAATAGTTCAGCACATGCCATAGTTATGAGCAACATAGAACATTTCTTTCAGGGATCTTATCTCACTGACAATTATACACTGAATTAAAAAAAAACAGTTGGTTCTCTGAATTAGAAGACTATGACACTTCAGAAATTACTAATTTAGTAACATGTGCCTTTTTTATACTCAGGTGGTGAATCTTTTTCTGGACAATTTATGTACATTATTGTACAGATTTCTTCCTGTTCGATTATGACATGTTTCCACTTTTATTGTATAAATGGTTAAATGGATGGTTTTCTTTCTTTTCTGTAAATATTGATAACCGTGTACACTATAACAACAACACTAGAGTAATAAATTAATGAGTCATTTTAACATCTTACCTCATATTTCATGTTTTATCAAACACGGTAACTATAGTTTTCAAATGACAAGATCATTTGAAGCTAAACTTCTAAAACATTTGGAAAAACCTTTGGATTTGACAGTTTGGGAGAAAATATTTATACAGAAGAACAAATTTAAATCTATGAATTTCGACATTCCGGATGAACGTGACCTCATCTCGAAGTTCATCGAATCAACACCAGATGGCAACGATATCTCGAAGTTTGTCAAATCAACACCAGATGGCAACGCTATAGAGGGAGATTCCAACGAATATCCGGTAGTCATAATGGCGGTTGAAAATGAATGACAAGATCATTTGAAAACTATAGTTGCCGTGTTTGAAAAAACATGAAATATGAGGTGGGATGTTAAAATGACTCATTAATTTGTTAACTAGAGTGGTCGCTTTAGTGCCTAGAATGTCATGTCATTAAGCCAGTGGAAGCAATCTCTCACAAAAATATTAAGAATTTAAAATATATAACATTTACAGTCGAGGCTACTGTTTTTAACAGAGAGGAGACCCTTTAATTCCTTCCATCGAAGGCTTAAAGGAACCGACCTGGACAGTAACCTAGTGTCCAATCCCTCACCTTCTCGTGGTGCAGCTGTTAGTAATCATGCTTATGCATGATGAACGAAAGGGAAGGGCTACTCACCAACAAGCACTGGTCAGCTTGGTGAGTTTTTCTTTTTTGACCGAATTGGTATTACTTCTCCTCCCCATACCAATTCCCTCTTTCAACTTTTCTATCCAGTCTCCCTTGTACTCGAGGCCTAGGGGTTCATTTCTCCTTCCTTCCTATACCTACTTTCTCTCTATGGGTGACGTAACCACCACATGTGGTGCCTACTACTAAACGGTTACAACTAGTTTATTGTACTCCAATACAAACATGAAGCCTTGGAAAAAGAAATACAAATCCGGAGGTAAAATAGTCCCCCATTCGGATCTCCGGACGGGGACCTTTCTTCAAGGAAACAAATATACCAAACCAAACTTGATCAAAATCCTCCAGTGGAATACTGGAGGACTATCACAAGCTAAAAAGACTGAACTTACAAAAATGCTATCTGACCACCAAATTGATGTATTCACAATTCAAGAAGCAAATCTCACACAGGAACAGTTACAATATTACCACTTCAAGGATTTTACTGTTCACATACTTCCTAAAGGACGACAAATAAGCAGTGGTATTTTAGTTGGAATTCGAACACATATGACTTCGTCTGTTCAAATTATCTAAAGAAATGGACAATGTAGACAAAATTGAAATAATTAAAATTAACATATGGATAAATAAATCTCAGTACAATATATATTCAATTTATAATCCACCAAATAACTCCCCTAATCTTGAACATATTACAATAAACCCAAACACAATTATAATGGGAGATTTTAATGCCCATTCACGACGATGGGGCTATACCAGATCTAATAATGCAGGGAAAATTGTAGAAGACTTATTAAATTCAACACCCATAGAAATAATACACAACAAAGAGGATCCTCCAACATATATACATTACTCTGGTTCAGGAACTAATCCTGACTTACTCTTTGTATCTTCTAATTTATACTCCAAAACCAAAAAACAAATTGTAGAAGATCCTGGCTCAGGACATAGAGCCATCATTGCTACTATTCAACTGGGGAATAACAACTTACTTCCAATGCATCTTAAACCCAGGTGGAACTTCAAAAAAGCCAATTGGAAACTGTACACAGACGAACTGGAAACCAAATTTGAAAATCCTTTAAACGTATCACTTCAGTCAGATCAAATTAACAAATCTATATGCAAAATAATATTAAAAACAGCAAAAAAATATATACCACGAGGAATAGTTAAAAACTACAAACCCTTCTGGAATTCAAAATTAGAAAGAATGAAAATAGACCGAGAGCTCGCTAGAAATAAAGCAGAAGAAAAAACAAAAGACCCAAAAGATGTACAAAATTGGAGAAAACTGTGCGCACAACTCAAAAAAGAAATTAACAGCAATAAAAGAGAAAATTTTAATAACTTCCTCCAAAAAATGGATTATAGGAAAGATGGCCAGAAAGCATATAGATTTGTACACAATATACAAAATAAAAAAGGACGGCAAAAAACACCATTTATCCACAACAACAAACAGATTACAAATGAAAGTGAAATAGCCAACAAATTCAACAAACACTACGCTAACACGTATACTTTGTCCTCAGAGAACAAAAAAGAACAAAAAACAATAAAAGAGAACCTAAAAAATTACATAAAATCAACAAGCAGTACAAAAGATAATATCTTTAATAAGAATTTCAACATTAAAGAGTTAAACATAGCCATTAATAGTTTAAAATCAAACAAATCTCCAGGAGCAGATAATATACATGCAGAATTTCTCAAACACCTTGGCAATAAAGCCAAAACTCAATTGCTCTCCCTTATAATCTTTCTTGGAACACAAAAGTTCCTGATGATTGGAAAAAAGCTATTATAATACCTATTTCGAAAACAAAAAAATCAACAAATACTTTTTCAAATTATCGCCCAATAGCACTAACTAGTGTAATTGTTAAAATTATGAAAAAAATGATTTCAAATCGATTAAATTGGTATTTAGAAACCAATAATTTACTTTCACCCAATCAAGTTGGATTTAGAGAATTACAATCAACAAATCAACAAATTGTACACCTAAGTCAAGCTATTAAAGACAGTTTCAACAGAAAAGAAGACACTCTGGCAATGTTCGTTGATTTCCAAGGAGCATATGACTCTATTTGGAGATATAAATTATTAGAAAAAATGCAGACTTTAGGCATTCAAGGGAATATGCTACTCTGGATCAGTAATTTTCTCATCCAACGGTTCATCGCTACAAAGTATAATAATCACCTCTCTAAATACCAACAAACACATCGAGGTTTACCACAGGGTTCTGTACTCAGTACCATTCTCTTCAATATCTACATTAATGATCTACCTAAGCATATAGAAAAGCTCGAAACGAAAACCCTACTTTTTGCTGATGATGTTGTAATATGGGTCTCCAAACCGAAAAACAAAGTCAACAATTAATAACCATAGCCCAACAATCACTAATACAGTTAGAGAATTGGACATCCCAGAACTTAATGAAGATAAATATACAGAAAACAAATTATCAACTATTTACATTAAGAAAGAAAACCACTACCCATCACTCTGAAATTGGAGGGTGAATTATTAACTCAAACACATGAAGCAAAATATTTAGGAATAACTCTGGACACAAAATTAACATGGAAGAAACACATGGAGAATATATGTACAAAGATAGAAACAAGGTTACCATTATTAAAACGATTAGCAGGGAAAAAGTGGGGTTGCAACACACAAACCCTAAACACCCTTCTACCAAATGTACATAAAACCTGTACTTCAATATTGTGAAGAAATCCTAGTAACTACTAAAGTGGAAAAACTTAATAAATTGCAGAACCAAATCCTCCGTCTGATAACAGGAGCCGTTAAAACAACACACCAATCACTGCCATGCAAATCTTAACAAATAACCCAAACATAGCATTTGAAATTGAGAAAACAGCAGTCACACAGTATGAAAAATTTTTAAGGCTACCCCATAATAACTGGACCCAAAGAAAACCACAAGTATGTTTAAAATCTCAGCAAAGCTTCCTAAGCATTGTACAAGAAATCAAACAGAAATTGCAACTTCCACATTCAAAAGAAAATATGCAGATGAGAAACAACCCTCTAGAATTTTTGGAAATCGAATATAACCTTCATTTAACAGAAGACATCAAGAAATCTGAAACTCCTCCATATATTTTAAAACAAATGTCACTGAAAATGATAAATCTAAGATACCCAGCTCCTGAATGGATACATATTTTTACAGATGGCTCCAGCCTACCAAATGATGGTGGCACTGGTGCTGGTGCAGTATGTCCACTTTTTTCCTTTTATCGTAAACTAAACACAAATTCAACAAACTTTGATGGCGAAATTCTAGCAATTTTCTTAAGTTTACAAAATCTTTTATATCACATCCAAAAATTTACAAAAGTTGTAATTCTATGTGACTCCAAAGCAGCCATTCTTGCTATAACACGAGACACAACACCCAAAAGCATCAAAATTATCGAATGTCACAAAATGATAAAACATTTATCCTGTCTACATAAAAAAGTTGTACTTCAATGGATTCCGGCCCATTGTGGAGTGACAGGCAATGAAATAGCCGATTTTCTAGCCAAGAAGGGTAGCAAAATTGTTTCAAACCCAACTTCTGCTCCAGTTTCCTTTCACTCTATCAAAAGAATTATCTCAAATAAATACATCGATAAACTTAGAGAAGAATACACCACCAAAACATCTGGAAAGGAATGGGAAAATCTACAAGCTTATGACATTACTACATTACAAAGAAAATCTGCAGTAGCAACATTCAGACTGCTAACGGGACATGACTGCTTGAATAAACACCTACACAGAATTGGCATAACAGATTCACCTAAATGCCCTTTTTGCAATTTAAATGAAGATATGGAAAGAAACCATCTCCTCCGTTGTCCAGCTTTTGTAGAAGAGACCAGCCTTTCTGCTAAATATTGGAGTGCAAGAGAGCGAATGATTTCATTATCAAGTGCTCGACATTAGATACCAACCAACCAACCAACCATATAATAAATTTGGGAATTTTTAACATTATGAGGTTTTATTGATAAGAATCAAATGAATCGTGAATTCTTCTTACCTCATACTTGTATGTTTTTTAAACACCAGCACCGCAGTATCGGCGACCATCGTCACCATCCTCAGCTGATTTCAGTCATGTTTAAAAAAACATAGAAGTGTGAGGTAAGAAGAATTCACGATTCATTTGATTCTTATCTAGTTGAGCATCTAAAACAATCCATTTCAGTAGACATAAGCTTTATTCAACTGCTAAGTTTCTGAACCATATGTTAGCGTGCATGGAATTATGGATTTAGAAATTTGTAATTTGGTATCCATTCTTATGTTCTTGTCTCACCATCAACCAAAAACATTACACATGTTTATATTATAACTGATGAGAGATCTGGGGTTTGAGCTTTAATAAAACTAAGTAAATATAACATGATACTTGCAGGAGAAAACCAAACTTCCGAAGGAGATAACCGAGATGAGTGGATGTGTCTTCTGCTCGCCTTACTTCACGCCACTTGTTGAGAAGCACCGAGCAGTGCCACGACCAACTGGAAACAGAGCTACTCGTGGCAGAAGTGGAAGAGGTCGCAGTAGGGGCAAACCAAAACCCCCGAAAGATAAGATGGCACAATTGGCAGCTTATTTTGTGTAGATAATAATTTACTCCGTTTGGATGATTGTATATGATTACTGTTACTTTTTTAGGGATTAACACTATGAGGCATTTAAAATCTTCGGAGAAATTTTTTCTGAAAACTCAACTCTTAAATTTTTTAAAACAATCTTTAGAATTGACAGTTTGGGAGAACATATGCATTCAGAAAAATAAATGTAGATTGATGAATTTTGATACAGTGTAATGTATTATCCCCATTTGTTATTTTTTTCGTGTTCTGGATTGGGTGCAGAGTATGGGGGGGGGGTCATAAGAATTAAATGAATCATGATTTCTTCTTCCTCATACTTCTATGTTTTTTTAAACACAGTACTACAGTTTCAGCTGTTTTCACGACTGTCAATTTTTTCTTTTGCCTGTAATTATCCAAACTGCCTTCTGGTGTTCTTTTGAAGGAATTATTTTCTAAACTGCCATCTGGTGTTCTTTTGAAGGAATCATTTTCTAAACTGCCATCTGTTGTATTTTTGAAGAACTCTGAAATCAAGCTCGGTTCGTCTGGAATCTCTAAGTTCATGGTTCTAGCATGGTTTTTTTGAATATATATTTTTTCCCAAACTGTTAAATCCAAAGGTTTAGATAGATGTTTCAAAAGTTTTGCTTCTTTTTCAATCCTATGATGCTCTAATAAACATGTGCTGCTATATTCTTTATGTTTCTGAAGTGTTCTTTTTTACAAGTTTCCAAGTTCCTTTTTGTTTTTCCTATATATATCCTGTTACAATCTTTGCAATCAATTTGATAAATTCCAGATTTTTTGTTGTCTGGGGTGTTAACTTTATTATTAGTTAACAGAAGATTACCCAGGCTGAATTTGTTAATTGGAGCCAATGTTATATTAAATTTTCTGAAAATTTTTTGAAACTTATTATGAACTTCAGAATGGTAAGTAAATTTCTTGAATTTTACATCTTTCTTGGAATCATGTTGTAGGGTGGTGTATTCCTGTAACCTTTTCTGTTTGTTTAAATTTCTCTAATTTATTCTTTATTATGTCTTCATCAAAACCATTTATTTTAGCAACATGTACAATATGGTTATATTCATTATCAAAATCTTCTACATTAAGTGGATTATTTATCAATCTGTGTAATAGACTATTGGAAATTGCATGTTTATATGACACATGATGGGGGTCAACATTTTCTAACTCATCTTCATTTCCCTCAATTTACACTTTCCCCTATTTTTACACAATTTTCCCCGTGGTCCTTTGAAAAGTGTAAAATAGGGATAATACTGTATTCCTAACGAACAAAATTTAATTTTGAAGTTTATAAATTCAACCATAGATGGTAGCACAGAAGATAGATGAGTTGACGGTGGAAGAATTTCATCAGTTGGAGTTTTGACTGAAGATGGATGAGATTTCGCTTGAAACCACAGTTTTGTGAAAAGCACGAAATTTATGAGGTGAGTTTTCAAAAAACTTTTCTTTGATGAATTGAAATGATTATTATCTCGTTCAGTGAGTCATTTTTTATTTTACCTCATAGTTTATGTTTTCTTGGATAAAGCCTCAAGGTTTCAAAGTACATCGGTTCCCATCGGGTTGCTCACAATTCATTCTCTGCAAAGTCACCTCGCCAGGTAGCTTAGGAATTTCAACAATTATTATCGCATGAACAGATTTTTGGGTACATAAAAACGTCTTTGGATGCAACTTTCTCAGCAGAGTACAAGCTGAGAACGACTTTTACGGTCTAATGCATTCATAGATACGACCCTTAGTCTTCCTTTGATTTGATGTTTTTCTGACCATAATATTAAGCGATTCTGGACTATGTGGCCGTGGTACATGATGGTGTTTCTTCCAGACGTTTCTCCCTCAACTGCGGACAGTGGCAAGTGTCCCCTCTGAAGATGCCCTCCTGGACAGTGGCCACATAGCCTGGAATCTGTTAATATTATGATTACCGGCAGTGAAAGCCTTGCATTTAACTATTTTTCTGACCATGCATTGGGCGGCTACTGCATCTTCCCCATTCTTGATATTTCTGAGGTGTTCTTTCACTCTGGTTTTTAAATTTCTCATTGTTTTACGTATCTAGACTTTTTCACATTTTGCACATTTAATCTGATAAATCTCTGATTTGTTTTCTTCTTCTCTTATACATCAAATTTGGGAATTTTTAACATTATGAGGTTCAATTCATAAGAATTAAATGAATCGTGATTTCTTCTTACCTCATACTTCTATGTTTTTTTTGAAAACAGCACTGCAGTATCAGTGACCCATTGTCACCATCGTCAGCTGTTTTCACGACTCGTGAAAACATGAGTCGTGAAAACAGCTGATGATGGTGACAATGGGTCGCTGATACTGAAGTGCTGTGTTTAAAAAAACATAGAAGTATAAGGTAAGAAGAAATCATGATTCATTTAATTCTTAATTCTTCTTCTTGTTGGATCCAATTAATCTAATTGTGCTGGAGTCTTTATTTGGTGCCAATTGTATGTTGAAATAAAAAAAATTGGAAGTTCTGGCGCTTCAATGGATGATACGTAAATTTTTTTAAATTTTATGTTTTCTTCTTTTTCTTTTAGAAGTGTACTTTTTGTATATAATTGTAGGCTTTCACGGCCGGCGTCTTGATCCATATTTGGTTCGTCTTCCGGGCTTATAGGCCGTGGTCTGGTTGTCTTCTTACTGGACGTTTCGTTGCCACTTCCATAAGAAACATGTTAAAGAATGTTTAAATAGCTGAGTTACTTTATACTTTGTGAAATTTATTACTCTAATAAGTGCATAAGGTCCTGGGTTCAAACCCCAGTCTGAGCGTATCTTTTTCATAAGTAATGCCACGAGTGATTTCCAAATTATTGATAAATCCACGACTCACGAAGTGAGGAGTGAATTTATCTAGATAATTTGGAAATCAAGAGTGACATTTGTTAGGACTATTTAACGAATAAAATTAAGCTGTTTACTCACAAATCATTATTTAACTATAGTTATTTTAAAATTTTTATATATTTAATGTAAACGGCGATGTTTGAAAACAAATGAGAAATGATAGGTACGCTTCATCTGCTTCTTTTGTTCGTCACTGCAACCAGATCATATTATTTATTGCCAAAGGAATGCAATATTGTAAGAATGCTCTCTAGTGGAGAAAAAATGAAATACATCAAACTGTAGGTATATTAATTCATTCCTGATTTTGTATGACGTAAATATGACAATTATATTTTTCTGGATTATTACCTGAGAAAAAATACATTTAAGAAAGTGCAAACAGTGGTTTCTTTTTTTGGTGGTATAATAAATTGCTACAAATGTTTTTATATTAACTCCTGCAAGCGCTATGTGTTGACATCCATGCACTGTATATACAATCTGGTAGCCATATTTCTTACAGAGTCAGGCACTGCAAAATAATGGTCAGACCTGTTCAGAATATTAAAAAGGAGGAGCTTTCTTTAATGTGGTAAATTTAATATTGATAAATATTTGGTGAAACACGACTGTGATTGGTTGTAAAACAGAAATCATTGAAACGTGAATGGTGATTGACTTCCATTTGGGGCGTCAGTTAAATAGACTAAAGAGAGAGAGGTGAATAATGGAAAAGACAACCTGTGGGCTACATGATCAGGTGTCATAAGAACAGCTATCATACACTTGGACATGTGTCAGGAATAAGGAAATTAAGCGTGACATGGAATGTCCTTGTAGGAAAATGAGAGAGAAAAGGACCAGTAAGGTAGAAACAACATTTTATACGATTTTAATAAAAAACATTAATAATAACTTATTTTAGGAATTCTCACTATGAGGTATATTCATTAAGGTAGAACTCGCCTCATATTGTTCTTCTTATTTGATTATAAACTAGTTTCGGAACATAGTTTATAATCAAATAAGAAGAACAATATAAACTAGTTTCGGAACATAGTTTATAATCAAATAAGAAGAACAATATAAACTAGTTTCGGAACATAGTTTATAATCAAATAAGAAGAACAATATAAACTAGTTTCGGAACATAGTTTATAATCAAATAAGAAGAACAATATAAACTAGTTTCGGAACATAGTTTATAATCAAATAAGAAGAACAATATAAACTAGTTTCGGAACATAGTTTATAATCAAATAAGAAGAACAATATAAACTAGTTTCGGAACATAGTTTATAATCAAATAAGAAGAACAATATAAACTAGTTTCGGAACATAGTTTATAATCAAATAAGAAGACAATATAAACTAGTTTCGGATAGTTTATAATCAAATAAGAAGAACAATATAAACTAGTTTCGGAACATAGTTTATAATCAAATAAGAAGAACAATATAAACTAGTTTCGGAACATAGTTTATAATCAAATAAGAAGAACAATATAAACTAGTTTCGGAACATAGTTTATAATCAAATAAGAAGAACAATATGAGGTGAGTGATAAACATATTCTACCTTAACATTAATAATACTTATGATAATAATAATGGGCTCTACTGCACTTCTACTAGCACTTGATTTTTCAGTTATATAGTTGTAAACTATAGCTCTTCTTCTGTATTTACTTACTTACGCACTGGCACTATCGAACCCATAGGTTCATGGCCGCACGGACATAAGCCCTCCATACATCCCTATCCTGAGCTAATACTTTCCAATCATTCCCTGTATAATCTAAAGTAAAGTGATCCCACTACGGGCCTCAGGAGGCCCTTGGGGTAGTAGGAGGTTAAGGCTCCCACTTTTTCTTGACAATCGGCACTTGATATCAGCCGGGTTGTCAGCCCTGCGTGACGGCCGCCTTTACCCCAGAACAAGCGTCTGGTACTCATTTCAGTTACAGGCTGAGTCGACCCCAGGGCCATAGTGCCGCCAGAAGGTTTGGGTCAGTTTAAAAATCCTGACCCCACCGGGACTCGAACCCTCGACCTTCCGGCTTGTAGCGCAGTGCCTTAACCCTGTATAATCTACTTCCCTCAAATCATAGTTAATGTGGGGCACGCCGTAGCGTAGTGGTTAAGGCACTGAGCTACAAGCCGGAGGGTCGAGGGTTCAAGTCCCGTTGGGGTCAGGATTTTTAAACTGACCCAAACCCTCTGGCGGCACTATGGCCCTGGGGTCGACTCAGCCTCTAACGGAAATGAGTACCAGACGCTTGTTCTGGGGGTAAAGGCGGCCGTCACGCAGGGCTGACATAAAGTGCCGATTGTCTAGAAAAAGTGGGAGCCCTAACCTCCTACTACCCCAAGGGCCTCCGGGTCTGTTGTGGGATCACTTTACTTTACTTTACTTTACATAGTTAATGTTATTCTCCCACCTCATTCTTGGTCTACCAACTGGGCGTTTTCCCTCTGGCTTTCCTACAAGAAGCTTCCATGCAAGTCTTTCATTCCCCATTCGTGCCACATGTCTACGGGATTTAACTGTTCTTATTATATCTGGCTTCCTATAAAGACCATGTAGTTCATTGTTATGAAGTCTTCTCCATTCACCTCTTTGTTCATCTCTCTTTGGTCCAAAAATTTTCCTAAGTACTTTATTCTCAAAAACTTGTAATCTCATTTTCCTCCCTTAAAGTAAGAGTCCACATTTCGTATCCATATAATATAACTGGTAGAATAATAGTTTTATATATTTTCAGTTTAACGTTTTTTGAAAGGAGTTGGGACATCAAGAGTCTCTGCAATGCATAATAGCACGCATTTCCAGAATTGAGCCTATATTTAACTTCTTTGTGTATCTAATTCCCATTTGTGATTATTGTTCCTAGGTATTTGAATTCAGCCACTTCCTCAAAATTTCCCTCATTTGTCATTAGCTGTCCATTTCCATTATATAATGTATTTCTACATGTGACCATATATTTAGTTTTATTGATATTTACTTTCAGTCCTAAATCCTTAGTGTTACTGAATAGTGTGTGCGTGTTGTCCTCCAATAGTACTACATCATCAGCATAAAGTAACACAATGCATATTATTAAGTTGCTATTGCTAACAGCATTTACACTACTATCAATGCATTGTTGTATCTCGTTCTGGTATTATGTTTCGTTTTAATTAAATATCAAAGAGTTTAATTCCAACTTTTGAAAGTGTTGCCGGGCGCTATGCCACTCGTTTATGCTGATGATGTAGTATTATTAGGCGATAGCGAGGAGAGACTAAGGGGCAATACGCACACTCTATTGGGTAACACTAAGAAATTGGGGCTGGAAGTAGACTTTAATAAAGCTAAATGTATGTTCACGTGTAGAAATATATGTTATGTAATGGAAATGGACAGTTAGGCCAATAGTAAATTGTGGAAAAAAATGGACAGTTAATGACAAATGAGGGAAATTTTGAAGAAGTTATTGAATTAATACATCCATGATCAATAATTACAAACAGGAATGAGGTAAACATTAAAATTAAACTTAGGCTAAATTCTGAAAATGTATGCTCTTATGCATTACAGGGACTCTTGTCGTCCCAACTCCTTTCAAAAAACATTAAACTGAAAATATATAAAACTGTTATACTCCAGTTTTGTGAATGCAAAACATGGATTTTTACTTTAAGGTAGGAGAAAAAAATACATGTATTTGAGAATAAAGTTCTTAGGAAGATTTATCAATCAAAAGAGATGGACAGGCGAATGGAGAAGACTTCATAACAGTGAGTACATATAAGAAACCACATATAATAAGAATGGGTTTGATAGTGCCAGTGAGTTATTGCTATGAATGCAAATATTTTGTTAGCCCAATATTAAATTGTGTGTGTTATTCTCTAAACAAACTGCAATAATTATTTAAGAGAAAATTATATTTATTTGTGAAAGATGTTTTGTTTTTAAGAAATAGGCCCCTACATTTTATTTTAGTGTTTTCATTTACGATGTACGGACGTTAGCATCTTTTAAAATAAATGTAATAATTTGCAATTGCTCTTGGCTTGATCATTACCCCGTGGTACTTGTTTCTCATATAACTTATCATGATAATAATTAATATTCTCAACTCAGGGTCGGGCCGAGGGATGAGATGATATGAAGCCCCTGAGGTCTGTGAATGATGAGAGTGCACTCATGCACCGTCACAGGGGCGGATGAATGAAATGGATGAGACAAGTGTCGGGAAATGGTGGAATGAAATTTGTGGCAGAGGAAAACAGGAGAAACCCTGAAAAAAACCTGACCAATCTCCGTTTTGTCCACCATGATACCCACATGTAGTGACCGAGAGGTGAGCATCTAACTGCCTTTGCCGCACAGCCGCCGATAATAATAATAATAATAATAATAATAATAATAATAATAATAAATATAATTATTTTTAATGTCCCAGGTTTTCATTTTTAGACATTTCTGGTGTTCTCTCCTAGCTTTGGCGTAATTGTAACCCAATTCTGAGGTTAGGATGCCTGAAATGCGAGATTAAGTTGCCCTGATGATATGGTGGATGATGACGATTATAGTGCTGCGCCAGGAGAATCCTTAATCTAAGACGAATTAATGATGATGATGGTCATATGATGTTCGGAGACCGTTTGGGCCTTAAAGTTTCCTGACATTTGTCTACAGATGAGGAAAATCCCCGATTAAACCTCTCCAGGAAGCTTGTCCCGACCTGTGTTCAAATCTGGGCCCACTGCATGACAAGGCAGCACGCTACCTCAAGACCACATCGATGGACGTTATTATTATTATTATTATGTTTTTCATATAAAATGTTGTTTGTATATACAATTTGTAATGTCTTTTTAACAGTTAATTTGTGTACTTGTCTATATTGTAAACATTTATTTGTACTAGTGGTCGCCCAGCGGTGAAATTCATCCACAATTCATTAAATTTTTTAAGTTTGTCACAAGTGAGGGGGTGTGTCAAGCCACATTTCCCTGATTCTGAGATAAAGCAATTAGAATACTTGTTTAAATCCTCAAATAAGAGGCGTTATTACATTTTAATCATAGAGATGAAATGTGTTTTTCTAATGTGTTCTTAATCAAATAGTGACATATATTATAAACGTTTTTCTTTTTACACGCTTTATATTAGCTTGACCTATATCTATCTATCTATGTAACGGAATCTTTCAACGCAATTTTCACCCACTTAAAATCATTGAATCGACTTGAAACTTTGTACACTTGCAAAGGACCCGTGACAATACAATAATTTCATATTGTTTTTCTAAAATCCTGGCAAGAATCATCAGAGAATAAAAAAAAGTGTCTTTGTATCTATGTAACGGAATCTTTGAACACGATTTTCACCCACTTAGAAACATTGGATTGAATTGAAACTTTGTATACTTGTAAAGGACCCGTGACAATACAATATTTTCGTATATGTTTCTAAAATCCTGGCCAGAATCGTCAGAAAATCAAAAAAGTGTCTTTGTATCTATGTAATGGAATCTTTGAACACAATTTTCAGCCACTTAGAAACATTGGATTGACTTGAAACTTTGTATACTTGTAAAGGACCCGTGACAATACAATAATTTCATATTTTGTTTCTAAAATCCTGGCCAGAATCATCAAAAAATCAAAAAAATGAAAACTGGTATAATAGGTTGCTGACTTGTCGACTTTTTAGTCAATTGATGTAAGAGCTCAGTTGATAGAGCGGTGAACTCTAGTGGTATATAAATTCAGTAATCCATAGGTCGCTGGTTCAAATCCGGCTGGGAGGATTTTTTTAGAAGAGTATTACTTTTAGTTCATATTACAATAGTATCAAATTTAAATATATTTACATTTTTATCTTCTGTAAAATATTAAAACTAAAATAAAAAATGAATAATAGTTCTAAAAAAACTAAAACAACACGCTTTATTAGAAAACTGAACTAAAAAATGAAAAATAATTTTAATTTCCAACACACTTGAGATAAAATTAAAGTGGCCAACAAAAAAATCATCTCCAACACACAAAATAAAACTAGTTACCAACAACAAGAAAATAATTTTACCAACAAAAGCGTGGGGTGCTCTATATCAATTAATATATTTGATAATAAACAGATATTGGTAAAAGTAAAGTCTCTAAGAAGAAAATGTAAAAATCATAAAAAGCACCCCATGCTTTTGATGGTAAAAAGTTTTTTTTTTTTGTTTTTTGTTGATAACTCTAGTTTTATTCTATATGTGTTGGAGATGATTTTTTTTTATATTGTTGACCACTTTAATTTTATCCCAAGTGTGTTGGAAATTAAAATTATTTTTCATTTTTTAGTTCGGTTTTCTAATAAAGCGCGTTATTTTAGTTTTTTAGAACTATTTTTTATTTTTTATATTCAAAACATTATATTTAAAAATATGTTGTTGTGTGGCTTGACACTATCTTGACCAAAAATTTCACAAAATATGTGGAATAAATATTTTTCAACATAAGAAATGTTTAATTATATTTCCCTATTTAATAAAAGAAAGTAATATATGTTCCACAAAAGATAAACATTGCCCTAAAATTCCTTCATCATATATTCCACCATTTTCAAAAAAAGTTGAATAAACAGTAATATAAGATTATTATTATTATTATTATTTGCCATATTTAATCAAATCAAATAATACACGTTTTACAAAAATTAAACAATGCCCTAAAATAAGTCTTCCACATCATTTACCATCATTTGGTATCAAGTTCAGGTAAAAGCCATGATGGACTGGGGGGACACATTCCATCACATCTGTAAGTTTTCTTATTTTTATCATAAGTGGTCTTACATTTTTCATGGTACTTGGGTTGCCTTTCTTTCTGTAGAAACCTCTTCAAACTCCATATCCGTCCTGTTTCTTAATTGATTGACCCTTGGTTTGGGATTTTCAAATCCTAAGTATATAGCTTCTGAGCTCCACCCACTAATACACACTTTCTTATTAGTGTTAATTAGCCCACTTTTTAAAGCTTTTATATAGAAAAAAAATCAGTGCTTTAGTGTTTTCGACTACATAAAACTACTATTATTTCTCTCCAATTGTATAAAGAGCATATATTGGGATGTCCCTCTGATATTTTTCAATTCTAGCAAAATCTCTATCAAGAGGGTAAGTATGGGATACAGAAATTAGAAAATAAAGTTCAAATTCTTCAAACTGGTTTGTGTGGATACATAATTACAAATTCACTCTATTTTGTATACAATCTAAATAATAAATAAAATTTCATCTTCCAAAATTTAGCATGCGATTATATTCCAATTCTTATTGTGACCCCGACATTTGTCACAAAATATAATCAGTTTCTTTGAACAAATGCATATAGTTTCTATGTATTTCAAGGCTGCAGCTTGGAATCTCATCGCTGCCACATCCCATACAAGCGTATACCCATTACAGAGTGTAAATGAATTTACCGCACACATTTAAATGTGTATAGAGGGGTGTTATATAAGCAATTTGAGATAATTAACAAAATAATAGAACAAGTATCACGTTTCCAATATTTAGGATGTGATATAACTTATAGAGATAAATAAAGACATAGAAAATAAAGTAAATAAATTTCAGGCTATTTGTGGAACCATAAAAAGAACCTTAGGTCGGAAAACAAGGAAAGATACGAAACTTAAATTATATAAAACAATGGCTGTTCCTTTGTTGTTATCATATGGAAGTGAAAATTGGATAATGAAATCAAGGGATAAAAGCAGGATATAGACTGCGGAAATGCTGTTTTTACGTAATGTGAAAGGATGCACAAGAGCGGATAGAATAAGGAATGAAACTATACGAGAAGAATTAAATATATATAAAATTGAAGATAAAATCAGCGAAAATAAAAATAAATGGACAGAACACTTAATGGGAATGAACAACGAAAGAATACCAAAAAGAACCTTCCTGTATAATCCCAGAGGAACAAGAGATGTTGGCCGACCACGTAGAAGATGGACTCCACTTTTAACTTCGCCGGAACAGGCTGCATAGCCTAAACCTTGTAGTAGAAGAAGATGATTGGAAAACATTAGCTCGGGATAGGGATGTATGGAGAGCTTATGTCCGCGCGGACATGAACCTACGGGTTCGATAGTGCCAGTGAGTTAGGACAACTTTATCCGTGGAGGAATTATATTCACTGTATATATATATATATATATATATATATATATATATATATATATATATATACATACACACACACACACACTGTATTTGGTTTATATCATACTTTTAATGTTTTAAATAACCACTTTAATTTAAACAATTTATAGTCTTCCCCGCGCCGTAGCCACGTGATTAAGGCAAGATGCCTTGGCACAGAGCTACGGGACTTGCACTGGTTCGAGTCTCCACGGGGGAAGAAATGTTCTCAAGGAATTTCTGCCAGTATGGGACCGATGTCCACCCAGCATCGTGAGGCATTTGGGTAGCTACAATAAGTAGCGGCTCCAGGTTAAGAAGACCAGCTATAATGGCTGGGGACCCGATATTCACGTTGCACTATAATTTTAAGACTTCAGGCAGCAAGTGTACAAAATATTATAATTAAAGTCTATGGTTTAAAATCTAAAATCAACACATCCGCGTGTCACTATAATTCTCTATGGACTGTACATGTTTTTGTAGAGGAACTGGTTTGTTTTGTACACGTGGAAGACAGGGAATTCACAGCTCAGCAGTCTTGATCGGTTCTCTATGGTCTTGATAGGCTCTGCCAATGGATATACGATGAAGGACATTCTTCAGAATCCCTTGCGCTGGCGCCTACTCTGTTTACCTTCAAGTCTCATGTTCCCGCAACAGACTCGAAGGTTGTTCCTTGAGGATGGTACGAGTACATACTCTTACACCATTATCTTGTGAGACCAATTTAGTAATAAAATGACGGCAAGTACGTATTTGCTGTTTTATATTGTTTCAAATAAAGTTCAATTTATTTAAAATGCAGTGATTTGTTTTCTATAATGTATATTAACACTATTGGGGGCACGCCGTAGCGTAGTGGTTAAGGCACTGAGCTACAAGCCGGAGGGTCGAGGGTTCAAGTCCCGTTGGGGTCAGGATTTTTAAACTGACCCAAACCCTCTGGCGGCACTATGGCCCTGGGGTCGACTCAGCCTCTAACGGAAATGATTACCAGACGCTTGTTCTGGGGTAAAGGCGGCCGTCACGCAGGGCTGACATAAAGTGCCGATTGTCTAGAAAAAGTGGGAGCCTTAACCTCCTACTACCCCAAGGGCCTCCTGAGGCCTGTTGTGGGATCACTTTTATATTAACACTATTTTTTGTGTACATTGTATGTAGTATCCTACATAGAGGGCAGTGGTTTTACTTCCCACACACGTGATTGTAATATGTAATATTACAGTATAGTTATTTTTATTACAGTATAATTATTTAGGTTGACAACTCCTAAATATAGGAAGTTGGTCTTTCATTCATGGTCGCCACTACTGTAAGTACGACAAAACGCACTATCGCGCAAAAAATCAGTTGCATATCGGCAAGTTGAGATGTTACATGATGTAATGCGACTGATGTTAATGTGGTCTGCCGTGATTTGAACCATCAGCGTTCGAAACTCAAATAGGTCGTCTTATTACCCATTAAGCCACACGTTACCTACACAGACTCGGCGTGTTTTACTCGGAGCTAAGGGTCTCATTGCGTACGGATTATACTGTAAATAGTGCAATGGCGTGCAATCATCTGCTAAATTTGACATTTTAATGAATTTGGTAACCCAATATTTCATAAACGTTGTTGATGTATCTCGGAATTAATACTAAGATTTGAAATTATTCTAATATAATTTTGCTCTCCTGTTGATTTCATGATCAAACATCAAGGCTTAGGCCATCTGGCCCGTTCCGACTTCTAGAGATTTGATCTCTCCATCTATCTGTATCAAATACAGATTACTTTGATTCCCTATAACTCGCCCATTTTACCTCGTAGACCACTGGTTCCCTATGTCAAATTACTTGTATAATCCCTCTCTGTAAGCAGTTAAATTTGTGCGGTATTTTACACCCTGTATATTATTGATAAAGGCCTGTTTATTTTTATAACCTGAAAGAAAGCTTTTAATTCCAGTAATATAATATAATAGCAGGTTACAACTCGTATCAGAAAGTTAGTTACTTACTTACTCACTGGCACTATCGAACCCGTAGGTTCATGACCGCACGGACATAAGCTCTCCATACATTTCTATCCTGAGCTAATGCTTTCCAATCATTCCCTGTATAATCTACTTCCCTCAAATCATAGTTAATGTTATTCTCCCACCTCATTCTTGGTCTACCAACTGGGCGTTTTCCCTCTGGCTTTCCTACAAGAAGCTTCAATGCAAGTCACCCATTTCCCATACGTGCAACATGTCCTGCCCATCGCAGTCTACGAGACTTAACTGTTCTTATTATTTCTGGCTTCCTATAAAGACCATGTAGTTCATTGTCTTCTCCATTCACCTGTCTGTTCATCTCTCTTTGGTCCAAAAATTTTCCTAAGAACTTTATTCTCAAATACTTGTAATCTCCTTTCCTCCCTTAAAGTAAGAGTCCTTGTTTCGCATCCATATAATATAACTGGTGGAATAATAGTTTTATATATTTTCAGTTTAACGTTGTTTGAAAGGAGTTGGGACGTCAAGAGTCTCTGCAATGCATAATAGCACGCATTTCCAGAATTGAGCCTATGTGTAATTTCTTTGTGCATCTCATTCCTATTTGTCAGAAAGTTAATTATTAATGGTAATTTCAATTATTCGCTAACACACACGTCATATGCATATTGAATTCTTAGGGCAATAGAATACCAAGCAGCAGTTATTAATTAAGTAATGATTTAGATTATATAAAATAATAAAAAAGTACATTAAAGGTTAGCATCATGACTTATAATATAAAATTAAAATGTGGCCAGGAAAATTATTTAAAAAATAAATTCATAATTTCTCTAACCAGCAAATCTACTTGACTTCTATGGGACAATATAATGCCAAGCAACATATGCTTGTATTTCAGTTTCTGAAGTTAATTCTTTCTCAGAATCAGAGCTGTTATCACTACGTATCTCCATAATTTAATTGACTAGAAAACTACAATTTATTTCTGCAAGCTAATTCCCTTTGTTGCAGTTATGGAAGATGCCTGAAAGATTAGGGCAAGAGAAACAAACTTAATTCAATACCATATGTTGAGTTTACTGCAGAAACACTTGACACTAGACTATTCAAGATAATATTACCTGCAAGTAGCATAGTGGTTAAGGCACTGCGCTACAAGCCGGAAGGTCGAGGGTTGGAGTCCCGGTGGGGTCAGGATTTTTAAACTGACCCAAGCCCTCTGGCGACATCATGGCCCTGGGGTCGACTCAGCCTCTAACGGAAATGAGCGCAAGACGCTTGTTCTGGTGGTAAAGGCAGCCGTCACGCAGGGCTGACATTAAGTGCCTATTGTCCAGAAAAAGTAGGAGCCTTAACCTCCTACTACCCCTAGTGGGATCACTTTACTAGATGGCATGACTAGTTAAATTTTGCCAAAAATGTGGCTTGGCACTTTCTTGCCAGGAACCCCTCAAATATGTATTAATTTTCGATTTATTTTTAAAAAATACGAACGGTAAGAAATATGTGATATAACTTGGCTAAGCCATATTTAAAAAAGTGTCATTTGTATACTATATAAATTTGCATTTGACCTATTATTATTTGTACGGGAATATATCCCTTCTTCTTTGTCTCTCACTTCGACCCATCAATGTTCTATGTCGAGACATAATGGAAGTATGTGTGCATATGTAAATATATAAAAAATGTAATAAAATTACTGAATAGACAGAGTTTAATTTAAATAATAAAATGTACTTACGGTTTTAAAACAATTAATAATAAATACGCGAGAATAAGTCAATTCACATTGCTGCTGCACAATTTTTCTTTTTGCAACAATGCACTTTCAGTATGAACATAAACAAATGAATGCATACACGAATGAATGAGTAATACACATGCGTTCCTTAGAGACTTACTTACTCACTGGCACTATCGAACCCGTAGGTTCATGGCCGCGCGGACATAAGCTCTCCATACATCCCTATCCTGAGCTAATGCTTTCCAATCATTCCCTGTATAATATACTTCCCTCAAATCATAGTTATTGTTGTTCTCCCACCTCATTCTTGGTCTACCAACTGGGCGTTTTCCCTCTGGCTTTCCTACAAGAAGCTTCCATGCACGTCCTTTCATTTCCCCATACGTGCAACATGTCCTGCCCATCGCAGTCTACGAGACTTAACTGTTCTTATTATATCTGGCTTCCTATAAAGACCATGTAGTTCATTGTTAAGTAGTCTTCTCCATTCACCTGTCTGTTCATCTCTCTTTGGTCCAAAAATTTTCCTAAGAACTTTATTCTCAAATACTAGTAATCTCCTTTCCTCCCTTAAAGTAAGAGTCCATTGTTTCGCACCCATATAATATACACCGGTAGAATAATAGTTTTATATATTTTCAGCTTAACGTTTTTTGAAAGGAGTTGGGACATCACAAAGTCTCTGCAGTGCATAATAGCACGCATTTCCAGAATTGAGCCTATGCTTAATTTCTTTGTGCGTCTCATTCCTATTTGTGATTATTGTTTCCTAGGTATTTGAATTCAGCCACTTCCTCAAAATTTCCCTCATTTGTCATTAGCCGTCCATCTCCATTATATACTGAATTTCTACCTGTGACCACATATTTAGTCTTACTGATATTTACTTCCAGTCCCCTAATTTCTTAGTGTTACTCAATAGTGTGTGCGTGTTGGCCTTTAGTATCTCCTCGCTATCGGCCAATAGTACTACATCATCAGCATTAAACTAACAGCTTATTAATACCATTTCAGTTGTAAGCCTTCCTCATTCTCTAAAGATTTAATGGCATGCTCTAGTACAAAATTAAATAGTAGAGGAGATAGTGCATCTCCTTGCTTCAACCCATTCTGGATTTCAAAAGTGTCTTAAAACTGTTTGCCTACACGCACCCTACTATTTGAGGCCATTTAGACACATTCGTATAAGTCTAACTAACTTTTTAGGAATTCCGAACTCCAGCAGGATACTATATAACTTCTCCCTCTTAATTGAATCATATGCTTTTTTGAAGTCTACATATAGTTGATGTACAGTGCCATTATATTCCCATTTCTTTTCTAAAATCTGTCTTATACTAAAGTTCCTTAGAGACAATTAATTTAATTTATTTGTAACAGATATTATACATATTTTTATTTTTTCCACTCCTTCTGTATATGGACTTTAATTATGCCAAAAATCACACTCCTCCGTGCGCGCAATTTGCTTAAAAGGGGGTACAAAGTTTTTTCTTCACGTATTAATATGTAGATATTTGTGCGGGTTGTGTGCAAAATAAGGTTTTATGCTCTTAACTCTGGCAGAATTAATAAAACATTATTATTATAGTTTTTTTATGCATCAAATAAAACAAAGAGTAAATATAATGTTGCCTGAATATTAATTTGGTTCGCTGTATTTCGTTACTATACGTTGGTATCTATATTGTAAACAAAACGTTCAGATTATTGCTGAGTTGTGTCCTTGAATCTGATGTTAGTTCCCTTACATCTGCCTTACATCAACTCTGCAGATGTTTACCTTCTGCTTCACTATCTCGTATAAGGTTAAAAACGAATGAGTCAGCGATAACATATTGCAGGACAGAATATCCACGTTTCCTTTTGTTTCAATAATATCCAAGTGACTTATATCTTATAATTAACTCACTGGTACTATCGAATCCCTTAGGTTTATGGCCGTGCGGACATAAGCTCTTCATACATCCCTATCCTGAGCTAATGTTTTCCAATCATCCTCTGTATAATCTACTTTCCTTAAATCATGGTTAATGTAATGTCCCGTGTCATTCTTGGTCTACCAAATGGGCGTTTTCCCTCTGGTTTTGCTACAAGAATCTTCCATGCACCTCTTTCATTCCACATTCTCCTGCCCATCGCAGTCTATGAGACTTATCTCAGGATTCCTATAAATATAATGTAGTTCACTGCTATGTAGTGTTGCGGCCGCTAGAGCGATTTTTAAATTAACTTTCAAGTGAACTCATACACCTGGTTTTAGAACTTCATAGATGACAGCTAAATACTCGCAATATCTGAAAAAATTGTATGTACACATTTTCTTGAAGATCGGACAGACAGTATATTCCTGGCGTGCGCTGTTACGCCTAAATAATCTGAAAGTTTTTATTTTTTAATTTGCATAAGTTAAAAGGAAATTCTCTGGAAATGCGTGTTATTATGCATTGCAGAGACTCTTGATGTCCCAACTCCTTTCAAAAAACGTTAAACTGAAAATATATAAAACTGTTATTCTACCAGTTATATTATATGGGTGCGAAACATGGACTCTTACTTTAAGGGAGGAAAGAAGATTACAAGTATTTGAGAATAAAGTACTAGGAAAATTTTTGGACAAAAGAGAGGTGAATGGAGAAGACTACATAACAATGAACTACATGGTCTTTATAGGAAGCCAGATATAATAAGAAACAATTAAGTCTCGTAGACTGCGATGGGCAAGACATGTTGCACGTATGGGGAATGAGAGACTTGCATGGAAGCTTCTTGTAGGAAAGCCAGAGGGAAAACGCCCAGTTGGTAGACCAAGAATGAGGCGGGAGAATAACATTAACTATGATTTGAAGGAAGTAGATTATACAGGGAATGATTGGAAAGCATTAGCTCAGGATAGGGACGTATGGAAAGCTTATGTCCGCGCGGCCATGAACCTACGGGTTCGATAGTGCCAGTGAGTAAGTAAGTAAAAGGAAATTACCGATTGTTTAAAATCGTATGGTATACATTGCGACGAACCAAACATGGCGCTGGAGATTTTTAATTTCGCATTTCCGGTAAACTTCCACTTTTAACGGTCGGATGTAGTTGATTTTTGGAGAAATATCTACCTCTGTTTATTTTAATAGGATATACTTGGTTTCCATGTGAAACAGGAAATTGCGACCGCTAGAGCGATTTTTAAATTTTAGTTTCAGGTCAACTCCTAGAACTAATAGTTTTAGAGAATAATAGATGGCGTTTTAAAACACTCGCCGTACCTGAAATCCTGTATATTCAAATTTTCATGAAGATATCTTGCGTGGTTTACAAGTTTATAAACCACAAACATACGCTTTTATATGATATGGACCTACTGTATCTATCTATGTATTTATATTAAAATCATATGAGAATTATTGGACTGACAAAACAGTACGATATTACTCGTAAAGAATGAATAAAAACTTTGAACATGGCTAGTAGTGCCCTTACCATCAGAGATTGAGAGCCTAAAATCATGTTTTTTTCTTAATATCTACATTTTCGATAATATTAGATGCAATTCCTTGTTTTTATAACATCAATACAATTATGTTTTAACACGCGTTGTAAAATATTACGCACTAAAAATGAATGCATTAATCTATTTACGCGATAAAAATAATTTGTAAGGTCATTCGAATACGATAATGCAATGTTGTTTTAATTTGGTTTTATTGTAATATTTATAAAAAAAATGAAACTTATGTGCATGGCCCTAAAGATGTGGTTCAATTCTGGAAATGCATAGGCCTTACTATTATGCATTACAGGGACTCTTGTCGTCCCAACTTCCCTATAAACCATTAAACTGGAAATGTATAAAACTATTATTCTCCCAATTTTATTATATGGACGTGAAACATACACTCTTACTTTAAGAGAGGAGAAAATATTGTGAATATTTGAGAATAAAGTTCTTAGGAACATTTTTGGACCAAAGAGAGATGAACAGGCAGGTGAATGGAGAAGACTTCATAACGGTGAACTATATGGTATTTATGGGAAGCCGGATATAATAAGAACGGTTAAGTCTCGTAGACTGCGATGGGCAGGACATATGGAACGATTGAGGAATGAAAGAGGGGCATGGAAGCTTCTTGAATGAAAATCAAAGGGAAATGCCCAGTTGGTAGACCAAGAAACAGGTGGGAGAACAAAATTAACCATGATTTGAGATAAGTATATTATACAGGAGATGATTAGAAAACCATTAACTCAGGATAGGGGTGTATGGAGAGCTTATGTCCGCGCGGCTATGAACCTACTGGTTCGATAGTATCATTGAGTTAGTTTTAAAGATGAGGGTAGGATATGTATTAATTTAAGTATGTAACATTATATAGATAGATCATCGGTTGATTAATGTCTTTGACATCGTCCGATTCCCAATAGCCAATTTTGTCGGTCCATCCAATCTCCTGGTTGTAGAAGTTTCTCCTTCATGTATAAACATATTCCCTGACTCCAGGAGGTTTTAGGAATAAAATATAAATTTTATAGTACATTAAATTCTATTATGGATGAGATTGGGACCTCAAGAGAAATTGTATTAGCTGTTGATTTTAACAGCAGAATTGGCAAAGAGATAGATAATGATGTAGTTGGACCATATGGAGAATTGGAGAAAATTGTAACATTGTTATTTAACTATATTTTTATTATATTTATTATTTTATTATAATATATAAATGAAAGTTTTCTTTGTTTGCCCATTATAGACTTCTAAACCGTCAACCGTTCAACCGATCTTCATGAAAAATTTGTACATACAGGTTTTTAGGCACATCAATTCTGCTCCAGGAGTTCATGTGAGACGAAAATTCAAAAATCACTCTAGCCATCGCAGTTTTCGATGTTTCACAACGAAACTCAGTATATAAAATCGAGGTAGTTATATAAAATCAGCGAAATCCAACCATTAAAAGTGGGAGTTTATCCGAAATCTTAAATTAAAAATTGAATCTGGCATATTTGGTTCGTCGCATTGTAAACCTTTATACATGCAGGTTTTCAGGTACGGCGAATGTTTATCCGCTATCTATTATGTTCTAAAACCATTAGGTGTAGGACGAAAGTTTAAAACTCGTTCTAGCGGTTGCTTCGCTGTTGCTGGTTTGAATTTGGAAAATTCTTTTCTCCTATGACCAACTATAGGCTATGTTGCTTGCTCTAGATTGGGCAGTTCATTTATGTACCAAATAGAAAAAACTAAAAATATTGTTTATCCAGTTCCATTACAGTTAAAATATCATTAAAATCTACCTATTAACATATTTCATTGTCAGACGCACGGGGTGTCTAAAATAATTACGATATAAATTTATTCAACTAAAAATAAAAACACAAATTTCATTTGTTTACGCGTAGCGCACGCCGCGGCTATTAGCTACATCTAATCGTATCATTCTCGAACCAATCAGATAACAGTTTTCTCACGCCAAGATCTCTGACATGCAATAATGGAACATTGGTTTTACTTGAATGTATTAAATATTTAATAAACATGGAACTCATACTAAATATTAAGCCAGGATTTGTATTAAATTTACATATTACGCTGTTTAGATTAACTAATATATTCATTATTTTACATAAATGCAATTACGTCATCAGTATCAGCCAATGAGATTAAGAGTTTTTTTCTCCCTCCCACCACCTCTATGTCCACCCCCACCACTATCTTTAAAGTTTTAGAACCGTTTAGAACATAGAGAACCGAGGATAAAATAACATCATCATTCGGTTTCTCTACATAGAGAGTGTAACAAGCCAGTGTTCTTAGCTTGGTAAGTAATATATTAAGTTTGTATTTTTAATTTTTGTAATTCTACAACTGTTACACAATATTAATATTTAATCGTAAAAAGTTAAAGAAAACTTATATTCGCTCTAATGTCAGTTCGCATATCTAGGAACTTTTAAAAAGAGCGTTCGAACTAAATAATGTAGGCTAACATTTAATATCAGGTTATCTCCATCAATTATATGTCTATTTAAACTGGCTCAGAATTGTATTTATTTCTAAAGGCGGTTTTATATCAAAAGATCAGTTCCGTTACCAAAACTAATACTTTATGTTCGCTGCTACGTAAATAAATTAAGTATGCATTTTTTATTTTAATACATTTTTAAGTTCCTTGTGAGTCTGAAAATGAAATGGATTTATAAATAGATTTGATTGAAATTTGACATAATGAGAGTGGATAAATACCATTTTTGGTTTTTGTATTGGTTGTGAATATATATATATATATATATATATATATATACACCCACTTTTTCTAGACAATCGGCACTTGTCAGCCCTGCGTGACGGCCGCCTTTACCCCAGAACAAACATCCGGTACTCATTTCCGTTAGAGGCTGAGTCGACCCCAGGGCCATGGTGTCACCAGAAGGTTTGGGTCAGTTTAAAAATCCTGACCCCAGCGGGACTCGAACCTCAACCTTCCGGTTTGTAGCGCATTATTTGTACATACAAAACCGCAATTAACCGCCAATTTTTAATTTCGGGTAAAACGCACTTCTAATAGAATTCGTGGATTTTTTATATACGTACCTCGGTTTATTTGAATATACCGAGTTTCGTTGTGAAATATTGAACATTGCGACATCTATAGCGATTTTTAATATAATAAAATATTTAACATATAAATTTACTTTAAATGCTGTAATGTTAACTTGCTGACACTATCAAATCCGTAGGATCCTGTCCGCGCTGACAACTCTCCATACATCCCTATCCTGAGCAAATGTTTTCCAATTATCTCCTTATACTCCGTAATCTACTTCCCTCAAATCATAGTTAATGTTATTCACCCATCTCATTCTTGATTTACCAATTGGGTGTTTTTCCCCCGATTTTCCTACATTATTATTCCATGTCCCTCTTTCATTCCCCGTTCATGTCACTTGTCCTGCCGATCGCAGTCCACATGTCTTTATGAGTATTGTTATATTTTAAATTAATATAAATCCTAGCCTCATGTTTAGCGTCGTAGAAACAATATAATAGTATATTACGATGGAGGGTTGGAAAGTGGTTTTTACACAATCGAGGAAAAACTGTTTAATAACCTCACTATCGCTCAGTTTTTAATTTCTGAAAATCTGTAAAACACTTCACAAACGTGTGTTGTACATTTTTTGCGCGATGGTGTTTTAAAAATAATAAATAATAGTAAAATAACATCTTTGTTGGAAATATTTGTGTTCATTATAAAACTGACTAATGTTAAAAGTGTGGGCAATGGTTATTAGTTGAAACTACAGGAGGTCGTGAGACCAATTAGTGATAAAATGGCAGCAAGTATTTGTTTTATATTGTTTCAAATAAAGTTCAGTTCATTTAAAATTCACTGATTTGTTTCGTATAATGTATATTAACACAAACTTTTGGATATTTTTTTGTATATAAATTGTACGTAGTATACATAGACAACAGTGGTTTTACTTCCCACATGTGGTTTGTAATATATAATATTACGGTATAGTCATTTTATTAAAATGTAGTGGAAGTACTGCACTTAAACTAGCGTGAAATATTTTCGAAGTCCTATAGAACAACAGTACGCATACACCAGAGTTTATACAGCCAGCGATAACCCACAATCGAACCACATATCAATTATCATCCTTGATTTCTATCTGTTGCTATGAAATTTAAATGACCAATATTTGCAATAAATCCCCAAATCTTTGTTAAAAAATATATTAATAATATTAAAATTACCAAACGTTTATTAAAAATGGGTGTACACTTACTTATCACTCCCTAATGCTGATCCAACCAGTGATAACCCAAAAAAGGGATAGAAAAATCATAGACTAAGTAATATACTCTGTGGAGAAAATAGCAGTTAGCATCACAATATTGTCTAACAGTGTCATAATATTGCGATTTGCATATTTAAATAAATACTTCAAAATTGTCTAATAATGTTATAAAAATTGTTTGAAAAAGTTTAAAATATTAAATGTTAGTAAATACAGAAGAAGAGCTATAGTTTACAACAATATAATTGAAAAAGCATGCGCTAGTAGAAGTGCAGTTGAGCTGAAAAATCTTCAACTCTTCAAAAGATAAATTACAAATAGCAGTGTATAAATTATATGAAATGGCAAACAAATTCAATATGACAACCTCTGAAAGTAAATTGAAAGTAATGGCATTCACCGGGAAAGACCATATGAGGTGTAAAATCAGTATTAATAACAGTACAGTACAACAGGTGAACAATTCAATTATTTAGGATGCAACGTATCAAACTGCCAGAAGGAAGATATTGATATTAAATTAAATAAGTTTTATAGAATATTTGGCGCTATAAAACAGACACTGAAAAATAAAACTTTGAGGAGAACACAATTAAAATTTTATAAAATTATGTCAGTGCCTGTCTTAACATATGCAAGTGAAAATTGGATTCTTAACTGTTCAGACGGAAGAAAAATAGAAACTGCAAAAATGAAGTTCTTACGTTCATTAGCAAGTGTGACAATTTTGAACTGAAAAGAAGTGAAGATATTAGAGAATACTTAAATATATTTAATTTAACAAATAGAATTGACAACATGAGAAACAACTGGTATGAACATGTTAAAAGAATGCCTACAGATAGAATCCCTCAGCTGTTATTAAAGTACAAACCAATAGGAAGTGTTGGATGCCCATTTACTAGATGGGAAGATTCATTAAATCCAACGCTAGTGATGATTTTACTAACCCTAAAGGGCGGGAGGAATAGAAGAAAACAGGGTATGTTTGTAGTAGACCTGTCCTCTAGGGACAAACACTAATGCTGGGTTCCACTTGCCATAGAGAATATCATAGGTTGCTATATGTTTAACATATTTTAACGATGTGAACAATTTTTGGCTCAACTATAGATTAGTTTACTATCTTACATCATGCAATATTCATATGTCACTGTTGCACTATTTACTTTTTTTGCTTCCACCAACATTTCCTATTATTTTAAATTGTTCTAACAATTCTTAAGAGTTCTTTACAATTGTTAAATATTTATTTATGTAGATTACATAGGCGCCGCCAGGTGGTGCATCTGCATCTACACACTATACTATCAACTAATGAAATCTAACCATCCTTCCTTCCATCCATCCATCCATAGTAATTCTGCCCGAGGGCAGGTCTTTTACTGCAATCATAGCATTTTCATGCTATGCTTTGCAGCTTTACTAATGAATTATAGGTGTGGTAGGTTCAAGTTACTTTCCACACCAGTAAAACATGACGATGGCCGGATGATTTTTGGGGAACCATTTAACCTCAAAGGTTCCTGATATTTCTCTTGCAGCTGAGGAAAAACCCCAAAAAAGTACCTCACCCAGGAGCCTGTCCCGACTGATAATCGAACCCAGGTCCGCTGCATGACAAGGCAGCACGCTACCTCCAGACCAGTGGTGGACTTACTGATAAATTATAATTTATAGTTGTACATTTATGCTATGTCAATTAAGTTATCAAATTCAAATCACACGGGTTTTTGATAATTATTTTCTGTGTATTTCCTTTCCTGACGGGGGGGGGGGTAAATTTTTATTCAAACTGACTTGGTTAAAATATTTGGCTCAACTGCACATTAGCTTTCCCTTGTGTTTCTCTACGTACTTCTGTCTTTACTAACGTTTTGTTATATTTTTAATGTTTTTCAATGATACTTATAAACATTATTTCACAATTTTCATGTATATATTTATACAAAACCCAGTAATATTAGGGCTCAACAGTACATTACCTTTTCATAGTATATTCTTGTAACATACTACTTCTGTCTTTACTGACATTTTGTTATATTTTTAATGTTTTTCAACGATGCTTAACATTATTTTACAATTTTTAGGTTTTCATTTATTTACGAGAAACACGGTAATATTACAAAATTTTTAGACAATATTGTGATATCCACTAGCCATTTTCCCTCCTCTTCCAAAGTTGCCTCCAACAACAACTCAGTTACACTAATTTTGTTAGGTTAGTGTTAATGTTAGTGTACACTTCAGTAAATAATGTGCATGAAATTAATTTTGTTAGGTCAGGAAGTGAGAAGTTAGTGTACATCCATTTCTAATAAACATTTGGGAAATTATTGCGAAGGTTGGCCATCAGCCACGTGCTGCCATTTAGTGACAGCTCTATAAATTTTCTGTAGGATTACAAAGATATGTGGTTCCACTTAGAGACGACTCTATAAACTCACACGCATATGTACTGTTATTCTCTAGGGTACAATTTATTGGGAAAGCTAAAATTGTTCTGTGCATTTTCTTTCCTGACATGGAGTGCAAGTGCACCCCCTTGCACCGTCTGGCCGGCACCCATGGTACAGTAGGTGAAATCTCTCAATCATTTCTTCTAAGTTTTATAGAACTGAAGTGTGCATGCGCAAGGCCATGTCAACAGATAGCATGACATATCTGTGCTACCAGTATGACCAACCTTTACAATAAGGGTCGTATGTTAGAACATTACTCTCTCTCAAATTACTTCCAATCACTAGTGAGCTGATTCACCGTGAGCAATTGCTGAGAACGAATTAACGGCCGACTTATCGGTAATGCATGAGAGTCGACGTTTTCGTAATATTGGCAACGAATTACCCAGAATTCTCAGCGATAAAACCACTTCCGTTATTTTTGTCTGCTATAGAGGAATGCATTTATGCTTGCATCCTGCAAATAATACCGTATACAAACACGTCTGCGACACGCAATATTACGCCGATTCTCCTGTTCTTCCAGTTGAATTCTTTGGTAGACTCTATCAAATTCCTCTTCTCCGTGTATACCGAAAACATGATCGAAGTCTTCAAGGTCTGACATCTTGGATAAATGTTGGATAAAGCAGCAAAGTACATCGATTACCATCGGTTCCCGTTCGGTTCCCTTCGGGATTTTAATTTGAGTTGCTCATGTAAGGTACCTCCGCAGGTAGCTTACAAATTTAACCAATTATTATCGCATGAACAGATTTCTGAGTAAGCAAAATCGTATTAGCATACAACTTGCTCAGCAGAGAAGGCATTTTACTGTCTAATGCGTCCAAACATGTGACCCTAAGAAATTGCACCTTAAAAAGTTAAAGAGTGATCCCACAACAGACCCGAAGGCCCGTGGGGTAGTAGGAGGTTAAGGCTCCCACTTTTTCTAGACAATCGGCACTTTATGTCAGCCGGGTTGTCAGCCTTGCGTGACGGCCACCTTTACCCCCAGAACAAGCATCTGGTATTCATTTCCATTAGAGGCTGAGTCGACCCCAGGGCCATAGTGCCGCCAGAGGATTTGGGTCAGTTTAAAAATCCTGACCCCAACGGGACTTGAACCCTCGACCCTCCGACCCTCGACACTTGTAGCTCAGTGCCTTAACCACTACGCTACGGCGTGCCCCCTAGAAATTGCACCACCTTTTTTTTTTTTTTTGTTAGGTTAAGAAGGGGTAATTATTGAAATACTTAAATGATTTACTTGTTAGGTTATGATGTACTCTTTACATCAATTAAATCAGTTATGGCAAGAATATAATTCTACAATAAAAAAATAAAAAAATCGCATTTTGGGGAAATAAATATATTTTGTATTGTAAGCCTATGTTTCCCCTTTACAGAGATTTAGGCGCTCTCCCCCTACAGGGAAGAATTTGAACCATACTAATTTAGTTACACTTGTTTTCGTATAGATGTAATTTTGAGTGGTCCGTGGTCAGCGTTCCGCCTCATACTGACATCTAGGAAACCAAGGTAATACTAGGTCGGGAAAATTCGGTAAATTTTGCTTAGAGGCCTTTTCATTCAGACTTAAGGATTTTTTATGAGCCTGAAAATCTTCAGACTTGGGACCCACGGCTTAAAGTCCTTCCCGGAGGACTTGCTCATTGGATTTTTCCGTCCTAAAAAATCCATTGACCCCGGCCAGGTTTGAACCCGTGACCCTCGGGACCAGAGGCAAGGAGCATAACCACTAGTCCACCATGGCTGATTAAATAAATATATAAGATCAAAAATAATATTAGACAACAAACCTCTGGAACAAGTAACAAATTTTAATTATTTAGGTTGTAATCTTACTATAAGCACACAAACGGAAAGAGACAAATGTGAAACTGTCAAAATTTCAAATGATATGCGGAACTATACATAAAACAATAAAGAACAAAAACGAAGAGATAGTAGATTGAAATTTTATAAAACATTGGCAGTTCCTGCATTACTTTATGGGAGCGAAACTTGGGTGAAGACCAAAAAATTACAAAGTAGAATACAAAGCGTAGAAATGAACTTCCTTAGAAGAACAAAAGGCTGCACAAGATTGGATCGGATAAAGAATCTTGGGGCCAACCGGAACCCTTATGAATATTATAATAATTATACATATATCATAGGAACATTTTAAGAACAGAGTTAAATATTTATCCATTGAATGATAAAATCAAAGAATATAGGGATAAGTGGTTTAGACATATAGAACTAATGAACAAGGAATCTAGGAAGATGGACAGAACAACTGTGAGGCAGAACCTAGCGCGTGAAGTGAAAAAGCTTATGAATTAGGAGTTGGTGTACATCCATTTTAAAGAGCACGTTTGGAGATTTATTGTGAAGATTGGTCATACCAACTGCACAAATTATCCTGCCATAACCCTTGCGCATACGCACTGCTATTCTGCAGGACTTAAGAAGAATTCATGGTGAGGCATAAAGTGCAGTTTCTCGTGTATGTTAACAATGTGAACAAATTTTAGTAATTTATTTCATAAAAGTTATGTTGAGAATTAACATTGAGGCTTTCAAATTAATGTGTTGTTCATCTCACTTGTTCTTTATAGCACAGGACTGCGGTTTCAGGAACAGTTCTATCTTCTGCCATCTTTTTTTCTATTATCTTCTATAATGTCATCTAGTGTTGATTTGATGAACTTAGTTTAAATCTTGCTTGCTGGGAATTTAAAAAGTTATGGATCTAAATTTGTTCTTAACATGTATATACTTTCCCAAACTATTAATTCCAAATTCCCAGCGAGCGAGATTTAATCTCAAAGTTCATCAAATTAACACTAGATGGCAGTTTAGAAGGTGAAGGTAAAAGCGAAAATTGAAATCGTAAAGATGGCTGAAGTTAGGAACAACTATTGTTGAAACTGCAGTCCATACAATTTTTTTCAATTTTATTAAATTGAATTAACAATGTATAAGGTAAAATTTTGTGTTTAGATTGGAGTACTCGGGTAGCTCAGTAGAGCATTAGCACAGAAAGCCAAAGGTCCTGGATTTAAACCCCAGTCTGAGTGTATAATTTTTCTCTTCAAATATAATTTGTCCTTCAGTGAGAAATATTAAATTAATAATAAAGACATCTAAAGAAGCCCTACTGACTTGATAAAGTAGTTTTAAATTCTCAATAAATGTATTCTTAAAAAAGCTGTCATTTGCATTATTGACCAAAGGTTTGTAGCATTCGACAATCAGGAATTAATGTATCAGAGAAAAATTTACATTTAGATTGGAGTGCTCAGGTAGCTCAGTTAATAGAGCATTAGCATAGAAAGCCAAAGGTCCCGGGTTCAAATCCCAGTCTGAACATATAATTTCTCTCTTCAAATTTCTGTATTGTTCCTTATATTGCTATAATGTATTTTCTATTTATTTTTTTGTTTTATTTTCAGATGTGTCGTGTGAAGTGCAGTGATGTCTTTCTCAACCTTCCCCCCACCCACCCTCTAGCTTTTAATATTAAAAAATTATTTAATTAATACTTGATCATTAAACAATATTACTTTTAGACAGTGCTTGTTACCAATAGATATTAAGTTCAAAAAATAATATTTTATTTATACTCTAATGAAATTTAAACTAATTTTTGATAATATTCTGATTAATGTCATGTTTTAGTGTACAGAATGCAAGCCATGTAACTACATCATCTGTAGTTTAAAACACTCACATTTTGTGTTGCTCCACAATTTTGTTAAGGTTTCAAAATATTGACATTTTAGTCAAACAAGTCTTCACATTTTTCATGAATTTGTTTATACTTTGTTATCCATATGGTCATTTGTGTCTTGGGAAGTGTATTATCTTGTCTTGTTTTTTCCTGGAATTCCTGGAATTTTTGTATTAAACAGTTTTGTTGCTTTTTATATTTGACTTGCAATTGTTGTATTGTCATCTGATATATATTTTTTGTGATATATAGCTTCGTTATTCTACATTTGTTGTATCTGATTCTTTTTGTGGTATAGTTTTGTTCTTCTGCAATTGGCTTGGGAATTGTGATATTTTTTCTGGAATTTTTGTGGCATGTAATTTTATTAATTTCTGTTTGTCTTTGGTGTTGCAATGTCTTATGGTTTGTAAGTGAATTTTCATCATCTTGAAGGTGGTTTTTAGGCATTTGTTGATTTTCTTAGTCTGGAGTTGGTTTGTTAATAAAATTGTGGACGCTTGCAAAGAGGTTTTAGATGTTAATTGGTTGTCTGGTCTTCAACATAAACTTTATTTTGATAATTATATTATTTTTAGTCTGAACATCTTACCTCAATATTAATGTTGATTTGTTCTTGGACATGTTTCAAAACAATTCTGTTTTATCGTCAGCTTTCCCAGACTGGTTTTATTTATGTTGCATTATGTTGCACAACCTGGATGTCGATGTCAGCTCCATCCTGTGTTTGGCCAAAGAACCTCCAAACAAGGTCACCCTCCATCGGAATATCAAAATTCATAACTCTGTTTCTGTTCTTCTGAATATAAATTTTTTTCCCAAATAGTCAGCTCTTTTGTATTTTCTAACTGTTTTAATAATTTAGTGTCTGAATTTATATTATGTTTTTCAGACCAAACATGAGCAGCAACTGCAGATTTTTCAATTTCTCCATTTTTAATATTTCTTATATGTTCTTTGGTTCTAATTTTTAGAACACATAAGAAATATTAAAAATGGAGAAATTGAAAAATCTGCAGTTGCTGCTCATGTTTGGTCTGAAAAACATAATATAAATTCAGACACTAAATTATTAAAACAGTTAGAAAATACAAAAGAGCTGACTATTTGGGAAAAAAATTTATATTCAGAAGAACAGAAACAGAGTTATGAATTTTGAAATACCGACGGAGCATGGCCTTGTTTGGAAGTTCTTTGGCCAACCACAGGATGGAGTTGACATTGACATCCAGGTTGTGCAACATAATGCAACATAAATAAAACCAGTCTGGACAAGCTGACGATATAACAGAATTCTTTTGAAACATGTCCAAGAACAAATCAACATTAATATTGAGGTAAGATGTTCAGACTAAAAATAATATAATTAAAATAACCTCAAAATATAACTTCCTAAAATTAAATATTTATTTTGATAGATGGTTTCTTTCAAATTTCTTTGATTAGCGAGTATGTGCATTCTGGTCGTTTCCAGTGGATCTTCTTGCAATCTTCAATATGTATTTTCATAAGTTTTCTTAACTCGTACAGTCAATTTGGTACATTGTTTCCATGTGGATCAAGTTTGTAAATTTGCTTGAATTCTGATGCTAGACATAAATTTATAACAAAAATTAAATTTATCAAAAATAATTCTTATAAAAATGTATTGATGTATACAATTGAAAAGTTAATTTCTGAAATTTTTTTTCAATTTTTAAAATGTAGAACTTGATAAATGATGGTAATCTTTGTAGCTGCAGTAGATTCAAGTGACAGGTTCAGGTCTGATGTAGGTCAGTGATTTAGATCATAAAGTGAGCATATTTATAGTTTATTCTTGAAAAAAAAATTTGAAGTAAACTGTAAACAAATAAATATAAAGAATTAAAATTAGCAAATATTAGCCTATTGATAGTTCAATAATTAGTCAATATAAGAAAGACTGAGATAGTTAGGTTTTTTAGTATTGATAGTCAATTAATTTGCTAAAGATCACAAATTAATTTATTTTCTTTTACCCACATTCTTGCCCGTCATCTTGTG